>WKFP01014929.1:289413-340923 GCA_011057875.1 Pterocles orientalis | reverse complement strand
CCCCGCACCCTGAGGAGCTCTGGGTGACAGGGCAGCTGCGTGCACAGTCCTGTGGGTGCTCCCTGGGTGTATTTCATTTCCAGGGGTGCGGAGGGTTGTGCTGGGTGATTGCAGCGCAGGTGATGATGCACGTGTCCGGATCAGACCTTTGCACTCCCGGAGGGTGCCTCTCCCTGCCCCGCTGTGCCAAAGATCCCTGCAGCTCGTGGGGATGAGTCCTGGGAACGGGAGATGACATTTCCCACCCCTGTTTGTCACTGCTGATTACAGATAAGCCACCTCCGTGCTCCTATTCAGGTGTTTCGGCTGGGCTTGTGGTGCTGAGCAGGGCTGAGGGCTGGTTTCGGGCAGTGTGCCCCTCGGTGCCACCCTGCGCAGCTTGAAGGGTGCACAGTCCATGTCACCCAAGGGTCCCCCCACCCCAAGCCCTGCTTGCAGGGTGCAGGGCGGTGAGTCGGGGTGCACAGCCCCACACTGGGGGCTTGTTTGCAATGGGCAGATGTGGCCAAGGGCGGCTGGGCACAACCCATCAATGGGACACGGTGCTGCTGGCAACTGGGAGGGGACACAAGGGATGATGGGCAGGGGCTGGGGTGGGCTAGCAGGGGAGGCAGGGTAGCCTGCATGTCCCTGGGCACACAGCCATAGAGGGAGCACCCTGTGCCCAGCCAGGTGCCAGCTCTGCCCTGGGTGCTGCAACCCAGCCTGCAGACACACGGGGCGGTACCCCGAGGGGCCAGGGAATGGCGGGGGTCCCACGGGGCTGTCTCCTGACCTGCCCAGGGCTCATGGCCCTTGCCCCCACCCAGTGGGTCTGGCCAAAATTGAGGTCCTTGGCACAGCCCCATTGCAAGCCAGCCGCCCTGCCATGCCTTGCAAAGCCCTGCCTTGGGGTGCCAACCCGTGTGCACTGCCTGGGGACACCAGTGACAGAGGATGTGTCAGGATCCTGTGCCAGGAGTTGGGGGTGTGCAGCCTGGAGAAGAGAAGGCTCCGGGGAGACCTTCCAGCAGCTTCCAGTGCTGAAAGGGGGCTACAGGAGAGATGGGGGGGCTCTGGGTCAGGGGGTGCAGGGACAGGACGAGGGGGAACGGTTTGAAGCTGAAAGAGGGGAGATGGAGATGAGATGGGAGGAAGAAATGTTTTCCTGTGCGGGGGGTGAGGCAGTGGCCCGGGTTGCCCAGAGAAGCTGTGGATGCCCCATCCCTGGAGGGGTTCAAGGCCAGGCTGGATGAGGCTTTGGGCAACCTGGGCTAGTGGGAGGTGTCCCTGCCCATGGCAGGGGGGTGGCACTGGATGATCTTTAGAGTCCCTTCCAACTGAAACCATCCTGGGATTCTGTGATTCTATGACACAGCCGCTGCACTCTCGGAGGTGGCTCTGCTGCCTGGCTCCCGAGTTTTTCTGCAGAGCCCCCTGACCCTGTGAGGCTCCCGGTCTGTAAACCCCCAGTTCCTGCTGCGGAGGAATGCTGGAACAACGTCCTGAGGGCAGCTGGAATGCTTGGTGGGCAGCAGTACCTGCCCCTGCCTGCACCGCTGCCTCCCTGTCTGCAGCAGCAGCTGCTGCCCTCTCCTGCTCCCACACAGAAGTGCTGCTGGGTATCCTGCCAGCCCTGCCCTGGCTCTGGGATGTGCTTTTCTCCAGAGTGCAGGATCTGGCCCCTATCACTCTCTCTGTTTTAAATCTCTCCTCTCCCCCCCCCCCACCCCCAGCAGCACTCTCTGTGCAGAGGCTGCAGCATCGCTGCTGCACCAAGGGCTGTGCTGGGGCTGGTGGCTGCGGGGACTGAGCCTACCACCACCCTGGTGCTGTCACCACCCTGGGCCATGCATCGCCGTGAGCCTCGCAGGTGTCACCAAAGGGTGCTGGGCTCTCCCCAGCCTGGTGATGGGTATCAGCCCTCGCAGAGCCCGGGGTAACTCAGCCCCCAAGATGAGACCCCACAGGTCACAGCTGTGTCTGGGGCAGGAGCACCAGCCACACCACGTGTGGCTACTGCCAGGTCAGCCCGGGCTGGAGCCTCAATGTCCCCACTCCAGCCCCAGCCCTGATACCTGCCTGTCTGGAGCATCGCTGTGCCCTCCCGCTCCAGTCACAAGGTCCCCGCAGCCCGGAGCATCACTGTCCTCTCCCACTCCAGTCGCAGTGTCCCCGCAGCCTGGGCCACCTGGGGATGTGTGGGCTGGGGTGCGATGGGGTGTCTCCGCTGGCCAACATCTGCCCAGATGTTCTTGGCCATGGGGGTGGCCAAGGCTGTGGAAGGCTCCACCGCTGCTGCCCAGGAACAGCTGATGTCCATCCCTCTCCACCCGCGGTGAAGCCCAGAGCCCCTTGGCCTCACGGGATGGTTTCTTCTGCTAATGGAGCAGAGGCGGGCGGTTAGTGACTGCTCCTGGGGCTTAGATTTCGGAGGTCTTTGTTATCCGGGTGCTTGTAACCCAATCCCCGAGGCTTGGCTTCCTGGCAGCAGATCCGATAGCGCCTGTCCGTGAAAGGTGACCCCTCCCCACTGCCACAGCCACCGGCAGCTGCCGGGACCTGCGACTCCATTGGGATTCCAATGGTCCCCCCGGGACTGCCGCAGCCCCCCGTGATGGCACAGCCCTTCTGCCGCCTCCCCTGAGCCCCTGGGGGAGCATCTCAGGACAGGTAGGGATGGGGGAGAGGGGAGGAGGGGGGTTCCCATGTACCCCAAAGCTCCTGAGGTCACCCATAGAGAGGGAGCGGGGTCTTGGTGGCCTCCAGGAGAGGTTTGCAAATACCCTGGAGGGTACCAGCCCCCACCTGAGGTGAGGCTGGACCCCTCAACTGCCCCCCACCAGGCTGCATGCCCATCCCTGCCACAGCAGCTGGGCACAGCCTGGGGCTGGCAAGGAGCAGGGCTGTGACACTGCTGGGTCCCCTGAGCTCTGCTCCTTGGCCCCCCTGGCCAACCCCTCCTGCCCACCCCGTGTTCCCCACTGACCCCAGGCCCTGGCCAGCCCCTATTCCCCATGGGCGGGCACAGCTGGCAGAGCTCCTGGCAGCGATGCAGCGTGGCACTGAGGAAATGCATCCCCCGTGGATGCGGGGGGAACCCCCTGCTACGGTGGGGTCCTGCTGGCCACGGGGCAGGCACAGGCAGGGATGTTGGGCAGTAAGTCCCTGGGAACCCACCCCATGGGACTGGTCCCCACCTTTTCCTACATGTCAGATGCACTCGGAAGCGGCATCACCTGCCTGGGCCCCGTCCCCAGTGCAGGGCTGATGGCTCCTCTCGCCCTCCCCTCCCCAGCATGTCCCAGTCTGGTGGCAGCCCCCGAGCAGAGGACACGGGGCTGCGTGTCGAGGCGCAGGCGTGCACCCCAAGCCGGGGCAGCCCGCGGGTCGAGTGCATCATCTGCTACTCCTCCTATGACCTGTGCGGCCGGCTGCCGCGCCGGCTCTACTGCGGCCATACCTTCTGCCAAGCCTGCCTGAAGCGCCTCGACGCCGTGGCCAACGAGCAGCGCTGGATCCCCTGCCCGCAGTGCCGCCAAAACACGCCCACACCGCGCGGTGGCGTCGCCATGCTCGACCTCGACCTGGCCACCTTCCTCGCCATCAAGGCTGACAAGGAGCATCCCCGGGGGACCGGCAGGTCCCAGCCCGACTCGGCCACCAAGGGCTCGTGCAAAGAGCCGGCGGTCACCCAGCAGCCGGTGGGGCTGTGCCAAGACGCAGTGCCCCCAGCATTGTTCCCCCGCCGTGGCTGCTGCCGGCCGTGCCTGTGCTGTGGGGTGACGGCAGCCTTTGAGAGCTGAGCGGGGCGAGGGGGCTGCTGAGCTCCTGGGGTGCCGTCTGGGACTGTTTTTGGGGACCCCACACCATGCCCCAGACCCGTGTGTGGACAGCAGCGGTGGGGCTGTGCTGACAGCTTGCTCAGGGCTTGCTGTCCATTCTGCCAGGATTTGGGGTACAATGGGGGGGGGGGTTAGGATGTCCCCACCCCCTCATCCTGCCCACCCACCCCTCTGGCAGCTCAGAAACCTGGTCCAGACATCTTGGATGTCCCCTGGTCCCTGGCCCTGCTCCTGCCGGGCTGTGCCGTGCTTCTGGTTCCACACCCACTGAGCGTCCCCAGGCAGGGGACACGGGATCCTGGCACAGAGCAGCGACACAGTGATGCTCCAGGGAGCGTGTGGCACCCCGAAAGCTTCATGCTATTAAAGAACACTCTGCTGGCCCTGATGGGCTGCATTTCTTGGTGAGCCCCTGGCCAGCCCCAGGCAAGCCCTGCAGTGGGGGTGTGACGGGACAGTGGCCCTGCCACACTGCTGTCCTGCAAGTGTTTGCTCTCTTTGCCCTATGCATGAGAAACGTGGGTGCTGGGGTAGCTGGGCACCTGAAATCGAGGATGACAGAGCCCGTGGGAGCTCCTGCTTGCCCTTGTGCTCCAGGGCTTGGGCCAGGTTTGGTTTTCCTGCCTGACCCCCTCCACCTCCCTGCCCGCCCACAGCCCGTGCCGAGCCCCTCTGCTGTTTTTCCAGCTTGTCCCTTTGCCTGGCTTTCCTGCTGGACTCCAACCAGGGCGTGCAAGGACGAGAACCCCAAGAGCCGGGTGTGGGTGTAACAGAGGCCAAATGGGGAGGACTGGGAAGCACCAGGACGATGCTCATGCAGTGCTTGGGCAGGACTTGGCGCTGCCTGGGCAGCTCCTGCGGCCCTTCCTCGGAGCCCAAATCCTGCAGCTGTTTTCCGTGTGGTTTGTGAGCTCTTGCAATGTCCCACCCACCCCCTGCACAGCACCCACCCCTGGCACAGCACTCACCCATGCACAGCACCCACCCCTTGCACAGCACCCACCTCTGCACAGCACCCACGCACAATTCTGCCACTTGGTGTCACCTGCCATGAAAAAGTCACAGCCGAGGTGTTCCCAGCAGGGCCCATCCCAGGGAGCTCCGGCCATGGGAGCGGAGCAGCAGGGGTTCCCCAGGGCAGAGGTGCCCGGTGGGGACAGCAGCAGTGTGGTGAGGTTTGGGGACTCCATTGGGTGGGCATCTGCCTGCCTCGGGTCTCTAGTCGTATGGAAACATGCGATACATTGAAGCCTTCACAGATGGGATAAAAGCTGACGCAGAATCTTAAAGCACCTCCTCCTCTGTCTTCATCTCTCCCAAATGAGGCTTTGGGCAACCTGGGCTAGTGGGAGGTGTCCCTGCCCATGGCTCGAGGAGATTTAAGGTCCCTTCCTACCCAAACCGTGCTGTGATTGTGTGATTCTATGAAATGCTGCACGGGCAGGTGGTGGGAAGAGTTTGGGAAGGGCCCATCCCTACCCCGGCATGGCTCTGTGCACAGATGCCAGCAGCACACTGTGCTGAGCCCAGCACCTTGGGTTCCAGCTTTCCCATGCTGGAGGGTGACAAAGGCCCCTGGCTCCATGTCCGCAGCCCCAGGTCCCTGTCCCCATGCTCCCACCCTGCTCCCTGTGTTTCCCCAGCACCAGACCCAAGCTGTGGCCCTTGCTGTGTCCCTCTGCTCATGTCCCCACTGCTCCCAGCCACTGGCCAGGCTCTGAGGGAGTTTATCCGCCTTTCCATTGGTTCATTCTGGGAATGGTCTTGGCGTGCTGGCTGGGCACCCCAATTTCCACCCCTTGGCCCCAGCAGGGTTCTGTGGGTCAGCACAGCCCCCGAAGCCGTCCTTTCACAGCGGGTGCCTGGAGCAGCCTCTCCGGGTGCTGGCCCTGGGGCTGAGCTGCTTCATTCACCAAAACTGCAGGAGGAGACGTGTCAGCGGGGAGCAGGGCGCTGGTGGGTGCAGCCCTGGCTGGAGATGGGGACCGGGGCTCTTCCTGCAGGGTGCTGGTCCAGAGAAGAGGGAAGTGACAGGGACCCACGCTCTACCCAGCGCTGTCAGCATGTGAAGGGACAGTGGTGGCACTGCTGGGGGGCAGGACCACGAAGGGTCCCCAGCTTGCAATTGCAGCGGCAGGCAGGCAATGTGGGAAAACAGGAGTGGGGCCAGGCACGGTGTCCCTGGCAGGCAGGACACTGGGGACATCTCTGCTGCCATGTGCCATGGGGGTGTGCGGCAGGCAGAGGAGCTGAGATGGGTTTGCAGCTTCCTGAGCTCTCTGAGTGTGAAAGCTGGAAATGGCCTTGGTTGGTTGGTTGGGTTATTTTTTTTTTTTCCCAATGACTTTTGCACTTCTCACCTGATCCCAGATGGCTGCAGGCAGTGGGCAATGCAACCCCTGCGGAGGAAGAGTATTTTGGGACAGGGCTGCCTAAAAGTTCAGGTCCCCATGCAGCCAGCAGCTGCTGGTGGGATGAGCGGGTGCTGCAGCTCCACGTGGCTGCAGGTTTGTGTCCTGCTCCGGGGCAGGGCTGGGCTGGAGGATTCCTCTGAATTATTTCCAGATGGGGATTAATGCAGCAAACCGAGTTTGCTGCAGGACAGATAAACAAACCAAAGCTCCTCTGGATGCTATTAATAACCTGCCTGCTGCCACTGCTTCTGCTCCAGCTTTGGGAATATCCTGGTCCTGGGCCTGGGGTGCCGGCATGCGCTGCCTTGCTGCCCCCCAGCCCTTTGGCCATGGTGTGGGCAAGGTGCCAAGGATGTCCTGTGCGAGGACAGGCTGAGAGAGTTGGGGGTGTGCAGCCTGGAGAAGAGAAGGCTCCGGGGAGACCTTCCAGCAGCTTCCAGTGCTGAAAGGGGGCTACAGGAGAGATGGGGGGGCTCTGGATCAGGGGGTGCAGGGACAGGATGAGAGGTAATGGGTTTAAGCTGAAAGAGGGGAGATGGAGATGAGATGTGAGGAAGAAATGTTTTCCTGTGCGGGGGGTGAGGCAGTGGCCCAGGTTGCCCAGAGAAGCTGTGGGTGCCCCATCCCTGGAGGGGTTCAAGGCCAGGCTGGATGAGGCTTTGGGCAACCTGGGCTAGTGGGAGGTGTCCCTGCCCATGGCAGGGGGTGGGACTGGGTGGGCTTTAAGGTCCCTTCCAACCCAAACCATCCTGGGATTTTGTGGTTCTCTGATGATTCCTCTGGGACTGTGACCGCTGGGATCCCAAATGCCAAAGCTGCTGCAAGGGTGTGGATGCAGGACAGGGGCTCTGCTCCAGGTCCCCGCTCAGGCTGAAGGTGGGATGAGGCACTCCTGGTGATGTCCCCTGAGCTCTGCCAGGGCTGGTGGGCACTGGGAGGTGTCACCTCTCCTCTCCGTAGGCACAGAGAGGTGACACATCTCCTCTCCAGATTTCTGCTGCGGACGTCAGGCGACTTTGAAACCAAAGCAGGTGTAAACAGGGTGGAGGCAGACTTTGAGCCCTCTCATTCCGGTGCTGCCATGTGAGGGCGAGGATTAACAAGTTTTGGGCAGCTGCAGCCCAGCAAGCTCACCTTTCCCACACCGTCTCGTGTGGGGGCTCCTGCGTGTCCCCCAGTGTGCATGGAGGTGTGTGATCCTGCCGGGGAGGGGGAGGATGGCTCCTGGGACCACATCCCACCCTCCTCGATTTGGCTTGTGGTTCCTGGCAGGGGCAAACAGAACGTGGCCACAGGCTGGTCTCAGCGGGGTGGCCCATGGCTCCCAGCACAGCCCCACTGAGGATCCGTGGGCATGGTGGGTGGCACAGAATTTGGGGTTAGACCTGTCAATGCCCCCCCCTTCCCAGCCAGCTGTGAGGGTCCTGGGTCCGTAGACCCCTCTGTACATGGCTAGTGAGGCAGCACACCCATGGGGCATGCCCCGGGGGGAGGATGGGGACAAGGAGATGGGGTGGTTTGGTTTGGTTTTTCCCAGCTCTGCAGCTGGCAACGTACACAAGCAGTTAATCCCAGGCCACACAGAGCTGGATCTTACCTGGCTGGAGCAGCGCCTGGCAGAGGGAGGGAGGAGGGCTCGGCTCAGCACCTTGCCAGGGCAGGCATCACTGCAAAAATATTTGCTGAAAAAAGTGCAGCTCCACCCTGAGGAAAACTGCGGCCGGGAGAACATCCCGCTCCGGGTTTGCAGACAGAGCGTGGCGGTGAGTGGTGCAGGGGGGAATGCGCAGGGCTCCAGGGAGCCGAGCTCCTGCACCAGCTCCCCTTGCAGACGGGCACTGCCCAGCACCTCTGCTCAGCACCGCCGGGCTCACCCAGGGGTGCCAGGAGAAGACGGGCAGCTGGGCAAAGCGAGAGGCACTGGGGTCCCTCGGTGGTCAGCCATGGGCAGCTGGAGGGTCCCCAGCACGGTGCTGGGCTGCCTGCTGCTCCTGTGCCCGCTGCCCTCGCCCGCCTGCCCCGACGCCTGCCGCTGCTCCTCGGAGGAGGCGGACTGCAGGGAGCACGCCCTGTGCGAGGTGCCGCAGAGCCTCTCGGCCAACACCAGTGCTCTGTGGCTGGGCTACAACTTCATCGCGGTGCTGGGGCCGCGCTCGTTCCCAGCCCTGCCGGCGCTGCTGCTGCTCAGCCTGCCCCACAACCTGCTGGGGCTGATCCACAGCCAGGCGCTGCTGGGGCTCGGGGCTCTGCAGGAGCTGGACCTCAGCCACAACTGCCTCACTGCGCTGACCCCTGAAACCTTCCAGCCCCTTGCCAGCCTGACCACTCTCAACCTGAGCAGCAACAGGCTGAAGGAGCTGGAGCCCAGGGTGCTGCATGCCCTGCCCCAGCTCCGAGCCCTCTTCCTGCAGGACAACCCGTGGGTGTGCAACTGCGACATCCTGCCCCTCTGGTGCTGGCTCAGCCAAAACAGGGAAAAAGTGCAAGGTGAGTGCCCTCAGGACTGTGTCCCTACACCCCCCACCCGTTCCGTGCTGGCTGGTCAGCCTGTTGGGGCTGAGGCAGGACCCAGCACCCTGCTGCCAGCTGGCCATGTGGTTGGTGACTGTGGGGGTACAGCGAGGTCCCCCAGGACCCGTCCCCAGGGGACTTGGCAGCTCCTGTGTCTGCTTGGGTGGATGCATCCCTGGGCCTGGTGACCACCCTCAGTCCATGGCCACCAGCCTGGGGAGCAGGGCTGGTCAGTGGCCCCATGCCGGGCATGCAGCGCTGTCCCAGTGGCACCAGTCCTGCTGTGCTGAGGGCAAGGAATGATGGGCAATGGGCAGTGGAGGGGGCAAGGTGACCCTGTGTGTCAGGGTGGGCATCACCGCTGACCAGCCAGGGCTCAGTGCCTTCAGCCCCTTCCCCACTGCCTTTATGAACACGGGTCTGATCCTGAATTTCTTCCCCTGTGACCCTCGGTGACAGACAGCTCTGCCAGTGAGGTCTCTCCGTCTGCTGCCACCCCCTGCTGCTTGCTTCCAGCTTGGGTGCACACTGTCACTCTGCTGGCTTGGACCTTCTGTGGCATCTCCAGGCTGGCTGCCCGCTGCTCCCCACACCTGTCCCCTGGGAACCATGCCCACCACCTCGCCTGCCCCATCTGACATCCCGGCCCCAGACCTGTTTTCCAATGCCCCCTCCACCACTGCGCCCACCTCCCCATCCCATCCCATCCCATCCCATCCCGTCCCATCCCATCACATCCTATCCCATTCCACTCCCTGGTGCACAGGACGTAGATGATCCCTGAACCCTCTCTGTTCCCCTTCTTTGTGCCCTGCCCAGGGCAATCTTGATCAAGCTAGCCTGATCCCGTCTGTCCCTTACAGACCTGCCCTCGCCACTGTCCTTAACACCTGCCTTGTCCCAGCTTCCCAGTGTGCCTCTCAGCACTGCTTTTCTCTTCCAGAGAAGAATTTGCTCCTCTGCAGTGTCCCTGTGCAGCTGAACGAGTATCCAATCATGGCCTTTGGGAATGAGTCCTTCAGGCAGTGCCGGGACACGTCACTGTCCGTCCAGCAATACATGGTCTTCTCAGTCATTGGACCATTCTCCTTCATAGCCAGCATCATCTTCTGCACCTTAATGGGCTCCATCACAGTCGTTTACCACAACCTGCGCAGGGAACCCCACTTCTGGAGGAGACCCCACATCTGCAGGGGCTGCTGAGGGAGGGCGACCAGGCATTAGCGCTGGAAGGCTGTGGTCCATGCCCGTCTACAGATGCCTGCACTCCCTGTTGCAAACATTTCCCTGTGGACCACTGAGAGGATGCTCTGTTCCTGGACATCACTTTTCTTCCTCGTCCCAGAGTCCCCCAGGATGATGCCAGGCTCCCTCCGCCCACTGCCAGGAGGAGCAGCCCCCAGCTCACCCCCCTGCACAGCACGATCTGACTGCAGCTGCTCTCTGTGTTTTGGGAAGCTCCCCGAGGCCACCCCCTGACCTGCACATCCCCTTTCAGGGGGTGGCCTGGGATTCCCCTCCTCCAGCTCACCCTGTCCTGCCCCTCTGCTGCCCAGGGGCCTCGAGGTGCTTTTCAGGACGCACCTTACACCTCCATGTGCCTTTTGGTGCCTCTGGGAGTCCCCGTGTGCATCTCAGGACACGCCGTATTCCTCTGGGTGCCTTTCGGTGCACCCCAGGAGCCTCTGCCTGCCTTTCAGTTTGCCCCAATGCCCTCCTTGGGCCTTTTCGTGCCCCCAGCACACCCCATCTGGTATTCTGTGACCCAGCAGCCTCAGGGTGCCTTTCCGTGCCCTCAGGACCCCTTGGCTTGTCTTTTTGTGCATGCAAATACCACCCGTTTGGCTTGCTGTGTCCTGACAGACATTGTTTACCTTTTGGTGTGCCCCAGAGCCCTCCGTGTGCCTTTTGGAGCACCTGAAGATCTCTGGGTGCTTTTGGAGCTCTTCAGAGCCTCCATGGGACATTCAGAAAGCCCCTGACCCCTCTGTGTGCTTCTCAAGGACAGGACAGGCTGCGAAATGTTTCTTTTGATAGTTGTTTTTTTTTTTTTTTCTTGAGACAGGGCTGCTGATGCTCAGCCAACAGCCAAGTTCTAGAGTGAGACTGAGGTTTAGGGTGAGGCTTGGAAAGAGTCAAAGCCTTGAGCTCCCATTGATGTGGTTCAGCGAAGGGGCTGCCAAAAGATGGGTGAGGCTGCACAGCATTTCCTCCTCCAACAGCTTTTCCCTTGGCTAGAGCTCATCCCAGCCCAAAGTCTAGGGCTAGCTCAGTGAGGAGCTCAGGAGTGGGGACAAAGAAGCCCATTGTGTGTTTACAGCCCAGAGCCCACAGCCCTTGCTGCTGCCTCACTTCCCAGCGCCCACACACAGGGGTTGCATCTTCCTGCCCTTCCCTGCAGAAATGCTTCTCCCCTGCATCGCATGGAAATGCTTAGTGAACGTATGGGGAGATGGCCTGGGAGGAGCTGGAGTGTGCTCCAGAGGAAACCACAAGCTGGAGTGACAAAAGCTTCTCTCAAGGAGGAGCAACAGCCATTCTGGCATTAGTTCTTATTGCAAAGTGAAAAGAGACACAACGAGGTGACTGTGACCACCAACTTCCCCCTGTTCGCCCATCTCTTGCCCAGCACGAGCTGCGGGACAAGGCAGAGATGTGGCAGGGGTCGATGCAGCCTTTGGCAAGCTCTTGGCAAGTGTTAAATAAATCATGCAGAGAATAAACCAAATGTCACCTCAATTGTGGCTTGATCCCATCTTTATTTTTAGAAGAGAAACCAACCCAGCGTGCTGTCCCACTGCTCGATTCCCACTCAGCATTTCTGCGGTGCCTCTCCCTGGGGAGGGGTGCGAGGGCTGCGGGAGATGATGAAGCAGCAGCTCCTCCAGTGCTGCCAGCCCTGCAACTGGGACGGCTGCAGGACCTCTGCCAGGATCAGCCCCTTCCACGGAGCCTTTCCCAGGAGCAATCCCAGCTTTCTCAGACCCTCTCTAGTGACACCATGCAGTCCTTCCCGAGAAGTCCAGGGCTTCCCATTTGGAGCTGGGACCTTGCTTGTCACCCTGCATGGCCACCTGAGCCCTGCTCCTCCTCCCTGATCGTCCTGAGGCTGAGACCCCGTGTAGGCTGGGCTGGTGGTGTCAGCAGATGGGGAGCATGCTGTGAATAAGTGATGTTGCTTCAGTTCAGCCCAGGGGACCTGCCTCTCTGTTTTGCAAATCTGTCAGGGCACCTCCCTATGGATGGGCTGATGTGTGGTGACGTCCCTGCCTTCATCCCTGCAGTCACCCCTCTGTTCCCAAAGCCAGCGCCACAGGCACAGCCCCACGCTGGCTCCCGGGACCTGGGGAGCCCAGCAGCGGCAGAGGACTGTCATCCCCTGGAGGGAGGTGGGTGAGAGCCAGCTGGGGGCATTTGGACATTTCAGACTGTCCCCGGCCCCCCGCTGCCAGCCCTGTCCCCCCACTGGCTGTCCATCAGCCTGGCATCCCAGAACGGTGATGCCCCTTCTCTCCCGGTCTTCCCCAGAGCTCCTGGCCTTTCTCCCTGCTGGCTTCTCCATCCCTCCCTGTCCCTCCACCTTTCACGGTTTGCAAATCCTGCAGCAGCCCTGGGCGAGGCTCTGATTCAGCGTGGGGCTCCCTGCCAGCTTTGCCACAAGGTAGAAACAGAAAGAGGCACACAGCACTGGAATAAACCGCTTCATGATCCAGTCTAGACTTTACTGAGCTCTTGCAAAAACTTGGTATTAGTGTTACATCGACGTATAAAGTAGAATGGGTCCAATTGCTCAGCTGGAGCGAGATGAACTTGATGGAGCCACTGCAGTCAGTGGGATGATGCTCACAGACCTCAGCTGCCGTCTGAAAATCCTGCCTGCAAAGGCTGCCAACCCTCAGGGGGAAGCCCCTTCTGCTCGGCTGGGGCAAGGAGAAGGCAGTTCATGCTGCTGGGGCTTGGTACCACCTTGCAGGTGGGTTTTCTGCCTTTGGCGGAGGCAGGATGTGGTGCTGCCGGTGCACGTGCCATAGCTCCTCATCACCAGCCTGGCTGGTGCCAGATGCTGCCTGGATGCTGGTGACTCCACACCCGCTCACGGTGCCCACGGGGCGGGCGCTCAGGGATGCTGGCACATGGACAAGTACACTTGAGGGGAGGAAGCTGTGGGGAGGAACGGCGTCAGCCTGTCTCGTTTGGTTCCCTTCTCCCAAGCTGAGATCCATTTTCCACATCTCCAGGTTACAGCCAGATGCAGCCATGTGAGCTGGGGCTGCAGGGCTGCTGCGGGAGCTGCTGGCACGTTGGTACCACGGCTGAGAGTGTCAGGGAAGATGCCAGTGTCCTGGCGCTGCAGGTGGGCTGGTTGGACACTGCAGACACCCCAGCACGCAGCAAGCCACGACCGGCTGGCAGCATCTCTCCTTGCATTGCCGGTGCTGCGGCAGTGAGGAGCTTGGCTGAAAGTCGAAGCAGCCATCTAGAGCCATTTCTGTGAAGATGTTCCTGGCCAGGAGAGCCACGGTGTGAGAGCTACATGCTGGCCATGGCCAGGCCCTGGGCAGATCTTCTGTGCAGGAGAAAACACACGGGGAGCCAGGATCTTGTGATGAGCTCCAGGGTACCACGTTTAGCACAGGAGCGTGGACTGTGGGGCTGGGAGCACTCCTGCTGCAACAGACCACGTATGGGAGCCGAGTCGTAGCCACGGGCTTTGAGCACAGGCTGATGGAAGGAGGTTCATCCCCCAGCGAGGAGCAGAGCACACACATCTTCCACCCCAGCTGCAGAGGCAGGGGTCACTCAGCACACCAGGAACACGTGCCCAACCTGCCGAACCCTGCCAGCTGCTCCAGCCGCTCGGGACCACGAGCACATCGCACTGGAGCCCTCCAGGGTGGTGGGAGCCGTGGAGCACGTCGGAGAGGCCGTGCATGTGCTGAGAAGCCTGAAGCCTGCAAAGTGAAGCACATGGTTGTCGCCTGGCACCAGCTCTGCCCGTGGGAGAGCCGGCACCGTGTGCCTTTCCAAGTCCTTTCCCCTCACAGGTAGCCAGTCAGTGGCAATACTGATAACCAACAGCACTGGTTGGAAGCAATTATCTCTGTACAGTGAAGTCCAAACCGCGTCCTGGTTCTGCCGTGCGTTCTGGGGCACGGGCATGGCAGCAGGCCTGGGAAGGGAGGGAGATTTACAATGAAGTCGCTGTGTATGGATGAAGGATGCTTTCCTCCCATCTCACCCAGAAGAACCCATCAGTGTCCCTTGAAAGGCAGCCCTGGCTGTGCCTTCCTGCTGTGCTGGGCAAGGACTGATGGCCCTCCGGGAGAAGGTCACACCACAGTGCTGACGGAGGGGTCGGAGAGGTTGAGCTGGCCGGTGATGTCGGTGGGATGATATTGCTGCAACACACAAATACACAGACAAGGAGAAAGACGTGTTAGGCAGTTCTGGCACTCGCCCCCGCCTCTGCTAACACCCCATGTGTCCCTACAGGATAGCTCTCGGGGGGATGCAACGGGTCGAAACCTGCTGCTGGCTGAGGTCCCCTTCCCAACGCAATCCGGGCTTGTGCAGAGGTCATTGCAGACACTCTCCAAGCACCCTACGGTGGGGCAGGGAGGATGCCCGGGAGCGCGGCGCTGCTTCTGCAGAGCGTGGCAGCCGCGTCACCGGTGGAGCGAGCCCCTCTCTGCTCTGGGAGAGCTACAAGACAAAGCCTGTGACTAATCAGCCCAGCCCACGGCTGAACCTGTGTTTGGAGGGTCTGGCTGGGTTTCAGCATCTCTCTGGTGCCAGATCAAGCTGTGCTTTGAGGCCAGGGCGTTTCACCTCCTCGCTTGAACGACTCTGCTGTGGCTATCCTTACATGCAGGTGAGATGTGCGGTGTGGTTGACTTGAGGTAAACTGTAGCATCAATTGCTAATGAGAAAAGACAGCCTGTGTTGGGGATGTGGCCTGGATTTGGGATTCTGTGCTCCTTATGGATGGGGGAGTTTGGGAAACACTCCCTGGGAGAGACCTCCCCAGCTGCAGTCCCACCAGCAAGCAAATGGGGAGAGCAGAGAGGGCAAGAAAAAAGAAGTCCTTCCTCCCCAGGCAGGAATTTACAACTGGGCAGTTATGTTCTCCCTTCCTCCTTCTCTACTCCCTTCCTCTCCCCGTTCCACTCTCCTAACTCCAGACCCTGACCTGGAAGCCCTGTCCAGCCCCACTGCGAGAGCAGGTGGCACACTGAGCTGCTCCTTGGGGACCTAAATCGGTGCCAGGGCAGGAAAGGGTCTCTGTGGGTCTCATGTGCTGCAGACCCTCTCCAGTGACATTTGCCTGGCCCTTGCACCACACTACCCAGGAGGGCTGCTGTCTGCTGGGCTCCCGGGGGGCTCCTCGGTGACGGGATTGTACCCATCTTGTGTTGGTCAGTGGTGACCGTGGCCCCTGCGGTGCTGCTGGTGGCTCTGGCACTGTGGCTACCCTGCGTGGCCCTATGCCCTGCCTCCTGCTGCGGGAGGTCTGGGGTGCCCCCGAGCATTGCGTGGGGTCTTAGGGGCTGCCCTGCTCTGCCCAGTTTTGTGCTTCACCGGGACCCCTTGGTGGGGAGCTGCTGGGGTGGGAGCGGGAGCCAGGATGCTCCCATGTCTCCAATACATGCTCCGGGAATGTGCTGACACTCCAGGAGCATCTCATGGGATCGCTCTTTCATTTAGGGGACTAGCTAATATTAAAATGGAGCCTCTGAGAAATTCCTGGCGGTGGCCTTGCTTTGCTAAGCAGCAACACCTTGGCCGTCACCTGTTGGCACAGAGAACAGCTGGAGCAATCCCAACGTCGCTCTGCTGCCCTGCGGGGATCTTTTTGTGGCTATTCATCAGCCCACAAAAAAAAAACAACACAAACACCTCTCTCCCAAAAGTGGGTGCAGCCACCCCCTTCTTGCAAAAAAATTAGGATTCCGGCTAAATGCAATTTTCCCTTTCCATAGCAAAACGGCCAGGAGGCGTGCGCTCATGGGACAGGGCTGGATTCCCGCAGGGAAGAGAAGCGACGGGGAAAAGGGGAGAGGCTGAGTGACTCACTGGTGGAGAAGAAGGAGGAACTTGAGATACAAAAGCAAATGGGCAGAAGAAAGGTCCTTTGTTAAATATCCTGCCTGATGCAAGCCAGGGGGAAGAAAGCGGTGTGTGCATGTGTGTGTGCATGTGCCTCGGCGCACGTGTTTGTGTGGCTGCTGCGGTGGAAAGCTGGAGGTCTAGCAGGGCAAGCTGGGGTGTTCTGGCCTCTCTGCACAGCTCTGGGGGTGGGAAATGCTAAAATAACCAAGCGAAGTGGGGAATCTGGCCAGAAAAATTAAAATACAAGAGCATGGCTTTTGATTTGAAAGCATATCTCCTCCAATCACAGAGTTATCACAGGGTAACATTCTCATTTACTTTTTTAGTGTAAAGTTCATGCATGCAATTTTTAATAATAAAAATTAAAAAGAAAATAAAATAAAAGAAAAAAACCAAGAAAATTGTCATATCAAAACTATGTTAAACTAATGCTAGAAGCACATATCAGTAATTTAGGGCAAATTATGTTACAGGGATGGTGCAATTATCCCCAAACCAAACATTATAAAGCCAAGAAATTAATCAATATTAACTGTAGAAGAGACTCAAACATGTTAAGGTATGGAAGTGAAGTGAAGGCACCAAAAACTTTAAATGACAACCAGGAAGAAAATATAGACAAGAACTTAATATGTCTTTAAAAATGACTTCAACCTAATCTGGGCTCATATGGTAGTCCCTGGCTGGTGGAAGATTTTCTGGAAGAATTTTGGTTTTCTTTTTTTTTTTTCAATTAAAAATTAAGATTCCAGCTAAATGCAATCTTGCTGTAGAAAATGTCAGCTTTCTTTAAAAAAAAAAAAATTAGTTGTCTTTGACCTACATTTGTTTTTTGGGGGCCAAAAACTACGTTCTTTTTCAGCCAAGAAGTGTTTTGGGATGGCTGATCCTTCACTGAGAAGGTGACCTTTTCCATCAACCCCCGGGGTTCTCCACCAGGTCTGGCACCATCCCCGCGGCCGCAGGGCGAGCATCGCCTTGGAGCGCTGGCCCTCGCTTGGCGGTGACGTGGGATGTGTGTCATGCTGTGTCTGGAGGGGGGGATGCCCATGGGCTGACATGGTGGCTCTGCGGGGGCTGATGACGGCTGCGGTGAGGAGGGGTCTAAGGGATCTGTGCGCCTCGTTACGTGTCTGTACGAAATGTGCCGGCTCGGAAGGTGTCTGTGTGGTTTATGCGTCTCACATGGCTTCTGTGGGGTTGCAGTATCGTGGGTGGCTGCGATGGATGGCAGTACGTCAGCTCTGCGAGTGCTATTCGAGTTGCAGGAGCTGCCTATGGGGAACACATGCATCTCCTCCTGGGGCGGTGGGGATGATGTGCCGCGGAGAGGCTGTGCAGCTCGGGTGATGGTGGGCGCTAGGACGTTCAGAGTGGGGCGGTAGCTTCCCAGGGCTGTCTTGGCTCCATGGTGCCAGCCTGTCTCTCTGGCACTCCTGAGGGACCATTCTGCAGGGCTGCAGAGCAGAATCCATTTTTAAAACTCCCGACAACGAAAAGGAAAGAAGCAAGGCCACCAGGTTTGCGTCTTTCACTCACTAGCCAGGAGAGCCCATGGGGCTGGGGTCAGCCTGGCCTTCCAGCCCCATGGGCTCTCAAGCCTTGCCCCTCTGAGACCTGGTGTGGGCCCGCGGCTCTGCCGAGCACCCTCAAACAGAGCTCCTCGCTGCTTTCTCGTCTTTACGAGGACCCCAGGCAACGTGTCCCAGCATGCTACGTACTCATGGGGCCTTCCACAGCAGGAGGGCGTTGGGGTCTCTGGGCCAGGGCTGCTGCGCAGAAGTGGAGGGCACCCAATGGCAGGCTGTGACATGACCTGGTGGCAGCACCCTCCTGCTGGCCTCTCACCCTGCAGAGCGACCAGCAGGCCTGCCCGACATCACGACAAAGCTTGCTCCACCATAGGTCTCCTGCAATAGGCAGACCTTGGACTGCTAGCCTCCATCTTGGCCCCGTTGGCTCGGATGTTGGCCCCAGTAGCTTGTTCTTGACCCAACTAGCCTGATTCCCTTGGGAATGTGTCCCAGGGCCCCAGCCACGTCACCCCATGGCAGGTAGAAGACTGCAACAGGCTCTCAGGCTTTGTTACCCATAGCTGCCCCACAGATGCAGCTGCCCCCAAAGCAGGGACCATCCTCTGGGATGAGTCATCCTCCATGACTTGCCCATGAGCAACGTGCCAAGAAGAACGTGAACAGGGTCCAAAGCACAGGGAAGCCGATGCTACACTGGTCCCCACTGGGCCAGGGAAGGGGAGACCGTGGCCCCACCACTTGCCCGTGAGACCTCTGGTACAGGTGGTCCCTGGATCTGGTCAGCTCAGGGCATTGTAGGGGTCCTACCCTGGGGCAGAAGGTGCTGTGGAGTGGCATGGGTTAGGGTGGATGGCACACCATGGAGCAGGATCAGACCCAGGATGCCTCCCTAAGGAGAGAGCGATGCAGGAGGGAAGTACCAGGGTGCCCTGTGCCAGCTGCCCCATTTTTTCTCATGTGTCCTCCTCTCCTGTGCCCACCATGGGCACTGGTCCCCACAGGCGCCCAGTTCACCATGATGCTCCTGATCTCCCAGGACAGGATCCCTTGGTTTCCTAACCATGGAGTGGTTCCAACAAAAGAAAACATGGTGTCCACTCAAGACATGCTGGTGGTTGGTCACCCCTGCCAGCCCTTTCTGCCATGTTTTCTCCCCTTTTTTCTGTGCATTCCACCTGTCTCTTCACCTCCTCGGTCTTCCAGTCTTCTCCTCCCTGCACTACCCACCCCATCTGTCTCCCCTTCCCCAGTCAGGGCTCAGGCCACCAAGACACAACCTGCAGGATGCAGAGCCGCTGGGCTGGTGCAGCAGTGGGGAGGGGGGACCCCAGACATGGGGGCATCACCAGAGCAAGGTGCCACCCAGGGAGCATGGGGACAGCACAGGAGATGACAGTGATGCCCACATTCCCCGTTGGGTACAAAGGATCAGCGGGGAGAGCATGGGTCCCCCCCCCGCCATGCCTGCCAGGCTTCGAGGTGACAGCAAGAGGAGCACTTTGTGTGAGACGGTGGCAGCCGAGCCCAGCCAAGGGCTCAGCTGTCCCCAGGGCAATGTCGCAGGGGTGCTCCAGGAGTTTCTTGGGATGGAGCCTGCATTGGTGTCAAAGGCAGCCGCCTCAGCTTCTCCTGCAGAGCCGTGGCCCCGAGAACCCCTGTGATATCACATGCTGCTCCCCAGGGCACCCCGAGCCTGAGGCCGGGGATGGGCCACCGACGGGCATGTCCCCACGCCGCCGCCGTCCCCCCATCCCCGCTGTGCCTCACCCCTCGGGCAGCCTGGCGGGGAGCCTGCTCTGAGCAACCCGGGGCAGAAACCCGCCGGTCGCCCCGGGGAGATGATTTTGGGCAAGCCCATCGCGCCAGGAGGTCGGGCAGCAAAACGCAGCGACGGCCGCCACACGAGACAACAGAGTAGCCACAGTGCAGAGTGTCATACAACAGACGGCGACATGCAGAGGGACACCGGCTCAGTCCGACAGACCAACAGCCCAACCTGACGCTGAAGAGTGTCTGAAGCTCCAGCATGAGCAGACACGTTTGCACATTTGGAAACAGGTGGCTTTAGAGGCAGCGATTTTGGAAATTTTCTCTGGTTATGTGAGAGCAGTTTTACTCCGAGGTGGAAAGCACAAGTTTAAACCAAGTCGGGGTCTTTAACAACCTCCTTTTTCAAGCCTTTGCATCTCTTTTCTAGAGCTGCATTGCTGCTGACGATAACCAGAGACAGCTGTCACTCCTGCGCCAAGGACTATGTCCCGAATGCTAATCGTCACAAACAAAAATCACATGTAGAGAATGCGACACGCATGGCTCTCGGTGAGGTGACACGGTGCCCAAATTAAATCGGGGTGATCGTTTTTAGGCATACAATGACAAACAGGTACAGGAACACTCAGGAACATAAGAAAAAAAAGAAAAAAAAAGGAAAATGTCATCCGTTTCAAGAGGTCAGCACCGGTAAGGTGAGTGAAGCACAGAGAGGAACATTGGAAATCATCCAGGCAAAAAAGAAAAGAAAAAACAAAACAAAAACTCAGTTGCATCTCCCAACTCATCACAGGACTCCAAGCCACCTCCTGCCTGCCCTCCAGGATCCCAGCATCCTTTCAGGTACACGGGATGACTGACTCACTGACTCACTGACTGACTGGTGACGAACATGAGCTATGCATGTACACTGGCAGCTTCGGGATGGGTGTGTGGCAGTCGATGGGATGGCAGAAGAGAGAAAGAGAGAGAAAGAGAGAGGGCAGAATTGTTCTTCTTCCTCTTACCGTATCCTTGGAGGACCTACGTCTCTTGAAGCTGGAGGCCAGGGTGGAGGTGATGGACCTAAAAGTGGCTTTCTTTTTAGGGTCAGGTTCTGCTCTACCACTTTTTCTATCCTAAAATGAATATGTATAAGTGATTAGATCTCTAGTGTGTTGTTGGAAACGCTAAACCTATTTGAATACTGCCCCGTGTCATGTCCTTCATTTAGGTGAGAAAGCTACTGGAGGTGTCCTGTCACTCCCAGTCCTCCAAGGGCCTCCGTGACCCACGGCTACAGCACGGCCGCCACACTGCTACAGCTCCGGGGCCGGCCTCGCGTCTGGAGCGCTGGAAACCCCTCCGGGGGGGTCACCCTGCTCTCCTGGGCGTCTGCGTCCGGGCCGGCACAGCTGACCTCGCTTCCTGGGGATGCTCTGCCTGGCGCCCTGCCCCTCGCTTCCACCGCTAGCCTGGCTAGACCGAGAGGTGAGATGCTGCACCTACCACTTTAAAAAAAAAATAATTATTGCTCAGGGCCTTTTCTGAGGCTGAATCCTAGTGCCACAAGAGAGAGAGAGGACTGCATTGAAAGAGAAGTCATTGTATGAATATTCTGTAAAAAAAAAAAATGTATTCAAAAATTTAAATGACGCAGTTGTGCAAAGCCGAATGTGGTTGTTGGTGGTGTTCTGGTTTTTTTTCCAAAGTAAAACGGGTTAAAAAAAAAAAAAAAAAGGAAACTGGAAGAAAAAGAAAAGGAAAAAAAAAAGGAAAAGAAAGGGAGGAGGCAAAGCATTAGCGCTATGATGTCACTGGGGTCGGGATGAACTCAAAGAGAAACAGAACTGAAAAATGTAGCCATTGGTGTTAGCGAGTCGGACCTGGTTAGCGCAGGCTGGGAGCACCAGCCGCCATGGTGCGGGGGCAGCGAGCCGTGGGGACCGGCCGCACTCTGCGGCGGGCGCTGAGAACGATTCCTCCCCAATTGCTTTCGTGCCAATGAGTGTGACCTTTCCGACGGGGGACGGAGTGACCAGGTCTGGCTCTGCTACCGCACGGGGGTAACCAAAATGTATCCCGCTGGTGCGTAGAGCATGCTCGGGGATACATTTGCTCCTCCTTCTCAGTTCTCTCTTTTGCGGACATGCACAAACGGAAAGGAAAGCAAGATGAATGGAATGAAATGTCTTTTTCTTCCATGGCATCTCAGGAAATAGCCATGGTAAAACTGTGATCCCAAAAACCATTATTTTTGTTTGTTTGTTTTAACAAATAAATCTTTCCACTTGCCTACCTTCTAGCAATGTACCAGATACTAGTGCTCTGACGTTTCCTCCTGTGGAAAAGTCTTACAATGTCAAACGGCTCTTTACCATGAGGCTGTTTACCCCCACAGGGCAGCATGCTTTGCTCACAGTCCCACAGACTCTGCCCAAGGACCCAGTGCAGTATTTTCTAGAAGGTTGGCAAGTGAAAAATGGCAGTGCGACTAGTGTGCTCTGTCCCAGCAGCCTTAACCCCCTCGGTGCTGCTGCTGCTTTTTGGAAGCAAAGGAGAAAATAAAAAAAAAAAAAAGAAAAAAGAGAAATGGCTTTTCCGAGACTCTTATCAGTGAACTGAACCCAGCGAGCTCTCAGGATACAGCAGCCCGGCCTCGTGCTTCCCCTCGCTGCTCTCGGGCAGGTCACTTCCACCCGGGCAGCCCACCCGCACGCCCCAGCCAGCGCTGCTCCCGCGGGGCCACTGCTCCGGACTCGCTTTGGGGTCCCCGAACCTTGTTCTGTCTCTTTCATTCACCGGCTCTGCTGCAAAAGGCAGTCTCCTTTAGTCACCTAAAGGATCTCTTGCTCTTTGAACGCCGGTTTGCCTCCCCGAGGAAGAGGAGCAGCGCGGGCGATTTAGAGCGAGCCTCCAGATGCCCTCAACTGGGGTGCGGGGGCACCGCGGGGCTCAGCCCCAAAAGCGACAGGGAAAGAGAAGTGTGAGGCTGGTGGCCATGGCTCAGTGTCACTGCCAGGCACTGCTGACCCCCCCTGGACCCCCTGCCTGAGTGGCATGGGGCTGTTTCAGGGATGGGAGAAGCCAGGGTTGGCCATGGCCCCAGGGAGGGGGCCTGGGGCTGACAGGCACCGGCATTGCTGGCTCCCATGTGGGAAGATGTCCTTGTTTCCCAATGACCAGAGCACGCACCACCTCTTTCTGGGGTCGGTCCCAGGTGTGACAAGGGCTACCACACCCCCAGGGAGCGGGCAGGGAGGGGGAGGCGATAGGAACCATCCCTGGAGCATTTCTCCACCCGAGCACCAGGCAGGGATGCTCAGCGGCAGCAGATTCACCCTCCCTTCTGCTGGTGAGCACGGCCGGAGCCAGGCAGCAGGTCAGAGCCCTGCAAAGGGAGCTGCTCCAGCACCTCTTTCTTGGTCAGGACAAGACGTGGCTCTGGCACGTAGTCCCCAGCAGAGCAAAATCCCCAACCCGAGCACTGCTGGGGGCATTTGGGACAGGTCTCTGTCCCAGTTGGAGATGTGCACAACACCTCCTGGGAGAGATGGCATCGGCCAAGGGCAGCTCCTGGGGACAAGGCAGGGACCCTAGAGATTGCTAGGTGCCCAGTAACACCCAGCTGGAGTTACTGGGGTGAGGGGTAGGGGACAGAGGGCCCCATGCTAATCCACGGCTCCGCATTCACTGATTTGGTGAAGGAATGGAAAACGCACCTGTTGGAGATTTGCTCTAAAAACGGTTTGTCCTACCTGCAGGTTTTTCCTCCACACATTAACGGCTGCAAACGCCAGCTGCATCTGCTTCCTCCGCGCGTCCTTATGCCTTTTGTAAGCTATTTCTATGAATATTAAAAATATCCCGGCAACAATACCTCCAGCCACCAGCATAAACACACCTGAAATAAGCAGGAAAGTTACAGAGGGCAATAGAAATAGCACCACGACACTTCACATCCTCTGTAGCACACTCAGCAGCAGGAGCATCTGCCAACCCAGGGTCCCTCCTCCAGCCCCCCGCCATCCCCCCACAGTCCCGGAGGGTCTGGAGAGGGGAGCCCAGCGGAGCAGGGCACCTGCGGTGATGGGCAGCAAGGTGATGGGATGCTGGATGTCTGTGCAAGCTCGTGTCGGTTGGGCACAGGGCACTGGCTGTGCCGCAGCGATGCTGGGGGCAGGCATGGTGTGCTGGGTGCTGTGCCCAACACCAGGGCAGACCCTGTCCCCTGGGGCTGTAGGGTCATTTGCGCCAGAAACCCAGCTCTGGTGCTCCCATTTGGCTCTTTGGGAAGGACAGCCATGCACGGAGCTCTCTGTGCTGTCCTTGGTGGGCTGCAACCCTCAGGGCTGACATTTTGGGAGTGGTATCTTGAGGAGATGGAGCAAAGTGCCCCCTCTCCTGGTGCTCCTACCCTGGGGCATGGTTCCAGTGAGGATGGGGTCCCATCAGACACCCCTCATCCCGCATTGCCCCGTTGGCTGGGTGAAGGACCGGCAGCACTGCACTGCTGCAAAGGGAGAGCCCGTCTTGTGGAACTCACAGCCTCTGCGTAGAGGGACCAAGAAACCCCCCCTCTGTATCGATTATCCTCCTCCTGCCCCCTGCCCAGGGCCAGCGGGGACACGCTCCATGGGGCTGGGGGCTGTCCCCCACCGCCAGCTCCCTCCTGCAGCAGGGTCCTCACACGCATCCCCCGAGGTGCTGCTCCCCTCTCTCTGCCTTGGCGACTGCTCTGATTCCACCCTGACAGCCGTGGTTTGGCCAGAGCAGAGGGGAGCAATGTTCAAAGCAGGACAGCCCCACCGATGAGAAAGCCACCCCAGGAAAGGCGGGGGAAGCTTCAAGGAGCTGTTTTGGACAAGGTGGGAATGGAGCCCAACACAGCAGCCAGGAAAGCACAAACCCAGAAGAAGCAGAGCTTTGGCCCCAGAGGAGAGCCCCGGAGAGGAGAATGTCTTGAGCGAAAGCAGGCTACCCAGCGAAGAGGAAGAAAGAGGTTTGCAGAACAAACCTGCCATATTTTCAAAGGTGAGTGTTGCTGGGGCATTGCTACGGGAATCACACTCCTGATACCTCACCCAAGTCTTGTCCAAATCCTCCATGAAGCCGTTCTCGTGGGACCTGAAAGCACAAGGAGACAGGACAGAGTAGTCACCGGGGACCAGCCGCAGGCAGCTGGGGCACACAGTCTCTGTGCCTCCATGCACCTTCAGAGGGGGCTACAGGAGAGATGGGGGGGCTCTGGATCAGGGGGTGCAGCGACAGGATGAGGGGGAATGGGTTGAAGCTGAAAGAGGGGAGATGGAGATGAGATGTGAGGAAGAAATGTTTCCCTGTGCGGGGGGTGAGACAGTGGCCCAGGTTGCCCAGAGAAGCTGTGGATGCCCCATCCCTGGAGGGGTCCAAGGCCAGGCTGGATGAGGCTTTGGGCAACCTGGGCTAGTGGGAGGTGTCCCTGCCCATGGCAGGGGGTGGCACTGGATGGTCTTTAAGGTCCCTTCCAACACAAACCATGCTGTGATCCTATGGTTCTATGCCCTCTGTCCTAGGACTCTGCATGTTGCAGCCTACAAATGCACAAACCGATGATGTGTGTGCATGCACATGTGTGTGCACGCCTGGCTGACTGTGTGTGTGTGCACATGTGTGTGCTTGTACGGCTTTTGTGTAGAGAGTGTCTGCAGCAGGTGTCTGCACTGTTCGTGTTTGTGCACCCAGTGCTGCCAGGAGCCACGTGCATGGTGCAGCGGGTGCAAGCAGGCACCCACCGCTGCCTGGTGCCACTGCCCAGGGTCTGATAGCTGGAGAGCCGGCCAGCTGCTGCCAAAAAGAGCCACGTGTAAGCTGGGTTCCCAAGGGGAGGGATGGAGCTGACGGGTGTAGGCAGTGCTTGGAGAGTGTGCTTGGAGAGAGGCTGCAGGGAACCGACACGAACCCCTTCCCCGGTGCCCCCTGCACAATCCCCCCACCTGCTCGGGACCTCGGGCAGTGATGGACCCCAGCCCTGCCTGCTGATCAGCAGAACCCTCTAGGCCAGGGCAGGGGAAGAACTGCCACCTGGCAGCTTCCTGCTGCACATGGCGAGGGCTGGGACTCCCCCAAAATCTGGTGTCACAGCTCGGGAGGAAACAAACCGTGTCCCTGCAGTGCCCATCTCTGCCTGTACAGCTGGTGGGGATGGAGGTGGGCACAGAGCACGTGTCCCACCATGGGTCCCCCTGCCTCCCCTCCCTCTTATTCCTGGCACATTCCCACCGCCTTCCTGGGCCACCCGTGGCCCTGTGCTTCCCCATCCGCTCCCAGGAGGACACCAAGAGCTCCTGCTGCCTCTCCAGGCTTCTCACATCATTGTCCCAAATCCCACCTGTCCCACTGCCACCCATCCCCGTGGTAAGACCTCCCCCCCCCAGACAGGGTCCTATGGCTCGCTGTTACCCTGTGTCCTGCCTGTGGCTTCCACATCCACCCATCCTCTCCCTCAGGCCTTTCATCTCTGAATCTTGGGCAGGACCCTGGTGGCTTCTGACCCTGTCTGTCTGTACAATTAATCTCTCACGTCCCCCTCCTTCCACTTGCTGCTTCAGAGCTGCCTGTTACTCCATCCCCACGTTCCTCTGTCTGTAACGAGTGTGGCATTTCCCAACTGATAGTAAGAAAACCCTTTTTACCCGTAATATCAGATTGACTTGTGGCACCCCACGCTGCAGGCTCATGCTGGTATAAAAGCCTCAGTTGGACTCAGCAGAGGTCCTGACATATCTCTGCCTACAGGAATAGCCAGAGGCGAAAGAAAAACCCCTGGGAGATCCAGCCAGGGCAGCGCACTGCTATCGGTCAGGCTGAGCTTGCAGAGAGAAGCTGGGAAATGGCAGCATCCTCCCCCCTGCTGCTGCAGCCCTGCTCATGGGGACCCTGCGCTGGATGTCCCCAGGCTGCTCTCTGCCAGCTCTGCCTACGCTCCTGCGGCAGAGCACGGCTCCTGCCCCTCACCCTGCCCTGCTCTGCCCTCCCACCAGCTCCATGCTGCTCCCCCAGCCCTGCGAGCCAGGGCTGAGGCTGTGGGTGCCCACCCCGGTCACTTGGGCACATCCCCTTCATCAGGAGCGACACGGCAGCCCCCGAGCCCCTGTCCCTGCAGAGGGTCTGGAGGGTGGGCGGCAGTGCCTGGCACCAGGCTACTTGCGTGCTAACACATGCAGCATTCAGGGCAAGCCCCACGCCAAGAGCCATGTACGGACTTGAGGATGGCCAGGGAGACGTTCTGCTTCCACGGGCTGTCCTTGCGCATCCCGATCCCAAAGCCGGAACGGAAGAAAAGCTCCCCCGTTGTCACCAGGTCACACTTCTGGGAGGCTTCGAACTCCAGCACCGCCGAGTCCCAGATGAAGGCGTGGAGCTTGCTGGACACCGAGAGAGCACAGACAGGTCAGAATGGGCAGCCCAGCTGGTCTGCAGCCACCATGGGAACAGCCAGGGTGCTCCCAGCCCCAATTTAACCATTGACTAGCATCACCCTCCTCCCAGCAGGGTCTGTGCTGCCAGCAGGCAAAAGGCTTGGCACAATTTTGGAAGAGGAGTGTGAGGTGTTTCCATGGGACTTGAGGCCACCCAGCCTTGCACAGAAGCAACTGCAGAGGCCAGAAAGGGAGGCCATGGCCAGGGCCAGGGCTCCAAGGATGCCTTTCCCCACACAAACCTTGTGCTCTCCATCCCGAGACCTGGTACGAACTAGGACTGGGAAAATCCCACCCAGCACCAACTGGGCAGGTCCCATCAAGCCATGCTTTGACTGCAGCTCCCCCCAGGTTTGCATCAGCCCTGCTTGCTCCACCAAACTGCAGCCCCCCCGAAAACTCTTCCCGGCATGGTCAGATGAAGTGCTGGCCCCACTCACTTGTCCCTGACTGCCTGGATGGCTTCGGCAGCGCTCTCGTAGTTGTGTTTCTCCATGTGCCGGTACATGGTGCTCAGCTCCACCTGCCGTCGGAAGTAGATGTCCACCGAACTCTGCTTCACCGTGGCATAGATGAACTTATCAGAGGGGTTGCGCAGCTGAAAGGCAAGGGCAGAGGTCCCATTTCTTCTGTCCTTCATCAACCAAATTAATCCCAAAGCTCTATTTCCTATTTTCCCATCCCCTTCAGGGACCTGTTTCCCAAAGAAGACCTTGATCTCCTCAGCAGATGTGAAGGTGTCATGGGGCAGGGGATGCTGTGGGACCATGGAGGTGGGGTAGCGGATGCTATGGGACAGGGACACTGTGGTGGTGAGGATGCAGGAGGCCTGTGGATGCCATGGGGCTGGCAGTGCTGTGGGCACAGGATGCAGTAGGGCACAGGATGCTGTGGGTCGGCGCTGCTGTGGGGTACGTTCCTGTGTGCCTGGGCTGATACGCTGTGGCTGTGTCCTTGCCAGAGCAGGAAATGGCTTTGAGGCATGATGGTATCTGCTGAGAGTATCGACTGCACCACAGGGACAATTCATTAGTTATAACTCATCTATAATGAATCGTTTCCTCGTTGGTTAGCGCAGGCTCTCCAGGAACTGGCAGGCAGTTTGGCTGGGTATGTTCTATTTCTGGGAAAGGTTTTCCCTGCTGATCCCTCTATCTCTCCATTCCCACACCCCGCAGGGGCTCAGACCCACCAGAGACAGCCCCAGGCAGAGCTACCCAGGGCTCAACCCCCTGCCACAGACCCACAACCCTGTTAAAACAGGGGTCTGGGTACTAAAGCCACATTGCAGGAGCCAGGAGATACCCACTGGAGGCATCCCCTGCTCCTCTGCCCAGAGGCGGACAGGTAAGGGGAAAGCAAGCGAGGGGTCATTACCCGGGGGTCATTGATGCCTGTGATTCTCTCCTCAGGCCGGTCTAACACCAGGAAGGCTGCCAGGTTGGCAGTGTAAGAAGCCACAATGATCATAGCGAAGCCAGCCCACACCATGCCAAGAATACGGGCAGAGAAACTCCGGGGAGCACCTGAAGGGAAAGAGGCAAGATCTGACTGGCACTTGGTCACCAAAGCCACGTCCATCCCACACAACTCCAATGGCAGCTGCAGGTGTGCCCCCTCTCTCTGCTCTGCTGCCAGCTGTGCAAGGAGCTCCTGCATGTCCCACACCAAGAAAAACCCACCCCTCCTTCCTGGGCATTATGTGTCTGTCCCACCCTGAGCAGATGGGTAACGCTGGGCAGGAGAAGCAGCACAAGAAGGACCCGTTTCCCATTGCTGAGTGAGTGGTGGCAGGATGGTCCACACAGAGAGTGCCTCACCCATCACTGAACGCCCCACAAGACCACCCCAGGGAAGGCTCAGGGAACAAGGGCTATACCCAGTCACTGAATGGTCACCCAAGGGCATCAGCCCTGCTACAGAAAGGAGGCAGTGGAAGAGGACATGAGCTTCTCCCCCAGCCCTGTGATCCCCCCATCTCAGGGCCAGGGCTGCAGGGCAGAGCAGTCCCACTGTATCCTGCAACACACCTTCTCCGATGCCGGAGTTCAGGAGGACTCCCCAGGAAAACCACATGGCCGAGGAGAGGGTCAGGGCATCTTCCTCTTCCTCCTCGCTGTTCACTTTGAACCGGCCAAATGGGCTGGAAAAGAAGACAGAGAGCTCTTCTCATGTCCGTTATTCTGGTTCCCAGCCTCCTCTGCTGTGCCCTAAGTGTCCCGATGCAGCCGTACATCTCTCGTCCCTACAGACTGTGCCTACACCCCAAACAGCTCCTCACCCCGATGTCCCCCTGCCTGTCATGTCCCCTCTGCTGGTCTGCAGCCCTGTCCAGCTCACACCAGTACTGGTGGTGGTGTTGGGTTGATGGTTGGACTTGATGATCCTTGAGGTCTTTTCCAACCTGAATGATTCTATTATTCTATGATTCTATGGTCCCGTCACGCTCCTCTCTGAGCCAGAAAGACCATCTGATCCTGGCATCTCCAGCCTCTCCCACTGCAGCACGGGGGGTTCACTGCAGATTAACCACAAAACCCTCTGGGCACAGGGCTAATGGGGGGGACAGGCTCCTGCCCTTCAGAGGAGCTGCCTTGGGGTCAAGGAGGGGACTAACTCAGAGCCCAGGAGCTTATGGTCCCCTTGATCAGGCACCAGCATCCCCTTGGTCTGGCAGGCATGTTCCCACATATCCAGGTGCTGGGTACCCCACATATTTATATATCTCATCTTAGCAGCAGCCAGAGAGACCAGGAGCCTCAGCCCAGGACTGGTGGGGCAGAGAAAGCGGGTCTAGCTCCTGCGAGACCCCCCTGAAGGGCTGCAGGGCTGTGCCTGAGTGAAACACTGAGGGGACCCAGGGTACGGTTCACAGGAGCACGTCCCTGTCCCCTC
This sequence comes from Pterocles orientalis, assembly GCA_011057875.1. Taxonomy (NCBI): domain Eukaryota; kingdom Metazoa; phylum Chordata; class Aves; order Pterocliformes; family Pteroclidae; genus Pterocles; species Pterocles orientalis. The sequence continues at coordinate 311,425 of WKFP01014929.1, read as the reverse complement.
CAGCCCTTAGGTGACCCAAAGTGCACTCACCTGAATCGGTCCAAGAGGTACAACATCACTGCCACCACGTGCACGGACAGCCCCACCAGCAGCCACAGCGTGCTCTGGAAGGGCTGCATGAACGAGTCCAGGGTGCTGCGGGGGATTTCCTAGCACACAGGAGAGAGGGCAACAGCGCTGGCACCCATCATGCCGGCACCTTGCCCACCCAGCTGGGCTCACAGGGGTCCTGCCCTGCTCTGAGCTCCTTCTCCACTGCACAGAAAGGCTCAGGATGGCTGAGACAAGAGCCAGCATTAAACCAGGAACCTGTAGACCAGCAAAGACTGGGGTTTGTGGCTGCCCTGGGGTGAGCAGCTGGAGGAGCCAGGCATGGTGCAGGCATGGCATGTGTCTGCACGCTGGGGAGCAAGGAGCACCTCTCCTGTTCCACAAAACATCCCATCCCAGCCCATACCTTCTTCACAAGGATGGTCAGGCCCTGGTACTTGAAGGGCTTGGAGAATTCAATGTACTGTGCCCGCTCGTTGTTGATGGTGAGGGGAGCCACAATCATGTCTGCTTGGCCGCTCAGCAACTCCCCCATCATCCCGTTCCACTCCTTCTTGTTGCTGTTGTTGACCTGCCAGAGAGCCAGCGTCGGATCAGCCCACTGCCCTTACACCGGTCCCCCACAAGCCAGGACCCCACACACGGTGGATGCCCTGCACTGAGCTCCCACCCCACCCCTGCTCCAGAGAAGGGCTGGGGGGTGTTTCAACACACAACGAAGGCAAAAGAGACATCACAGGCTGCCGAAACTCACCCGCTCTTGGGTACCAAATTTACCATCAGCCACCAGGTGAACCTCGTAGGTGAAGTTCATCACCCCCGCCAGCCGGATGAGGAGGTCAATGCAGAAGCCATAGCAGCACAGTGCCACCGTGGGACGGCCTGCGGGTGGGAGAAAAGGGTGGAGGGGACAAGTGGAGGCAGCCCTTTGCCAGAGACCCCATGCGGGATCCATGGCTGTCCCCAGCCAGAGCAGCCCCCTGCATGGCTCTGGTTTCATGCAAGATATAATTATGTTATCCAGGCATTGCCATCTGCCTTGACAGCCCTCTCCCATCGCCTCCATTGCCTGTGGGTGCAAGGGAAGCAGCAGCTTGGGAAGAATGCAAACTGAGGGGGAGGTCTCATCCATTTGCTATGTCCCAGTAAGCTGGTACTACCGACCCACGGCAAGGGACGGAGGGGGCTTGGTGGATGCAGGCTGTGCTGGAGGAATGCCAACGTGAGCCTGTGAGGTTGAACACAGCCCAGGACACAACTCGGAGTTTGGGGCAGGGGGTTGTGCACAGGAAAGTGTGATCATAGAATCATAGAATCATAGAATGATTAGGGTTGGAAGGGACCTTAAAGATCATCAAGTTCCAACCCCCCTGCCATTGGCAGGGACACCCTCAACTAGACCAGCTTGCCCAAAGCCTCATCCAGCCTGGCCTTGAACACCTCCAGGGATGGGGCATCCACAACTTCCCTGGGCAACCTGTTCCAGTGTCTCACCACCCTCATAGTGATGGGCCAACAGGATGCACTTCAGGTGGTTTTTGGCAAGCCTGGCATGGCTAAGCAGCTCTCACTCTCCACCAGGTTCGCACTCCTAACCCTGTAAGAGGCTTTCTGTAAAAACATTATTTGGAACTGGTGTTTTCGGTTCCCATGCAGCAGGTGCCAATGCACGTTAGGGTACTTGCTTCTGCCTGCGATCAAGGCAAAGAGAACTGGAGCATGTCAGGAGACAGGAACATGGGATGCAATCCCCTAAAACAGCCCTGGAGCCCACCCAGAAGGGACAGTGTGAAAGTCATCTGTTGGGGTCAAAAACCTGAATGCCAGTGCCCAGTTATGGCACAACACTGCTGTGAGGCTGAAGGATGGGGGGGCATTTGGGGGCTGAATGTGCTGTCACTTTCTGCTCCTCATCCTCTGGGCCTCCTGTGTGACTGAGCACCCTCTCTTGGGACATGAGTCCTCATCAGCTGGGGCTGGGGGAGCTGCTGCACTCACCGCCAGAATGAGTTACCTGGGATGGTCTCGTTGGGTCCAGTGCAAAAGACCTTTTTCACGGGGTCTCCATTGATGGTGAACTCCTCCCTGCATGTCCCGTCTGCTTGCGTGGGCTTCACATACACAAAGGGCTCTTGGTGGATCGTCACAATCTGCGGGGCAAAACACAGGCACCTGCTGGTCTGTTCCCCACAGGGCTATGTCCCCTGGTGTGGGGAGCTGGGCTGCCTGCTCCGTGCAAGCATGGCCAAAATGCCGTGATGCCCTCCTCAGCTGCCATCCCAGCATGCGAGACCCCTCAGCCCAGCAGCAGGACCTGTCTTTGGCACGGGGAACATTTGCTTTCCGTGCACCCATGATGAGGAACAGCCACCTCAGCATCCTCTGAGTGACACTTCCACCTCGGCCTCAACAGCAGGCTGACGAGAGCCACAGCACAGCCAGGATTAGTGCCCCGAATGGTGCTCCAGACCCTGTCCCACTGCCCCAAGCTAATGCAGGTCCTTCAGTCCTGGTCTGGACCTTTTAGTAAAGCAGCGTCCCAACGCACTGCACCATCTCTGCAGGAAAGGGCTCACCGCTGGTGGGAATGTGTGGGTTCCCTTGGTCGAACAGCAGGACAAGGGAACGGTCACGTTGGTAAGACTAGACTGCCCAGGAACCAGTCACTAGAGTGGCTGCTGGGCTGCATTTGAGGGAACAGCATGAGAAGCAAAGCAAGAGTGGCAGGACCTTCTCCCATTGTCACCTCCAGCTTCTTGCCATCAGCTCTTCAGGGATTTCATGAGCCCAACATTGCAGCCACCACCCTGCGCTAGCTTGTTTAATCTCATTTCAACCTATTTCCTTCTGATCTCTGCACTGTCAAGCAGCAACAGGCTCCAGAACTGAACCGTGCCTTTGCCAAAGGAGGCCATCCTTGTATTTCCTGCAAACCTGTGCCAGGTGCCCTCTGGCTCCCAAGTCATGAGGAGCGGTGAGCACCTTACCCCTGCATCCCTCCTCTGCTGTTCTCTCTCATATCCCCCTTCCAGTTGTCTCTTTCCAAACCAAAGGATGCCTGCCACCCTCTCTAGTTTGTCACCAGCTGGAAGTTGTGCTCTAGCTCTGAATGCCCTCCAGTACCTTCTCTAAGCTGTTCTGCTTTATCCTCTCCAAGACGGCAGGTGCCTTGGGTTTGCAAATGCTCCTGACAACTGCAGAGGCAGCAGTGGAAGTGGGAGGCAGATGAAGTCACAGCTCTGCATGCAGAGAGCTGAGGAGACCTGCCACCCCCTAATGCCATTTGCTCTTACCTTCAACTTGGTTGACATCTGATAGCCTTGAGGTTTCTCGGTTTCTCCCCCTGGCCAGATAATCTTCCGGTCATTGGTCAGGACCTGCAATCAGTCCCAGAGGAAGGAGATAGACATGAGGCCATAGACAGACACCCCAGTTCACACATCCCTCCTACCTAACCTGTCCAGGTCTGTACGTACGTGGCTGCCGTTGTAAATCCCGACTTGGACCAGTTTCCGATTCTGCAGGTTCATGATGCTGTAGTTGGCAAACTTCCTGTCCCCGTCCTCGTTGAATTCCACCCGCCCGGTGACACCTTCCGAGTACTTGGAGGACATCAGCACCCTGTGGAGAGAAACGCCATGAGGCCAACCTAGAAAACCTGCTGTGGCCACTGGGACACCTAAGAAGGCATCAGAAAGGCAAATTCTTTCTCTCAGTTGCTCGCCGTATGCCCACTGCCCCCTAGAAGTCCAGTCAAGGCTACTTCTGGTCTCTTCATAGCCCTGTGGACATCCCCTCCTGGTGGACAGAGTCAGTTTCCTGAATGTTGCACTGCCATATCTGTTGACATTGCCCCTTGTTTTTCACCAGATCGATCCCATTCCCATAAGGAATGATCTGTCCCACAGCGCCCAAGGACACCTTCCACTGGGGGTCCCTTGGGAGCTGTGTCCATGCCACTGCTCCTGCTGCTTCTGGCTGGCACCAGCCCATCACAGCCGGGGTACTGCCCCAGGCATGCACATACATCACCAAGGGGACAACGAGCCCCCAAACCCTGGAAAGACAATAAGGAAGACACAGAAGACTTGCCTGCACCACTTGCAGTGCACCGTAGAGAACAACTTTGAATAGCTCATGCCAAAGATTGTGTTGCTGCAGAGGACACCAGGAATTTTTCTAAAATAATCTTCAAACTTTGCAGGTTCCATGCTCACCAGAACCCAGATCTCCAGAAAGGGCATCCCACAGAGACCATGACCATGTCTGCAGGGAGCAACCCCTGGCACAAGATCCCACTGCCAAAAGCAACACCCTGGTGCCAGGTAGCACGCTGCAGAGAGCAGCTCTCCCGCACGAGGAGCCATGCTGCAAAGAAAATTGCTGCTTTACCCAGGTCCAGCCTGCAGAAGAGGCTCCTGTGGCTCCAGCATCTGCAGTGGTGCAGCACAAAACCCCACACAGCACAAAGACTGGGTTCTGGGGAATGCATGGAGCATCTGCCGATCACACTGCCCACAGCAGCGACATCCAGCACGTGCATGCTCTGATCAGCTAGGACCCCACTACCCGAAAAGACAGCAACAGAGTTTGCTGCAGGAGAGAGCAGCCTGCCCCATGCATGGAGATCTCGTGCCCCCAAGTCCTGCTTTCAGGATGCTGACCCATGCTGCAGCCCCAGAATGTTCAGCAAGAAATGTGTCTGCAGCACTGAGCTCTGATTTGACACTAATATCCCCCTACCCTGATTTGGCAGAAAACCCCCTTTCTCCCCTCTGCCTCCCACAGAATCAAGATCCAGACCAGAGATCATCCCCCCATAGCCCATATCTCTTCCTTAGAGTCATTCCCTGCCCATGCTGATCTCAGCTGCCCATGTGCTGCCCAGGAGAGCATGAGCGGGCATGGACCGAATTGGTGCCCGGCACCAGGATGGTGCCTAAACAGCCTGGACAAACTGGGGGTCAGTGCCTGAGCCCGTGTCCTGGCCAGTTTTCTAGGACAGATGTAGCCCTCACATCTGAATCATGCGGGAGTGTCCAAGCCATCCTGTGCCACATGCCTCAGAGCTCTAGCAACAGGTACTCTGAACAAAGCCACCATGCCACCCCTTTCCACGTGCTCCCACCTTTGCCAGCTCTCCCCCAGCAGTTCCTCTGCTCCCTCCATCAGGACCCTTCCCCAAATACCTCTTGAAAAGGGGTCCTGTCTTCCAGATATTGGTGTTGCCCACACAGCCCCGTGGCGGGTCCGTGATATTCTCCTTCTCAAACAAGTCGTGCACAGCCTGGGCCACCACCGCCACGGCATCACTGATGTGGGCTGACTCGTTCTTCCCATTGATGAGCTGCAAACCGATGACTCCTGCCGCAAGCAGAGGGAGGGAGGCAGGTCAGCACCCCAGGGTGTGCTGGTTGCTCCAGCATTACCCCTGTGCCCAGGGCTTGGGGGCCAGCAAACACCCAGTTATGGGCTGAGGACACCTTGGACACAGCTGGGGACTTGCCTGAGCTTCAAGCAGGGGCAGGCAGGGGACGTGGCTGCAACGGCGCTGGGCTGGCACCGTCCTGCCTGCTGGAAGGGAACTGGGGACAGCTCCGGGGACCACTGTGCCCTGTGCTCCATCCCCATGGCATTGTTCAAGCCTTCCCCTGGGTGATGGTCAGCCTGCAGAGCCCCAGTGAGATGATTCGGGGCATGGCAACATGGCCAAGACTGCTGGACTGCTCTCTCCCCATGGGGGCAAAGGGAGTGGGGAGCAGTGTGTGGGACCCTCTGCTCACTCGGGACCACCCTGGCATTGCATTCCCCCAGCCCAAGGGGTCCCTGGGAGGGCAGATGCTGCTCGTCCCAGCTCCAAGCAGGCTCCTCCAAGCCTGGCCGACAGTGGGACGGGTGCCTGCGGTGGGTGCCTACCATCAGGGGCGTAACGCAGGGCGTTGCCCGATATCTCCCGTTCCCCCACCAGCCACACGTAGCCGGAGCCTGTCATATTGAGCATGGCTGCTGATCTGTACACCGTGGCCGCATCATCCTCACTGCAACGAGAAGAGGGGAACGGCATTGTGGCTCCAGGTGCTGGATGGCCCCTTTCCTCCTGTATCCAATCCCAAGGGGGTGGCAGCACCAGGGAAAACACATCCTTAGTCAGCCCTCCTCTGATAACTGGCTTTCCCGAGCAATGACTAATTCCTTGATGCAATGGGATCTTTCTCTCAGCTTCCTCTAATCCCACAGCACCCAGCACTGCCAAGCATCTGCACATCTGGCCCGTTCCTTACTGCTCACCATCTATAAGCATGTGGGCAAGGAGACTCCCCTCCTTCACAGGTGGGTCAGGACACATCACAGGTAACCACTGCTGCTTCTGCAGCTGCTAACACTTTGCAGGATAGGCAGACATCTCACACTCATGATTGCAAGCTCCCTGGCCAGCTGCACACACAGCACAGCATCCACCACCTGCCTGGGGCATTCCCAGATTTTCTCCCTGGTTTTCCCCCACATTCCTGGAAAGGACGACACGCCCCAAATCTGCACTGACCCCAGCTCTCGGCAGCGTTGCAAAGGGAGAGTGAGGAGATGGGAGCAGGGAGGGGAAGGGACAGCTCTGCTTTACCTGGCAGAAAGGATGATGACACGAGCCTCCAGCTCCTTGGCCTCCAGCAGCAACGACGTCACGTTTTTGGTTCCAGGGTCAAACTGAAGCACTTTCTCAGCCTGTGATTAGTGTGAGCAAAGCTGGTTAGTGCGGGAGCGCCAGGACTGCTTGTGAGAGCCATGCTATCTAGAAAAGGGTCAAGAGGATTCATTAAACTGCACAAAAGTCTGCTAAATAAGGTTGGTTATAGCTATTTTTTTCTTTTCTTTCTTTTCTTTCTTTTCTTTCTTTCCTTCCTTCCTTTATCTTTTAAGATTCTGCCTTTTTGGTGTTTGGTTTATTTTTTTTTTGGTTTTTTTTTTTGCACTGTGCATGCAAACTGAAGTCAATCAAGACCCAAAAAGAGGCGTGCATTGTACAGGAAAGAGAAAAAGGCTTTGAAATGCAATTGAAAACTCAAACGAGTGTTGTTTTTCAAAAACATGGGAAATGAAAAAAACATATTGCACAGGGTTAACCTTTGGGAGTAAAAGTGAACAACTTACACCAAGGACCGTTTCCTTTGGGGAGGAAAGGGGGTTGGTTCAACTTTCCAAAAAAAAAAACAAAAAAACAACTTGCAAGTTAATTACTGGTTCACATGCATGTTTCAAAAAGAAATCCTTCCAGGGTCAGCTGGCTAGGTTTCCATTCTCAAGTCCAAACCAAACTATCTCAACATAAACACGTGCTACCAAGATACATAGTCATGGATCTTTTTTTTTCTTTCTTTCTTTTCTTTTTTTCTCTTTCTCTTTTTTTTTTCTTTTTTATTTTTCTGGTGGCTGTGGCTATTTTTCATTTGCTAGTTAGGTTGGTGGGCGGCGTGCATTTCCATGCATATATACCTTGGGTCCTCGCTTGTTGTCATAGGAAAGTTGGTCGAGGTTTTCATAGTTCCTTTTTTTACTCTGATGAATAATGTGCACAGAGAAAATATGTAGACACAGAAGAATATTATAAACAGTTGAAAATGACGTGTAGTAAAGCAATCCAACATCCACCTCCTCCTCCACTGTTTGCTAAAGGGTCTCTATAACGCTGGAGCTCGCAAAAACCACTATCAGGAGAGAGTGCCTCAGCTCTCACGGGAGCGTCACGGTGCAAAGCCGTACCGGTTAGAGCAAGCCTGAGGGTCACAGCTGGTGCGATGCAGTTGCATTTCCCTTGTGGGACTGGGAAATTCTTCAGCAAGAATTTTTTATCTTAAACTCAGAAACAATCTACGCATCTCTAAGGGCCTAAGTGGTGGGATTGCCATGGAATTACTGTGGAAGTAAAGGACAAAATGTTGTGTACAGAAAGTGCTGGACAAACACAAACTCTTAGAGTTAAGAGTATTAGCATTGCTACCGTCACTCTTATCATTACTATCCCATTCACCCTAGGAGAGTTCACAGCGAGTGAGGTGTCTCAGCTGAACTTCTCAGCTCCTGCCAAGGAGGGAGCAGATTTTTGGAGCTCTGTTGCCATCCAAAAGAGAAAGAAAAAGCTCTCTACGTCCCATGTTGGTGCAAAGCGTGGCGATATGAAGCAATGGTGATCATGGGATGACATTGCAGCTATTACCTGGTGCCTGGGGAGGGCCGAGGGCACTTTGCTGCTCAGTGGCACGCAGGTGGCCCTGCAAGGCGCAGCTGCCAGAGGCCACGGTGCCCGTACCCTGGCCCTGTGCATGGCTGGTGGGGTTCCCTCCTTGGTGGTCTCCATGCTGCTGGCCAGAGCATCACACCCAGACTGGGGCAGGCAGTTCTGCATGCACTGACCCTGCAGATAACGGACCGGAGCAGAGTCCTTGCTCCTCCCGTCTCCTGCCTGAGACAGCTCTGCGGCTCAGCCCCAAGGGAGCCAGGGGCATGAAACCTGCTCTGGAGGGTTCCTCTCCTCCAGGCAGCGTGCTGAGGGCTGACGGCCTCTGCTCTCGGAAGCCTTGGCCCTGCAGCAGCGTGCACAGAGCCCCGAGGATCTTCCTGGGAGCAGCCCCTGTGGTCATGCCAGTAGAGTCACCCCAATCCTGCCTGCAGGACAGTGCTTGGCAGGTTTTGGTGGGACATGGTCTGACCTATTCTTCTTGGCCCCGTCCCACCCCAGCTGGGCATCCCTAACCTGTGTGTTTAGGGTACAGGTCATGGCTCTATTCTGATCTCCATTTCGCAGCATCTTATGGCAATGGCAACCAATCCCTGCCAGGAACTCAGCCGTTTACACCCCCATACTGCAAGGGTTCATGTTCCCAGGTCATTCCTTAGGCAGACAGGTTTTATCTCTGCATCTTGCTTTCCAAACTAAAGAGCTTGCCTCTTCCTGAGCACTCAGAGTAGTTTTTGGCAGGACATTTTCCCAGGTCTCCTTTCCGTACAGCTGTGTAATCTTTCCTTTCTTCTCCTTGGACACTACCTGGTGGGTTTTTCATTGCTCAAAGAAGTTGGGTCCTTGCAAGGAAAAGTATCTGAAGAGGCAAAATCTGCTTGGAGCCCAGGTCTGCCTTCACTTCGGATGATGTCCACAGCGACGATTTCTGCAATGGCTTCTTAGAGTCTGCTCAGATTGCAGTGAGACCTGGAGTAACAACTGCCTCCAGTGAGAGCAGAGCTGCAGCAGGACAGCGGGAATATAATATTCTCCAGTGATGACATATTGTCCACTTTTCCTCAAACACCATCAATTTAGACAGAAACTTAGTCATTCATCTTGCAGCCTCCAGCCATGAATCACCTTGTGTGCCTGGGATGCGCCTTGACCCAAGCTGGTCAGCAAAGTGAAGCAGAGTCTTGGGTGCAGCAAAGCTGGACCTGATGGCACCCGATCACCTCTGCCTCCCCCTATCCCCATCCCTATTGCTACAACTAGACCAGTAACATCTCTTTTTCCTGTTTTTTCATGTGGTCCCACAGCCCTTCCCTGCTCCTCAGCCCATGTTTCACGCAGGGACCCACAAATTCAAAATTAATTTTCCACCATGTTCTCCAGCATTACTCAAAAAATTACCACTTTGTGAACACCACTGTCCCGGAGAAAGGGAGCCATTACACCGGGGACCTGCCACCTCTGACGTGGACAAGCTCTGATTTTCACAGTGTCTGGCACTCCCTCCTGAACCCGAGCAGTGTTGGTGCAATGCTGCCTGCCCAGAAGAATGAGCAGAGTGGTACTGGGATGAAGCAGTAGCTCCAGGCTGATTTACTGCGAGCAGACCTAAGCCAAAGCTAGCACGTAGGGTGTGCTAGGGCTGGCCAGCCTGGCCCAAGTGCTGGGCTCCAAACACCTTCTTGAAGTGTGGGTCCATGCAATAGTGCCTGGGTGACACCCAGGGCCAGCACAGACTGCAGGGGACAAGCCATGCTCAAATCTAAGAGCTCAGGTGGGCAGGTGAGCCTCTGACCCATAGCAGATCCCCCAGGTCCTCAGGGGCTGTGATCCAATCCTTGAAGAGGTCAAGAGCAGGTCTCCTGCCTGCTCCGTCCCCAAGGCCCAGGCCTCCCTTAAGGAGGTTGGGGAGGGGTCCAGGGTACAGTTCACGGCATGAAGAGAGTCAGCACACCACTGATCAGATGAGCAATTAGACAGCAGAAGAGATTGAGGAGGACAGGAAAGCCCCAAGAGGGGCATCTACCACCTTCAAGACCAGTCAGACCATTCGATCTGACCACATCAAGCTCCTCAAAGGAAAAAGAAAGAAGATGCAGTGGCACCTCCCAAAGGGAAGACAAGATGACCTACCACCACAGAGCACATGTCCCAGGCTGGAGGACTTCCAGGGCATTTGCAGTAGCCCAGTGGCTGCCAGGAGACACCAAGACATGTTGTAGATGCTGTGCAAATGTGGGGCAGGTCTAAGGACAGAGCCTCTCTCCCCCGTCTTTTAAGCCCCAGATCTCAAAGGCTTTCCTGTAGAATGGACAGGCTGAAGAAAAAAGACACCCTGTGCCTGGGAGTGTTGCACAGAGCAAGCAGGGAGTGGAGGCATGAGAGGGAGCAGCAAAAGGGGATGCCCAGCCCTGCAGGAAAACAGAAAGTGTAAATCAAAAGATGCAAGGAAAGGGATGACTGACTGGCAGTGGAAACAACCTTTCCACAGCTCTCCCTGGGTGAGGGACACCATACTGGGAAGAGGGAAATACTGGCCCACCGCTGCCCAGAGGGAAGCTGCCTTTGGAGGCAGGAGGATCCCACCGTGGTTGGTGGCACACCAGTGTCTCATGATGGCCCACGATACAGCAAGGATGAAACTTCTTGGACACCATCACCAAAAAACGAAGCCTGTTGGTCAGTGTGGCTTGTGCCAGCCAACTGCCAAATGTCCAGCAGCTGCTGCTGGGGCTGGAGAAGATCAGGTTGTGGTCCCTGCCTGTGACCCAGGAGGGAGCAGCCAAGATACAGAAGCCTGCCCTGATGCTGCTGAAGACTTGGAGATGGGCTCGGACTCTGCCCATCCAAAGGTGACCTCACCCTGCCTCAGGCAAGAGGACGTGCTGGGACTTCACCCCATAGGGCAGGAGGTGGTTCCTTGCCTTCTGGACAGATGCCTGCCTTTGAAGCACTGCAGCCGAATGGCTCCCTGTGTTCTCCTTCTCTGCTTGGCTTGAAGGCTTGCTTGGTCCTTCTACTCAACAGCAACAGGTCAGTGGGAGCCGTCCTGAATTTATAGCAGGCTTGGGGACCTCTTCTGCCTCCCTCCCTGCTTCCTTGCATGGCCCTGAGTGCAGGTGCAGTGCACCTCCTCGATAAAGCTGCTCCCGCCAGCCGCGACCGCCCTCTCATAACAGCATGAGGTGTCAGGAAAGCAGCGTTTGGCATGTGCTTCAATGGAGATGGGACCGGGGCGTCAGCCTGCAGCCGCAGAGCCGCCAGCTTTATAGAGAGGGTGCATTATACCTCCGCGCATCAACGCGCCGGCTGCCCTTGCCCCTCCTAAGCCGCTAAGGTGAGCTCCGGTTAGCCAATTCAGAAGCTGCTTTTCGGGGTTGGTTTGGCTCTGCTGGGTCTGCCTGGCCCCAGGGTGGCTGGAATGGGGCAGGTGCTTCCCTAAGCTGAGCGACTGGTCCTCTCCTTAGGTGGGAATCTTGGGCGAGGCATTTGCAGAGCTCCAGGTTATCCTTCCCTTCATTTTGTAGTCGATTTACATGTAGGAGATTTTGACCATGGCAAAGCAAGTGAAATGAATAAAGTACAAAGTTCTGTCAGGTACTAGTCAGACACTGTTGATGCTTTAAGCATGTTAGCCATGTTACAATGGAAAGAAAAGGTGTTTTACATACAGAAATCTACATACATACAACAGCCCGAGACTTCTAGTTTTGTTGTTGTTAAACAAAGCTACAAGACAATGTTCAGGAACTGACCTTGGACTCTCTCTCCTCCAAGAGGGTCTCCAGCTTCTTTTGTGCAGCACGACCTTCGTGGTCGTCACTGACTATCAGAATGACGTGATTCCAGTTGAAGACTCTCATCATCTCAAACCAGACGTTGGCCTGGTGAGAGTATGGCGGGACCGTGCGCAAAAAGGACAGGTGGATACTCTGCAAGGAAGAACAAGAGCTAAACATCGACTGGTTGGGTTGTCGGCCAGGGTGCATCTCGGGGACCGAGCAGGTTGGCATGGACGGGGCTGGGATTGCGAGGCCAAAGAGGCAGAGAAGCTATTTTTGGTAGACCTCTGGGTTGCATGCCTTGAGCTAGCCCCTGGGACCTGCACTCCATTCTTCTGTCTGAGAAGCAAACCCTGGCTATGATTAAACCCTCTGTGGTTAATCCAGCGTGTGGCAGAGAGGGTTTGTTGCTTTGTGGTCTGTACATACGTTGTGAAGCAATGACCTGTCAGCAACGTTCAGTGCAAATATAGCCTTTCCTCTTGAGTTTTGAAAATGTTACTGAGCAAAGGACATCAAAAAGAAAACAAATTCCCATCAGAGAGTGCCAAGGAGCAGTTACAGGTATTGAAGGTTATTTGTTAGTTATTTGTCGTGAGAGAGGTTCAGAAAAGCAGTTCTGTGATGTGCTGTTTGGCTGTTTCTAGGTCAGCCTGTTCTCCAGCAGCACACAGGAGGAGGCGGCTCTGGGCTCACGCCCTGGCTAACCTATCTGATTTGGTTAAAGACATCATTATGGTTGGATGAGCATCCAATAGCAATTCCAGCCTAATTAACTACAGCACTCTTTTAGGGAGCAACCGGACCAAAAGCTGTAGCTGACAGAGAGGTTTCAAAAAATTGCAGCATTTCAAAAGGCCCTAGAGTCAAATATTAGAAAATTAAAGTGCTTATGCTCAGCATGGACGCTGCTCAACAAACCAGCTACGTGCTGGAGAGGGGCAGAAGTCTGACCAGGAGAGGACAAAAAGGAAAGCACCATAATATCTCTTTTTTTAAGGCTGAAATGTCCTCTGGACCAAACAGGGCTCGTCTAGACCTGCTCATCCAGGGACCTGCCTCAGAAATGTCCTGAATGGGCCAAAGCAATTCACTTTGGAAGAGAAAGGGCACCATGTCCACCATGGAGGAGGAACGGGCAGACCCAATAATGTCTTTTCCTCACGCTCAACATGGTGCTAAAGTCAAACATAACCATGCAACGTACAGAAAATACTGCAAACCCCCAGTCATCGTCCGGTATCCCTGCATGTCTGCTCCGCTGCCCTGGCCCGAAACACAGGAATACGGAGGCAGCAGCAAAAAACACCAAAGCACTGGAAACATTTCCTAATTACAGAAGACTGACAAGAACTGTGGATGTTTAATCAAATGAGGAAACAAACCAGGACAGCCATATCAAGCTCCTCAGACTTGCGGTTCTGTATGACTGATACAAACGTTCTCAATTACATGAAGAGCAGGAGAAACACAGCTCACCCCACAAGCCCAGTACTAATCAATGGGGTCAGGAAGAAGCCCCATAGGGACAAAGGAGGGAAGGTCTCCACACCAACATGGTGTTCAAGCTGTCCTTGGAGTCAGCAGAGATGCCCAGGTAGTTCCAGGTTCAGCTCTGGGGCTTGGGCCAGGGGCACACAAGATGGGTCTGAGCATTTTTAATTTTTAATCCCCGAATATTTTAAATTGGTCTAAGGAAAACCAGGGAAAATGAAAATGGAAAAAAATCAGAAGAGGGAAAACAAATTTAAAAAGAACAGAATAGCTAATAGTAAAAAAAAAAAAAAGAAAAATCAGAAAAATTCAGGATTCAGTCTAAAAAAGTAAACATTCTAACTTAAAATTGTTTCAGTCTCTTTTTGAAATGAGAACATCTTTGCCATTTCAATAGGTTGCATCCAATTATTTTCTAGTTTGCCAACAACTTGGTTTAACAGTTCAGGCAAATTTACTTTCTGAGGTGATGTCAAAAGGGTCATGGACTCACTATGATGATATCTCAGCTCTCAGGTTACAGAATGGTAATTTTTAAGTAGGAGAACAAAGAAAAACTAATTGCAAATGCAGAGTGGAGATTTCAGGGTGAGCACTCACATTCTGTACTCAGCTTTTGAAGCACTTGGGACTCCTGAACTTCTCTGCTGGGCCCAAAAATTGGCAAAAAAAAATGTCAGTAAAGTCCCCCAAAGGTTAACAAGTCCAACCTGTGATGTACAGAGGCAGCTGGGAATTGGGTTTGTGCAGTTTGACAACTCCTGTCACAGCAGAGGCAGTGACGTCCCCCAGGTCTCTGGCAAATCCCTCTGAACCCAGCACAGAGCTCTCCTAGCCATGGGACACGTGGGGACATGGGGCTGTACTGCCAAGTTTGTGGATGCAATGACTTATGCATCATAGTTAGCCCATTTTTAGACAAATAACCTCGGTCAAGGGGAAACACTTTTCTCCCCGCTTGCACTGCAGCTTCCCACGCTGACTAACACCGTTTCTGCTGAGCATCGGCTGCTGGTAAGACCACTAATAAAGAAAAAGACCCCTCTGAGTGAGCTGTAACCCTGGGAGGGCAGGGAGTGATCATACTGAGACAAGAAACCAGGGGGAAAAGCCATCCCCAGGTCCAGGTTGGAGACAGAGAGACAGACAGACAGACCTCATTTCAACTGCCAGGACCAGGTGCTGGATGTTGAAATAGCTCCAAGTGCAAAATGACTAAACTCCATTTTCCACCTTTCAGCAGCAGAGCAGGTCTCAGTTAAGAGCCACCCTTGGTCCCCCACTGCACTGCCTCTCTGACGGGGGAAGGCGTGGGGCTCAGCACCTCAGGGCACCCAGCATGTCCCTTCATCCCCACACGGTCGTGATGAACAGCACTAGACCTTCCCAGCTCATGAGTCGTGCATTTCCCCACGAGCTTCGCTCTCACGCTCTCAGTGCCATTTCATATTTCTCATATTGTCAAGGTGCCAATGTAACCTCATTTTTTTGGCTGAGATGCAAAGGGGATATCAACACCCCCAATGCCACACGGGGAACAGAAGCACTAAAGCAACAGTCCAGCCTGTCCGTTCAGGGGGCCCAGCACAAGAAGGTCAGAGTGTGATTTTTGCAAAGCTCAGTCCATGAGGAGTCCAGGAAGGGCTCTCCATAGGGATGGACCCCACAGCGAGAGGCACCGCTCTGCCGCCTTCACTGGGAGACCCTCTCCTCTCCTCCTGCAACTCCCTTCTCATGCCTCTCAGGGGTGACTGGGATCTCAGAGACCTCCCCACCGTGCCAGCAGGACTGAGCTGAACGCCGTGAGGATCTCGGTGAAGAAGCAGGTAGTGATTTCATAAGATGTTCGCACAAGGAGGCTGCCAAGCCAGAGTGCTCAGCTTGAGAGCTGCAATGCTGATTCTAGAACAAATAGTTCTTCGAATGTTGGGAGCAATAACACTTGCTTCCCTCTGGTGTCTTTATTGAAAGACTGCCGACAGCTCATGGACCACTGTGCTTGACTGGGGATGCTTCAAGACCATCAAAAGGGACTGGGCAAACCTGTGCTGAGGCCCACGCCTTTCTCTCCCTGGCAGCTTAGCCTTGGGAGGGCCATAATTAAGTCTGAGGCTTCAACCCCCTGTGAAATTTAGCTAAAATTGGCTGATGCCTTCAAAACCAATCAGGGGCACACACACAAAGTGATTTTACAAGCTTGTTTCCATAGAAACTAAGCTGAAAGATATAATTTCCTGAATTAAAAAAAAAAAAGTGCAAGGTGATCACTGGAAACCAAAAAGGGAACCAGCTGGATGTCCCCATGTTACACCAGCCAGCCTGTCCTGCGTGGGCATGCAGAACCTCCCACTGTCCTGTCCCATGCCTCCACAGCCCTTTGCTCCACTGTCCCCCACTCCCCTCCCATCTTTGCTGTCCCCTCCAGCTCCTTCCCACCCACTGTTCGATGTCCTTGCTCCTCTGCCCACCTAGTCCCTGCCTTTGCCCCGTCTCCTGCCTGCAAGCCCTCTCTCCACACGGAGCTCAAAGTCCTCCAGCCTCTGCTGCCGATGTGGGAAGGGGGCTGAGGACCAGGCCAGTGAGGCAGGAGCGCTCAGAGGGATGGGACATGCTGGGGGGCCTCTGCCGAGTCTCTGCCCCACTGCCATGCACCTGCACAGATATTCCATGGGGAGCATCTCCCTGCCATGGCAGTGGGTTCCCACTGCTGCAGTGGGTTGCTCCTCCAGCTCTGACAGGAGACAGGTGGTTTTTATGAGCCACATTTGCAGAGAAAAGGTTTTAAATAGGAAAAAATGGCTGAAGGAGAGTCTGCTGGAGAAGCTCCCACCCCTCAGGGTGAGCACACAAATTCAGCACAAGGTCATGCTGGGGAAAAGGCTCTGCTGAGATGAAGCTGGACTGATGACACACAGGGTCTCCTCTCCCTGCCATCGGGTGCACTGTGACAAGGTCCCTCTCGGTGACATTGCTCATCAGAACTACCTCCTCCCCACGGCAACATGAATCAAACTCCCCCTGGGCATTTCCTACCTGCTGCCTGCCCTCTCCCTCGTTCTGCCAGCTCTGTTATCATCCCTCTCCTCCTAACAGCGCCTGATGGGACCCTGCCAGGGTGCACAGGTCCCCAGCCCCTGTCACTGCCACGTCCTTGGCTTGCTGGCTGTCCTGCCATGGCTTTACTTGGTGGGAGATGCCACGACCTGCCACTGCTCCAGCCCAGCAGTCCTGAGGGCTGCATCTCCAAGAGCCTCTGCTCCTTCCTCCTGAAATTTGACTTCATTTAGCATGTAGGCGGAGTGACTATTTTTGCACTGAACGTTTGCATTGGTGAATATTTACATTTTCCAAGCAAAGACTGATTCATGCTTCAAAACAGGCCTGATGGCACCCACTGAGCTCGTGCACCTGGATGAAAACCTCCACCCAGGCTGCAAATGGCATGTGGTCCCCTGGCTCTGCTCAGCTCCTCCTTTTGCTTTTGCTCATCCCCAAATGTCTTTGCTGAGCGCCCGGTGGAAGAGCCAGCCAGGGCAGCACCTCATCGCCCCAGCCAGGGCATCGCTCCCAGCCCCGTGCAGGGCAGGACCTCATCCAGCCTGAACGTCTCTGTGTTTCCACAGGGACGGCAGACAGTGGTTTGGGACCCTGGAATGTGAACCTCATTCTTGAGCGCTGGCCAGACTGAATGTCATCTAAAGCCCGGGGACAACTTGCTAGTCAATTCTATTATCTCCACCACCAATAACACCCAGAGAAGTGAACGCAATCAAATAACCTTCAAGCCCCAGAGATCTCCTGCCCCATGTAGAGGCTTCCCAAGGACCCTCTCAGCCCCTCTGTAGCCCCCTTGCACCTGGGGAGCCCCCAGGACCCGGCTGTTGGCAGGGAGCGGGGCGGGAGCTGGGTTGTGCCATTGCCTCGGCTGCAGAGCAGCAAGCCCAGCAGCCTGGCAGAGCAACGCTGCAGAAATCATCCAGCACTATGTAGGTCAACACTAGCAGCTGTGAAAAAAATAATGTACCGGGGAATGGGGGAGAGAGAGAGAGAGAGAGAGAGAGAGGGAGCAGCGGGTTTAACTGGAGAGGATGGATGGACAGACAGACACATAGCTAGGCAGGGAGCGTAGACATCATTAACCCTCCTGATGGGCACTCTGGATTTACAGCACACGTATGAGGTACTAGACTAGAAACATGCATCAGTTACCTTATCCGAATATATAGACATGCGTGTTGTCAGACCAATGACAGGGATCCTGTAGAAGCCAGCTGTGTATGATACGGGTGTTGGTGTTAGGTGATCGTTGGGAGCAGGAGGGTGACTAACTAATATTGCATAGACCTGCAGGATAGGATACACGACACAAACATTATTTCACAGGAGCGCATCGGCCATCAAGTGTGATTTTTTTTTTCCCTTTTCTTTTCTGCAACGTTAAACAGCCCCACATTAACGTGATAACGGCATTCAAATAACCGGGCACAGCGAGGCAAGGACTGCGCCGGGGAGCACGGGGTGCTGTGCCACGGCTCGGCTGCAGCCCACGCAGGGGTGATGGGTCTGCTCAGGGTTATATCTTAATACAAACGCCATGCCCAGCCGCTCCGCTCGCCAAACTAATAACTTTCATGGATTAGAGATTAAAGGGAAACATCTCCCTTACAGTCACAGTGTGTAATGCGATTTCTTCAACCACACGTTTAATACTCGGTTGTAATTCCCCTCCGAGGACTATTACAAACAAAGTGGTCAGCTGGGAGTCTGAGCAGGAGAAGGAGTGCAGAGCCGCGGTGCAAAGCAGCCATCTGGCCCTGGGCACACAGAGAGATGGGAAACCAGGGGGGTAGTGGGGGGCAGGGGCTGGGATCTGCCCTCAGCACCCCAGGGCGTGGGGGTACCCAGGTTATACCAAAATGGGGAAGCAGGATTCCAGCAAGATCCTGCTGTTATTGCAGGGCTGGGATTTTGGTTTCCAGCAGAATCCGATTTTGTGTCGAACCAAGAGGACGGAGCTGGGTAATCCCTGGGGGAGCCTTTGTTACACTGATGTCCTTTCACAGCACAAGGAATGTCCCCAGCTGGTGACAGGTCTCCAGCTAGGCTGAATCAGTGCAAGGACTTTCATGTCTGGGAGGAAATAACACTTCTTCCTCCTCCAAGCGTCTGCCCGAGCCCTAGGATGTGCTCAGACCCCCGGGCTGGAGGAACGGCTTGTAGGACAGGAGGGGGATGAAGAGTGCCTGGGGCAGGGGACCTGGGGACTGGGTGGGAGGAGGGAAGATCCTGACTGGTGCGGGGTGGGATCAAGCTGAGGGTGCAGAGCTGGGGCAGGGGTTGGAGACCCTGTCATGGGAGAAGGGAGGAATGACTGGAGAAGGGGCTGGGGAGGTGCCCTGGGGAGGCAGGAGGAGGGCAGTGTCCTGCGCAGAGATGCCTGCTGCGGTGCTGGCATGAGGGGTGGGCAAGCACCAAGGATGTGCACCCAGCAGGTCTGGGGCATGGGCCCCAGGGAGGACCAGGGACCAGCGGGGAGAGGCTGAGGGCTGTGGTGGGATGAGGACTGGGCTGTGCCACACAGCCACTGACTCCAGGAGCCATTTTGCAAGTGCAGGCTCCCATCCCGTCCTCGGCCTCGCAGCCGCCCGCTTGGACACAGCCCCTGGGAGTAAGGACTGAGGGTGGCTGTGCCTCACACTGGGGCCATGGAGGTGGGAGAACCCCTGCATGTTAGGATGGCATGGCCATCCCCAGCACTCCCAGCACCCTCTGTACCCTGGCTTGGCTGCCCCCACATCCCACCACGCACCCAGAGACGTGCCAGTGCCTGCAGCCCTGTGCCAACCCAGGGCTCCGTGGGATTTGCCGCAGGGACAAGGCTGAGAAGTGGCCTGGGCACAGGCATACACCAGCCGGGTTGCTTAAATGTAGCCTCAGCTCAGCGAGGGACCCAATGGAGCCTTCTCCCTGCTCCGTGCCAGCAGCAGGTATCATTTACAGCCCACACTGCAATTCCTGCCTGGCTCTGCCAGCATCCCCAGGGATGGCTCCAGCCGTCCTCCAGCTCCACATCAGGAAGCAGAGCTGCGGACATGTCAGCTCTGCTCTGCTGGGCACCTCTGGCTGGGCACCTCTGCTCCGCTGGGCACTTCTGGCCGCCCAGTTCCCTCCCCGCTCCCCGGCTTTGCGTGTGCCTGGGCGTGCATATACATGTGCCGGAGCATGCACATGTGTGTGTATGGGTGTGCATACATGTGTGTGCAGGTGCGTGTTGGTGTGCTTGAGTCTCTGTGTTGCGGGTGTTCACACAATTTGTGTGTGTGCTTGTACCTGTGCACAGGTCCGTGTAGATTTTTTGCATGTGCATGGGTGTGTTTGAGCTGGAGGTGGGTTTGCACCTGCCTGTCTGCCCTCCTGATGGCCCCGACTGGGGGAATGGGGCTGGTTATCTGGGCTCAGCTCCCAGAGCACACAGGGGAGACGGAGGGGCCCACAGGCTGCCCAGGGCACCCATCCTGGGCCCACCACCACTGCAGGTTCGGACTGCTCCCTTGTGTGCGCTGAGAGTGACCCACGCAGACAGGAGGGAGGAGCGTGCTGTGCATGTGTGTGCAGGCATCCAGAGTGTGCACGGGTGCGTGCATGCTGTGCATGTGCGTCTGCAACCTCTGTGCCTGTGCTCCTGTGTGCAGCAGTGGCTCTGTGTGTGTCTGCTTCATGCACTGTGTGGTGCTGTGTGCGGTGGGGTGTGTGCAGCTGTGGTGCACGGTCATGCGAGTGTGAGACCTGTGGGGGTGTGTGCATATGAAGTATCACGTGTGTGCGTGCAGAGCGGTGTGTTTGTGTGGTGTATGCGTGTACCTGGTACAGTGTGTGCTCGTGCGTGCACACGGATGCGTGTATGCATGGGGCACACCAGTGTGTGTGTTTGCACACCGGTACGAATGCAGACATGCACTGTGTGTGCCCGTGGTTGCACAGCGATGCATGTGTGCATATGGCGCATGTGTGTGCACCCAGCGCCGCCCATGGGCATTCCCACAGAGAGATGTGAGCACACAGTGCGTGTGCATGCATGGGGCTCCCACGCCCACATCCGCCCACAGCGTGTGGATGCCCAAGTGTGCCCGTAGCATGCGCACGTGTAGCTCTGTGTGTGCCTGTGGTGATGCGTGTCCGGGCATGGTGTATGTCTGCATGTGTGGTTGGGTGGGCATGCCTGCACACCCGCTCTCTGTGCCTGAGCCTGTGAGCACCCTGGGGTGCGTGTGTGTGCCCAGGCTGTGTGCGGGTGTCTGTGGGCACCCTGGGGTGCGTGTGTGTGCCCAGGCTGTGTGCGGGTGTCTGTGGGCACCCTGGGCTGACTGTGTGTGGACGCCTGCGTGCCCCAGCACATGTGTGTGGTGTTGTGTGGTGTGTGCAGCTGTGGTGCTCGGTCATGCGAGTGTGTGAACTGTGGGGGTGTGTGCACATGAAGTATCACGTGTGTGCGTGCAGGGCAGTGTGTTTGTGTGGCAGAGTGTGTGTACCTGGTACAGCGTGTGGTCGTGTGTGCACACGGATGCGTGAATGCATGTGGCATTACATGTGTGGGCCCACATGTGCCTGGGGTGTGTGCACGAGCCTGTGTGCACCCTGGGGTGCGTGCGTGAGCCCGTGTGTGCCTGGCATGTGTGCGGGTGCCTGTGGACCCCAGTGTGCGTGTGTGAGCCCGTGTGTGCCCGAGGGGTGTGCATGAGCCCATGTGCACCCTGGGGTGCACACGGGGGGTGAGCCCATGTGCCTCAGTGTGCAAGCGTGTGCCCAGAGGGTGTGCGGATGCGCATGTGCCCCAGCATGTGTGGGTGCCCGTGTGCACCCTGGGGTGTGTGTGTGCACCCTGGGGTGCCCGTGTGTGCCCAGGGGGTTTGCGGGTGTCCATGCACCCTAGGGGGTGCGTGCGAGTCTGTGTGTGCCAGGGATGTGTGCAGGTGCCTGTGTGCACCCTGGGGGCTGTGTCTGTGCCTGGGGGGTGTGCGTGAGACCATGTGCACCCTGGGGTGAGTGTCCATGCCCAAGGGGTGTGCGTGAGCCTATGTGCACCCTGGGGTGCCCGTGTGTGCCCAGGGGGTTTGCGGGTGTCCATGCACCCTGGGGGGGTGCGTGTGAGTCTGTGTGTGCCAGGGATGTGTGCAGGTGCCTGTGTGCACCCTGGGGTGAGTGTCTGTGCCTGGGGGTGTGCGTGAGCCCATGTGCGCCCTGGGGTGAGTGTCTGTGCCTGGGGGGGTGCGTGAGCCCATGTGCGCCCTGGGGTGCGTGTGTGTGCCTGGGGGGGTGCGTGTGCCCACCACCGCAGCCTGCCGCCCGCCCGCGCTTACATAAAGGCTGCAATGCGGGCAGCAGCGCCCCGGGACCCGGGGGCAGGACCCCCTCCCCTCCGCTCTGCCCACTCCAAGCCCCGCCGGTCCCCGGGGTGTGC
>WKFP01014929.1:272275-287392 GCA_011057875.1 Pterocles orientalis | reverse complement strand
TAGGAGTGGGAGGGGGTCGGAGCTGTGGCCTGGCTCCCACAGCTCTGGGAGCGGTGGGGGTTGCGGGGGGGTGCGGAGCTCGCCCGCGGCCAAGCCGCCGGCCACGGCGGGGAGGGTCTCCGGGGGTTCCGTCTGTCTCCTTTCCAGCTGCACTGGAGGTCTGGGTGTTGCTGTTGTTTTGGGAGGTGGAATCTCACCAGAGTGGGGTACACCAGGGTCCTCTCCAGGCACAATCACACCATAGAATCACAGGATGGTTCGGGTTGGAAAGGACCTTAAAGATCATAGAGTTCCAACCCCCTGCCATGGGCAGGGACACCTCCCACTAGCCCAGGTTGCCCAAAGCCTCATCCAGCCTGGCCTTGAACCAGACCCGGGGGTAACACAGGGTTTTCTCCAGGTGTAATCACACCAGACTGGGAATAAACCAAGTTTTCAGGATTTGTTCTCCAGGACAAATATTCCTGGTATGCAGCATCTCTGAATAACGTGCTTTCCCAGCCCTGTCTGGGGAGATACTTGTGACATGAGGGGCTGTGTTCACGCTGGTGCTGGAGAACCCTCCCCTGACCAACACACCTCTCGGGCAGAGATGTTCAGCAAACATTCAGCCTGGTTCTTTGGCTTCACTCTGTCCCTCCAGACAGAGCCACCACTCTTCCAGACATCAGCTCACAGAGCAAGCAGCCATTTTCCTCCATCAAATTCACCATGTTGCTCGGGGATATGACCCTAAGATTTGTCTGCTGAGGAGATTTCTTGGGATTCTCTTTATCCATCTGGGATAACATTAGCCTCCACAAAGGAAATGGAGGCAGAGCAGCCAGTGGCCAACATCTGGAGGACAGTCCAGCTCCGTGGCTGAAAGGGACTGTTCCACTCCTGGACCGTGTCTCTCCCATTCCAGGGCCAGAGGGGTGAGGTGGCCAGAACGGCACATGGCTCCCCAGAGCTGCCACTTTGAATTTTTTGGAAAAAATACAAAGGGGTTGCAGATAGTGACATGCTTTGTAACTGCATGGGACAAATGCCATCAGCCAGCCCCCTGTGTGCCAGCCAAGAAGAGAGCAGGCTGAGCGCTGCAGAAGAAAAATCACCCGAGATATTTTTACACCAGCCATTTCTAGGGTATTGCTGCAGCCCACCTCTGTGCTCGCTTGCAACGTGAGTTGAAGCAGAATATTTTTTCCCCCCAACGCAAATTTTCTCACTGGCATCTCTGAAGTGCAAGTTGCCATGGAAACCATTTTGCCTGTGTCCCACGTTGCCCACACGCACTCAGAAGAAGCTGCAGAAGCAAAATGGCCGTTGTGTAATGCCACAGGGGCTCAGCGTACGAGGGGCTGAGCACAGTCTCCTTCCAGCTATGAGACCCTCTCAGAAAAGCTGCAGACAACTGCTTGGGAAAGCAATGGAGCCCATGGAGGTTATGACACACTCCACGAGAGAAGGAAGATGCCCCATCTCGCTTTGCACGCTTTGCCCTTTTCAGTGTCACTGTGTCATTCCCACTCCTCCACACATGGAGACAAGGGACTTGCAGTACTCATGGCTCTGGCCACCCAAGGGGCCCGAGTGCTGCCTTGGAGGGACAAAGGGTACAAGTTAAAGAAAGAGGCACACATTTGACTTCATCCCATCTCTCCCTACCAGCTACATTTGCAAAGGGTTGTTGGGAAGAAACTGTTTGGGAGTGGGCTACACAGACCTGGATCCCGGTGGGTGTGATGGCAGTAGAATAATAAAGGCAAGACCTGGCCACAGCGGGGGAATTAGCAGGGAAGACGAAAGAAAAAGGGAGGCTTTGAAACATTATTTGGCTTGATCACACTGGAGTGCTAAAGGTCTTTCCTCCTTATTATCTGGACTTCCCTGTAGGGAGAAAAAGGAGCACAGTTGCTGAGACCCTCCTGTGTCACCGATGGGTCTCGGATGATCATACTGAGGAGCTGGGGCCTTCCCTCTGTGCCTCCATCCATTTTTTGTCTGCAGAGACTCTTGTTCCTGGCACTGCTGCAGAGATCTGAGAAACGCCTGCTTCCCTCCCAGGTCGTGCTTCCCACTGGGCCGTGTTGTCCTGGCATCGGGAGAATCCTGGATCACACCCTCCAGCAGCCGGGCTCAGCCAGCACAGATGCTGTCACCGCACGACTCCTGCTCTTGCTGCGTCCTCGGGTTCTTTGATGATCTGGAGGCAGTGGGTGCACGCAGGGTTGCTCGGGTGGGAGCTGTGTCGGTGGCAGGTATAACTGCATCCACCAGCTGATCCTTGTGAGGACACTGGAGAGAGAAATGGTCTTTGCAATCCCTGTCTCTGCCTCCTGGCACATCATGGTGACCTTCTCAGCCGTGGTTTGGTGCAAGATCTTAACACAGTTGCCTGTTAGCAATTAGCGTGTGCGCAGTGTGATTCCACTCTTCGTGTCTGGTGCCTTCTGGATGTAGTTGGACAAGAGCGTGGGGCTGGTGTTTGTGTCATGTCCTGTTGCCTGTGAATGGTGTAATTCCTCCAGTGGGCAGACTAAGTCAGCATAAAACCTGGAGACTTCAGGGGAGCGGCACCGAATCCAGCCAGAAATTTCTTCTGCCTTGGGATAAGGCATCAGTCCCAGTGGTGGAAAAGATAATACATAATTTCATAAAAGAGAAAACTAAGCACTAGGAATTTGTGATTTGTGCCAGTCATCATGGAGCTGCCAAACAAACTAAATTCTTCTTTTGAGAAAGTTAAAACTTAATTGATGGCAGTAACACACAGCTATAACTCAGGCTATGGAAATGCATTTTACGTGCAGCTGCAAGACAAGAGTGGTTAATCTAAGGTATAAAACTAAGTAAAGCACATGCTGAGTGGCCGTGGCAGATCTCTAAGCTCAGCTGTGAGTGACGAACTGCAACAGGATGGGTGATCTTACAGCTATGAAAGGATTTGAGACGTGGCTGATACTTCAGTGTTTCTGCCACTGGGAGCAATCACTGATAAGATGATAAATGATAAAATGATAAAATCTGTGAGACAGCAAATAATGATGTCAAATGATGTGGATTCTTTGACAAACAGAGTACTAAAACATATTTTAAGACAGTCATTGCAGAGCCATGTAAGTAGAAGCAAATATTCCTGGTCCTGCCCTTAGAACAGGACTGCAGATGCAGTGGAAACATTGCCTGGAAAGGTGGTCTCTAATATTGACCAGGTATGAGATCATGGATTTCAAAACCAAAAGGAGGCAGTGTTGTCCTCGGATG
Organism: Pterocles orientalis; assembly: GCA_011057875.1. Lineage (NCBI taxonomy): Eukaryota > Metazoa > Chordata > Aves > Pterocliformes > Pteroclidae > Pterocles > Pterocles orientalis. The sequence continues at coordinate 284,143 of WKFP01014929.1, read as the reverse complement.
AGCCCCTGAGGGTTCAGAGCAGCAGCTCTCAACATCCTGAGCCCCTGTAGGAAGCACTGGGGAATCCCGGATGGGAAAGCTGCCCACAGGGATTGTGTTCTTTACAAAGAGGCTGAAAAAATGGAGACAACGGCCCTTGAGAATATTTGGAGAAAAACTCCCCGTGAGTTGCTACAGAAGAGGTGGGAGCCGATGAAGCTGGAGCGCACTGCCTATACCAGGAGCAATGACAGATGACTGTCTCTGTGCGGGTGCTTTCCCCAGGGGTCTGAGCACTGGAGAAGCTGTTTCCAGAGTCGCTCCCTCAGTGCAAGGCAGCTCCAGCACAGCTGGGGTAGGCGGGGTGGTGAATTTAGAAGAAGGCTTCCCTGATACCCTGCAACCCTCCTGACATCGCACAGTCTTCATGCTGTGGCCAGAGCCTCCTGCCCCGCTTCATCACCTCTCCTGTTATGATGGCTCAGGCATCTGGACATCTTCTAGGGGGGTCCCATTCTCTGGGTACCCTCTGCCGTGTGCCCAAGGATGGCCTGGGACAGGGACAGAGAATGGCACTGGAGCCCAGCATGAGGCTGAGGCGGGCAGCGGGTGGTGGCAGGCAGCAGGCAGGGATGATGGACATGGAAGGGGGAGCAGGGACCCCCTGCAGCTCCCCACCACCTGCCCACAGACTGGTGCAGCGGGTTCCCCACCGTCAGTCCGTTGGGGGATGTGGTTTGTGCCAGCAGCTGGGACACAGTGGGAGGACGTCCTTGTTGCAGTCTGCCATCTCACCAGCCTGACAGGCAACGGCTGGCATTTGCACAGACTGAGGTGCCCAAAGGCACTGTTTTTACGGTCGGGGAGCTGCAGGGAGCAACGGGGACAAGACCAAGGTGAAAGTGTCTCGGCAGCTGGTGCTGTTGTGCGTTCTGGCCCTGCCTCCAGCTCTTCCAGATGATGCCCAGGATGGACTACAGTCCCTAAGCAGCTCTTGCACACTCCCTAAATGCTTTCTCTGCCAGGAGAGGCTCAGCCCAGCCTGCTTTGCAATTCAGATGTGGCTGGTGGAGTCACCAGGCAGCACAGTGCTGGTGCAGCACAGAGCTGGCCTGCTATGGGCATCTGTGCTGTCTTTGCTCAGCTGTCCCCACAGAGCATGAGATCTAGGGCTCCGAGAGCCTTTGACACCCTCCCAAGCACAGTGCGTCTCACCTCTGGTGTCCCTGTCATCACAGAAAGGATCTGCGGCAGCATCCTTGCCATGTGATGAGAACTGAGGTATCTCTCCCCCTCCACTGTCAGGTTACGGCATCACCCACATGCAGGAGCATCCCCACCGTCCATTAGCACTTTGCCTTCCTCCAGGTCAGCTGGGGAGAGTGAAAACAAGATGAAAGCCATTAAGCTGGCTTCGGGATACCAAGAAGTTTGTGAGTGGGCAGGGAGATATTCAGGTGACTGTTTTTTCCTGTGAGGGGGTGAGGCAGTGGCCCAGGTTGCCCAGAGAAGCTGTGGGTGCCCCATCCCTGGAGGGGTTCAAGGCCAGGCTGGGTGAGGCTTTGGGCAACCTGGGCTAGTGGGAGGTGTCCCTGCCCATGGCAGGGGGTGGCACTGGATGGGCTTTAAGGTCCCTTCCAACCCAGACCATCCTGGGATTCTATGATTCTATGACTGGTAAGAGGATGGGACAAGGAACATCAATGGACAGAGGCAAAGATGGTGAGAAACACAGAAACAGCTCCTGTGGAATCAGAAGGAGCTGAACGCACAGAAACACACTGTCGGATGTGTGCAGTAGGAGTTGGTGGGAATTTCCAGGGGAATAATTTTCTAAGGGCAAACTAGCATTCACATTTGAAATGCTGCGTAGGGAAACTTTAGTTTTGACAAAATTCCAATTTTCTGCTGGAAAAGCAGCCAAGAGGTGGCTGGGCTTCAGCTGCCTGCACATTGTGTCCCAGGAGATGGGACAAATTGTCCTCAGGGACTTCTAGCCCCCTGCAACTGCTGCAGAGCAGAGGCTGGAGAGGAGCTCAGGAACATCCATCACTTCTTGGGGGCTTTCAGCACATCTTCACCTTGGAGAATGCTGGAGCCTGGGCCCAGGCAATGTGGTGATACAGTCACCAGTGCAGAGCGGCTGGAGATGGGGAACATCAGCCCCCAGGCAGCCCTTGGTGCTCCCCAGCATGCCCAGTCTGTCATGCTGGAGCTCAGGCCAACAGCTTGGGTCTCCATGGCAAACCCTGCCGTGGGGATGTGGCTGCCTTGCTCCACAAGGTAGAGCTGACATCCAGGACTGTCAGATTCACGTCCTTTATCTCCAGGGAGTCTCTGGGAACATCGTGACACCAGCATCCACTGCTGCACCAACAACCTGCCATCCATTGCAAGATGCAATGGGGTGTGCCTCTGCAGCACCTTGCCCAGGCAGAAGCTGTCCCACCATTTGAAGAAGCTGGAGGCATGCTGGAGGGGCCAAATTCTCTGGGAAAGGGGACATAGGAGCTTCTCCAGGTGGATGTGTCTCCCCAGCCGGGTCCAGGTGGTTACAGGCATCACTGGTGGGCAGAGGTCCCCTGGCAAGTGGACAGTGAGACCTCTGTGCATGGCCAACCTCTCTGGGTTGCAACGAAGCTGAAACGAGGGAAGGAAAAGGGTGCCAATGACAAATGAGCTATTCTGGAACTTGTCACCCTTCCAGAGTCGGCACTCTCAAAGACAGACACTCTCAGTCTTCACAGTGATGGGTGCAAAAACGTGCAAGAGTTCCCACCTCTGAAACCTGCCTTTGGGAAGACGCAGCAAACACCTCCTCAGCAGAGCCCCTTTGTGTGCACCCCCAAGCCACCTGTCCCCCTCACAGGACCCCATCCCTGTGCTTAGACCTCGCATCCCGGGGTCAGGTCTGCGCTGCCGCAGCCAGACGTGGCTCTGTCCCTCTGTTGTCAACGGTGTCTAGGACACCTCGGTACGGTCAGTACTTCATGCTGCTGCTGGGAAATGATCACGTCTTTGCAATGTGTCACTAGCTCCAGGGGCTCCCCAGCCTGCACAGCTCCCATGTGAATGCTCCTGACTTTGGGAGAACAGCAAAAATTAGAGGGCTGCTTTCCAATCTGACAGATGTGGCTGTCAAAGACACCAAACATGATAAATGAGAGGTGCAGGGCCTCAGGAGTAGCTTTGGAGGATGCTGAGCAAGCCAGACAAAGCCAGAGCTGGCCCAGTTGTGTCAAAATGACATGTAGGGGCAGGAGCCCAGTGGCATCAGAAGTTCTGCTGCACTTGACATACCTCAGCCCGGGAGCCAGCTGGCAGGCGGGAGGGTGGATCCTGGGGGTGCTCCATCGCACGCCAGAAAAGATAATTGGTGGGTTAGAGCTCGAACACGAAATCCAGAGCACAGGAACATGACAGCAAATGTGCCCCCTCGAGAGCTGTGCCCTCCTGTCACGAGTGATGGGTATTTGCTCAAAGATCAAAGCCTTGTTGCTGAGGACAGGTAGAAAGATGGATTGCACAAGTTTCATTATGAAACCAGCCTAAAAACGAAATAAAAACATGATGAGACAAGGCTAAACAGCACTGGTTTTGAAGAAAACATTGTTTTTATCTCATCTCCTTCCCTGAAGGTTCCTGTAATGTACTTACAAGTCAGCACATCTGGAAAGCAAGACACACTGTCTCGAGGTGGGCTTTCTGGGAAGACGAATACACAGGTAGGGTGATCTATCTGGTGAAAAATGTCACTGAGAGTCTTTGAGGCCACTTCTGCAAGGCTTCATCCTCCTTCTGCAATCCTGTGAATTGCCCTTCACATCCCATTTCAGTCTCCACTCATGTCCCAGCCCTGATCTAATGCAGAAATGTGCTAAAAAGTCCCAGGCAGCCTAAGGATTTCTAATATTAGCTGGACACCCTGTTTGACCTTTGATTGTTTTTCGATGCAGTGGATGCAGCTGGTGGATCCTCTCTGCCACGACCACTGCTCCTGTAGTGTCACACCGGGGGAGTGAAGCACTTCAGCCTGAGTTCAGACAACTCAGGAGTGGTTGAAATTAGGGTTTTGTACATGGGGAAAGGCGTTCAGCATCTGTAACCATAGGCACTACCTCAACCCCAAACAAATGCTTTAGCACAGCCAAGGTTGTTATGTACCCGTCTAAAGACTCTCGGTATATCCTAAAGATAAATACAGGGACAATAGCCTGCAGACGCCACAGTTACCTCCCCAATGCTTAATTGTGCTCAGTTTACATAATTTACAGAAACATTTACTGCTTCTTGGACTCAAATGTCCCAGCTTCCTCCTTTTCCATTTCCCAGCTGCCTTGGGATGGTCCCCTGCAGGTCATTGACCAGCTTCGCCTGAGGAGTTACGAATGAGAAGGAAATCTCTGCACTGGACTTGATTTTCCCTCTCACGTGGGGTGTGCTTCACCCCAGTAACGCCCACCCCCAGCACCCTTGAGCTGGGCACCCCAGAAGGCAGGAGAACACGCCCTGCGAGGTGTGGAAGTTCTGCATTGCTCAATGAGCTCCTGGGTGCTCCTGCCGTCACCCCACTCAGGAACCCCAGCACCCCATTCTGGGCCCATGATACCCATCTGTAAATGCCTCTTACACTCGGTCGCTAGCACCCAGGGCTCCTGGGCAGCCCTCACACACCAAAGGCTGTTTCACTTCTGTTCCCTGCCCCAGCCCATGCCCAGGAAAGCAGAGATTCCCCCAGTGCCACTCCAGACATGCCCTGAATAACCCTCGATGCTTCATCAGGGGGGTGAATGGTTCACCAGGGGCTGCACACTGGGGTGCTGTGGGTGCCCCAGCTTTCCTTTTCCTGAGGTCTTGGAAAAAAAGATGTTTATGCCTTCCAGTGCTGAAAGGGGGCTAAAGAGAGGTGGGGGGACTCTTGATCAGGGGGTGTGGTGATAGGATGAGAAGTAAGTTTTAAGCTGAAAGAGGGGAGATGGAGATGAGATGTGAGGAAGAAATGTTTTCCTGTGCGGGGGTTGAGGCAGTGGCCCAGGTTGCCCAGAGAAGCTGTGGATGCCCCATCCCTGGAGGGGTTCAAGGCCAGGCTGGATGAGGCTTTGGGCAACCTGGGCTAGTGGGAGGTGTCCCTGCCCATGGCAGGGGGTGGCATTGGATGGGCTTTAAGGTCCCTTCCAGCCCAAACCATTCTGGGATTCTGTGATTCTATGATATCTGAGGGAAAAGAACAGAGCAACGGGAGTGAGTGTTCATGAAGTGTCCAGCTAGCCATTTCCTGGGTGGAGCCCTTCCTTGCCATGATGTCAGCTATTGCTGCAACACCCTGGGGCTTCCTGTGTCCCCCATTTGTCCTTTCGTTTTCTGATTTCCCTCTCACTTGCCCCAGTTCTGCCCACTCATAAATTCCTTCCAACCTGGAACAGAGATCAAACACGAGCTCAGAAGGAAAGTACTAGACTGCGACAAAGCTCTGTCTAATTCAGTGACAACAGACAGGTAAAATCACCTTTGGATTTTCAAGACTTCCAGTCTACTCTCCTCTTTTCTCTGCATCTCCTCTAGGTTTACTCCATGCAAGGGGAGGTGGCCACAATTACGTGCATCTTGCATGAAGATTTTTTTGCTCTGTTCCGAATTACATCCCTAATTATTCTTGAAGGAGGGCTGTTAAGCCTGAAAGCTTATCAGCTTTCTTCCAACTATATCAGCTCATGTGATAGAAAATATTATTGTCCTCTGTGGACCTTGACTCTTTTATAGGCTTAGATCATCATGCTTGCAAAAACATTAATACTAATTATTCCTAACATTGATTTGTCTTTTTGGGTAGTGTGGAACAGTGAGCAGACACAGACCAAGTCAAGCAACGCTCAGATCTCTTTCTGAGTGCCAGTTACCAGCTAACCCTCTCCTGCACGTCTTCACCACGTGCGTGACATTTCCCCAGCAGACACGGCTGCTTGCCATCAGTCACCTAGAGATTTGTAAGGCTTCTTTTGTGGTAGTTCACAGTCAATTTTATGTTTTACCATAGTGAATAATTTAGAATCATCTTAATCAGATGATTTAGACATCTCTCTATTCTGTTTCCCAGGTTCTGCGGAAATAAATGCGTACTACTCTGTGTTGTAACAGCTGAGCATCTACTCATTTTCCTTGGTTCTTATCTTTCCAACCACAAACAGAGTGGGTCTCTCCCTGCTAATTCAGGATTATTTAAAGATGAACATACCTTAAGGAAGGGTCTTGAAGAGCCAAGTGAACAAAGTATGAACTTGTGCACCTGTTTGCTGAGTCCTCAGACCTCTTTGTGAGACGTGACCTCTCTGTGCAGACGGGTGCTGACTCTTCCCCACTTTGACTGGTCAAGTCACTTCACTTGCTAGTTGATGCTTTCTTCCTTCACCCCGTTCAGACAGCACTGGCAGCCCAGTCCTGGTGTCTGTTTACTTCCAACAGTTGTGTTCAGTCTCCTCCATAACCACACGGGCATTCCTCTCCTAGAACAGGTTTCCAATAGGTCACATATATATTCCAATAGGTCACATATACATCTCCCTGAACCTTTCATGTGAGGTCTTCAAGCAATTCACCCTCTCTGCATTCACCCTTTTGCTTCCAATTCTGCTTCAGCCAGGTGCTCCATTCCTGTGTACTTTTCTCTTTTCAGCTACTCAGTACTCGGGTGGGTTATTTGGGGCTGCTGCTTCTCCTAGAAATCCCTGACTGGATCTACATGATAGGTTGCTTTTCTGCAGTTACCTCTCAAACCTCTGCATCACTTCTCTGCCTCACTTCTCCAGCCAGCTGGCAGATTAAATAGCCCAACCTTGGCTTTGCTCTGAGTTATCCTCTCTGCACGGAGGAGACCCAAGTCCCTTGTCACCTGTTTTCAGTGCCAGCACCTCTCTGAGCTGCTCTTCAACTCCGAGACACCACCAGGGTCCTGTCAAGTGCCCCATGTCAAAGTCAGCCCCAACACCAGGTTCCCCCTTTCTAAGCATGGGACAGTAGCTCAGGAGGATGCTGGGGTGTTTATTGATCTCATTAATACATCTACTGGATTTAAACCCACTCTTTCAAGGAACCGTTACTTCTCCTTATGTGCAAGCAGAGTTCCACTTGGTGCAGCCTGTGCTCGTTGTCTCTTTGCTGAGCATCCCAAGGAGCCTGGCTCCCTCCACTCCAGAACCTGGGCTGGCAGCAGGCTGCAGCTGGACCCCTGCCTCCCAGTTTGCCTCCCAGACGGAGCAAACCCTTTTCCTCAAAACTGGATAGGGAGAGAAAATAGCATGGGCACTAAAATGTGCACAGTGACACACAGATGACATCCCACTGAACTGTGAAGCGACACCTTTTGAGGAAGCAATGGGCTGTTTTTTCTGACTCAAACCACAATTATTCTATGAAATTTAGGGAAGTTGTGGGTGTCCCATCCCTGGAGGGGTTCAAGGCCAGGCTGGATGAGGCTTTGGGCAACCTGGGCTAGTGGGAGGTGTCCCTGCCCATGGCAGGGGGTGACACTGGATGGGCTTTAAGGTCCCTTCAAGCACAAACCATTCTGTGATTCTATGATTCCATTAAATTAATCACAATTAATCCAACAAATCTCTCACCTGTCACCCACCAGCAGGTACTGGGGGGGATCGCAGCCTCCCCGGTGCCGACCCTGGGGGACCCGCCACAGCCCGGGCGGCAGGTGGGGGATGCCGGGGGGGTTCCCGGGGTGGGGATCCCCGTCTCCCCCCGCCCCCGCCGCTCCTCCCGGGCGGGGCCGCCCGCGCTATAAGGGGGTGCGGCGGCAGGACCGGCCGCGCTATGGGGAACGGCGGGGGCGGCGCGGCGGGGCCGGGGGCGCTGCTCTTCCTCCTCATCCTCCTCCTCCTCCTCGTCCTGCTGCTGCGGGTCTGCTGGCGGCCGCTAGCGCTGCGGCGGGGCCGGGGGGAGGTGGGCTACCTGCCGGCCCCCGGGCTGAGCCACCCCCGCGCCGCTCGCCGCCGCCGCCGCCCCGGGGCGCTGCCGCCGCCCTTCCCCAACGGCTGGTACCGGCTGCTCGACTCCGCGGAGCTGCCCCACGGCGCCGTCCGCAGCCTGGCGCTGCTCGGTGAGTGCGGACTCCGGCCCGGGACACGGGGTGAGGGGCTGGGGGGTCGAGGGGTACCCCCGGACATCGCCGCCTGAGCACGGGGAGGGGCGGCGGGGCAGCGCTGTCCGGTGCTTCTGCTGTGCTGGGGCACTGCCGCATCCCAGCCGGTGTCCCTGTCGGGGCAGCGGGACATCGCTGCTCGGCTGTCCCCACCGGGACACCGGGACATCCCTGCCAGGGCAACAGGGCATGTGTTGGGCCACCCCTGCCTGGGCATTCCTGCTGGGGCACAGGGACATCCCTGTTCAGCTGTCCCACCGGGGCACCAGGGCATCCCTGCTGGGGCATCATGGCATGTACCAGGACATCCCTACCTGGGCACTTCTGCTGGGGCACAGGGACATCCCTGCTCAACCATCCCCACTGGGGCACAGGGACATCCCTGCCTGGGCAGCAGGGCATGTACTGGGGCATCAGGGCATTTACCAGGACATCCCTGCCCAAGCATCCCTTTCTTTTTTTTTTTTTTTTTTTTTTTTTAACAATGGGACCTATGTAACTCTATATACACATGCTAGAGAGCCTCCCCAGCCTATCTGTGATGACTCCCTTGGTTGTCTACCCGAAGCCTGGTTCCTGGCACCCAGTCCTCTGGGCCTGGTTGGGGTGTGAGATGAAATCTCTTCTAATGCCTGAGTGACAGAAGTGTAGCAGTGCCAGGAAGATCATCATTAAACAAGGCAGTTAAACAACCTGTAGCCTCCAGGTTTGTGGGTGTCTAATTCATTCCAGAGTCTCTGGGCAGAGCCAGGAGATGCAGCCCTGCTCCAGAGGCAGCGAGCCAGAGGAGATGAAAGAATAAAAATTGCTTGGCTCAGTGCCTGCAAGACTCATCCTTTGGTTGGAGACACCTTCCAAAACACGGCACTGAGCACGCAGGAAAGCCTCATTCTCCCCTGAGACTGTGGAAGTGGGGTGAGAGCTGCCCTGATCTGTGGGGCACAGCGTGGCACCGCTGCCCAGGTCCCTGCTGGGGGGAAGCTGCTCTGACCCCAGGGAGGCTCCTGTGCAGGAAAGCCCCAGAGCGGGTCCCTGAGCTGCTCTGTCCCAGACTCCGCGTTCCCAGGGAAGTGCCCAGAGCTGCATGGTGGCCCTGCAGCCCTTTATGTCCCATGTGCTGTTCTTGCTACAATTGCTCTTTGTTTTCCATAGAAGAAACAAGCTCATTTAATAGGAAAACATCAGTATGTGGCTGTTAATGCTCTAAAATTCACCTGCAACAGAGTTTTTCAGTATATCTTAGGGCAGGATACTGTCCTCCCAAGTGGAGAGATATCAGATTTGATGCACAAGCCAGAGCAAAGATCAGCTTCTCCTCTGGCTTTGCTGGCTCTGGAATGCAAAGGCTGGAGGTAAACCCAGTACTCACTTAGGAGTCCTGGGTGAGCTTTTTGGATGGCCCAGAAAGGGCCTGGCTGTGGGCACTCATTCAGATCTTCAGAGCAGAAGAGCTCCAGACTGCATGTATGAAAAAAACCTCTGGAGGTGGGACCTTCTTGGAGTAAAATGGTCTTAAAACCTTGGTGGGCAAAGCACCAGGCTTCAGGGCCGGAAGGGACCTTAAAGCTCATCCAGTGCCACCCCCTGGCATGGGCAGGGACACCTCCCACTAGCCCAGGTTGCCCAAAGCCTCATCCAGCCTGGCCTTGAACCCCTCCAGGGGTGAGGCATCCACAGCTGCTCTGGGCCACTGACTCACCACCCTTGTGACTTTTATCCTGCAGCTGAAACAGGCTCTGAGATCTCAAAAACCCTTGAGGGTCAAAGCCAGGAGGGTTTAGAGATGACTAAGAGCAATGATGCTCGAGAACAAGGAGATGCCCTCCAACACGGACATTTCTCTGCTGCAGAAGCTCCTGGGGTCACCAGCAGCTGCCCAGCCCCGCAGGGTATCAACGTGCTGCGGTGAAACGTGGGCTGCAACTGGCCCTGGCACAACCTCTCGCTGCTCTGGGATGACTTTTAAAGCCGGGCAGTGAGCCAATGGCCAACACACCCTGGGCATTTGCTAAGGCAGCTGCCATCCCAGTGCTGCATGGCTCCTTTTGCAGGCAGCAAACGCCTCCTGCCTGCAGCCTGCCCACAGCCCTGGGCACCGGCTCGGCTCTGGCAGATTCCTGCTGCCATCTCCTGGTTAAATCACTTCTTCCAAACAACCCTATTTCTGTCCTACCATTGATCTTTCCACTAGAAAGGAATGAAAACCTCCAGTGTTAATTTTTAGCAGGATATTTCTGCACATCTTTGCATAGGCAGGTTACTGCAATGTTGGGTAAAAGCGCTGGATGGTGCTGCCTGTTCAAAAGGGGCCAAGAAATATGTGCCTTCCCTGACCCCCTCATCTGGGGATGTTTTTACAATCTCATTACCTCCTATTTCTACAGGAGAACAGTTCGCTGTGTTTCGTGCCCAGGATGGCCAAGCCTTCGTGGTCAACGCTTACTGCCCGCACCTCGGGGCCAACCTCGCTGCTGGAGGGCGCGTCGTGGGCAACTGCATTGAGTGCCCGTTTCATGGCTGGCAGTTTCGAGGAGAAGATGGAAAATGCATCAGCATCCCATATGCTGAAAAAGGTGAACATCCCCCAAATCCGCAGAAAGCATCCGCAGAAACGATAGTGTGTCCTCATTAAAAGCTCCTTCATTAAGGAAAAGTCATCTTAATCATAACTCACCCTCCATCCTAGAATCACAGACTGGTTCGGGTTGGAAGGGACCTTAAAGCCCATCCAGTTCCCCCCCCCTGCCATGGGCAGGGACACCTCCCACTAGCCCAGGTTGCCCAAAGCCTCATCCAGCCTGGCCTTGAACCCCTCCAGGGATGGGGCATCCACAGCTTCTCTGGGCACCCTGGGCCACTGCCTCATCCTGCTCCCCTATTTCATGCAGCACCCTAGTTTTCCTCCTGGGTTGTCCACGTTGGCTCACAATGTTCCAGTGCCCTTTCCTGAGTTAGATGATGACCGGGACTTTGGGTAAATAACCACCCTTCTTGATGTTGACAGTCCTACAGCTCCTGCATGCAGCATGCATGGTGCAACAGAAGGTTTTTCACTCTGAGTCATCCATGGCACCAGCAGGGACGGATCCTGAGGAGCTGTGGGCTTTCAGAAGTGATTCTGTCCTCCACAGTGGCAGCCCAAACCGCGTCAGTGCTTCAATCTGTCGCATTAGCATGACAGAATAGTCTCTCAATGGCAATTTTTTCTTCTTTTAAGGCTTGAAGGGAACTTTTGGTGAGAATCCAGGAAAGCTTTGCATACACCTACCTTTTAGATATGGTTTGCATCGACTGTGTAGGAAGAATATCTTGCCTAAAATTCACATGTAACAATTCATCTGCCTGCGCTAATTAGCTTAAACCAACAATTCTAGATGTGGCTGAAACCAGAAAACATACTTAGCTTGTGTTTTTCTTTGGCTTGTGCTTCTTGGTTATTTTCCTGAGAAGTTCAGCTTCCTCTGACCGGGATTGACTGGGATAGCAATGAAAAAAACATCATTAGCAGCAAAAATCAGTCTTTCTACCAGACGATTTTTCCCAAAATGAAAAAAAAACATTCACAGAATCACAGAATCACAGAATGTTAGGGATTGGAAAGGACCTTGAAAGATCATCTAGTCCAATCCCCCTGCCGGAGCAGGAACACCCAGATCAGATCACACAGGAACGCATCCAGGCGGGCTTTGAATGTCTCCAGAGAAGGAGACTCCACAACCTCTCTGGGCAGCCTGTTCCAGTGC
>WKFP01014929.1:232070-272255 GCA_011057875.1 Pterocles orientalis | reverse complement strand
GGATGTCACAGAGAAGAGCCTGGCTCCATCCTTCTGACACTCACCCTTCACATATTTATAAACATTCATTAGGTCACCCCTCAGTCTCCTCTTTTCCAAGCTAAAGAGACCCAGCTCCCTCAGCCTTTCCTCATAAGGGAGATGCTCCATTCCCTTCATCATCTTCGTGGCTCTGCGCTGGACTCTCTCCAGCAGTTCCCTGACCCTCTTGAACTGAGGGGCCCAGAACTGGACACAATATTCCAGATGCGGTCTCACCAGGGCAGAGTAGAGGGGGAGGAGAACCTCTCTTGACCTTCTGACCACCCCCCTTTTGATACACCCCAGGATGCCATTGGCCTTCTTGGCCACGAGGGCACAGTGCTGGCTCATGGTCATCCTGCTGTCCACCAGGACCCCCAGGTCTCTCTCCCCTACACTACTCTCCAACCTGGGCCACTGCCTCAACTCTGGGCAACCTGGGCCACTGCCTCACCCCCCGCACAAGGAAACATTTCTTCCTCACATCTCATCTCCATGTCCCCTCTTTCAGCTTATAAATAAAGACCATCTCTGAGCCGTGGGTTAGGACGAGGGGACCCTTAGCACCAGCCTTGGAGATGCCGCTTTAACCGCTTCCTTTCTCTCCTCCGCAGTGCCAGATTTTGCGAAGGTCCAGACCTGGCCGTCCTGCGAGGTGAACGGGATGCTGCTGGTCTGGTACCACTGCGAAGGGATCGGGCCGACATGGGCAGTGCCCGAGCAGCGGGAGATCACCACCAAGGAGTGGGTGTTCCGCGGGCAGACCGAGCACCTGATCGATGTGCACATTCAGGTAGGGAGCCTGGTCCCTCCGTAGGGCATGGGTCCTCTCCTCCAGTCCAGTTCAAGGACATCTCCTCCCAGTTAGCCCACTCGGGGACATCTTCTTCCCAATTAACGGGGCTCTGCCTGCGTCCAGTGCCATCGCTGCTGCCGGCAGAGCTCAGACCTAGAAATACAGCCATGTGCTGAGAATACGGCATATGTTCCCCAAACACGGATCGTGGGCTTCTCGAGTAGAGAGCAGATGTTCTGGGTACTTAAAGGGAATCTGTTAATTTGCTTTGACTTATAACTGATGTAATTTTTAAAAAGATTCTCTAGGAATCGTGGCACTTAGTGTCAGGAGGCTTTTCGACTCATTCATCACCAAAATGGAAACGCAGTTATTTTGCTGTTAATCTTCATAATCACCATCACACACTGACAAACGTGCCGCAGAGAACAGAATGGCTGTTGCCTCCATCACCTCTTGGTGGAAATGAGTCCGGAAAAGGGGAACGGTTTGGTGGCACTGAGCAGCAGGAGCCGCGGCCGTGGTCCTCGGAGGGGCAACTGTGGGGAGAGCGATGGGAGGCAGCAGCAGTTTTGAAAATGGGCAATCCTTTAGGATTTGGGACCTTTGGAGATTTTTATAGACTTCTAAATGAGCAGAACAGTTCTATTTGTAAAAATCAGTGGCAAAAATGATCCTCCATCTGAAGTGCACTTGTCTCTAAAGGCAGCGCCTGCTGAGTAAGTCACGACTGGGGTGAGTGGGTTAGAAAGAAACGAAGAATTATTATAAGAAATGAAGAAGGCGCAAGAGACACAGGGGACAGAGCTCTGGGAGCATGCAGAGCAGTTATAACAAGCAGGGAGAGTTTGGGAGATTGATGGCATAGTAATATTTATTTCATGGCTGCTTTTCAGCACAAGCTGCTGTGCTGGGGCCAGGCTGTGCCACTTGCTGAGCTGGTGGAAAGCTGGTGTATTGGAGTGATAAAGCAGTTGAAACTTCTGAAAAAGTGACATATTGCAGGCAGGCTGGTGGGGTTTAAAGGTGACAACTAGTCCAGGAAGACAAACACAAAAATGCTTTATTCCTTACAGTTATTACAGGGTCAAGGGAAGGACTTGTTTGGAGTGCAGCTGCAGAAGTTATCGTGCACGGAATTCTTTGAGCTTAAAATTTACCCTGAATTTTCTGAGCTTCATGTTTAAATTATTCCTATACACTAGTTAAGAACTAGTCCCAGGTCAGTGTGTGCTGAGGTCCATCCCTCCACTCGCTCGGTTGCCTCTTGCTGTGTCACGTCCCTGTGAGCATTGCTGCTGTGCTGGAAGCGATGAGCGCTGGGCTGTCCTGCCGGGCTGCTGCAACCCTGCTGGTACACACGGGCAGCTCACACCCACGGCAGCTCTCACCAATAGCAAATTGTCCCTCAACGGCAGGAAATCCCCGAGAACGCGGCCGACAGGGCTCACCTGGCTTTTCTCCACGGACCAGCTATTCTGGGCGGATCCGATCTGCGGTACACGAGGTCCAAGCTGTGGGACTTCATGAAGCACGTCTGGAAGGTAAGACCCCAGCTCCCCTCTGAGCCATGAAGAGGTCCAAGTCTTGTAAACCAGGTCTCCTTTCTGCCTCAAACCATCAGCCCCACCTCACCCCCTCTGCTGCATCCCCCCGTTTTCGGGTCCAGTCTCTCTTCTTCTGTCTCTCTGAGGGTTTGAGCTGCACTCCCTCATCTGTGCTCATCTCTGGATGGGCTGCACAGCCAGCTCTGGTCACCATCTCGCTGCCACCTCCCCTTGGCTGTACTCCCCTCTCCCCATCTCCCAGACTGAGCTGATCCTTCCCCACCCCTCCAGGCAGAGTGGCGGCCGGAGCCAGAGCCCAACGAGCATTGCTCCCAGCTGCTGGTTCAGCACAGCGCAACCATCTTTGGGAAGCACTTGTCCTTGATGGATTTGACGGTTTCAGCCAGGCAGGTACGTCCCACGCTGGTGACACCAGCACCCCAAGCTGGAGGGCTTTGTCACCCAAAAGATCAAATGAGCCCCTGCCCAGCGTAGCCCTTCCTACCCAGTGCATTGGGCACAGGGGCCAAAAACCTCCCACTGGCACTGGGTGCTCCACAGCTGGGCAGCGCGGAGAGGAGGGAGGGTTCCCAAGGACTGCTGTGCCCACGGAACAACTGCAAAAAACAAAAAGCCGGCACCTGAGCAGACAGTGGTGACAATCCTGAGGGACCTTCACACTGCGGTGTCACAGCTCTTCATCATACAGATGTAGGGATCTTCTCAGCCCACCGTGAACACGCCTGGGAAAGGCAAACAGCAACAGCATGGCGTGGAGCCCAGATCAGCCCTGAATGAGGGGGACTAAAGGAAAATTGAAATAATGCCACTAAACAGGAATCGATGGGAACCAGATCTCACTGTCGGTTTTGGTTGTGGGTTTGGGTTTTGTTTTTTTGGTTTTCTTTTTGATGAAATGCTAAGCTTGCCTGATAAAACTAGTAACTTCTTCTAGGACACTTTTGAAGGCATTTGACCTATTCCCATATTACAAATACAGAACAACAGCAAAACAAGTCATGATACAAAACTTTGACAAAGGCTAGACCTTGCTGTGATAAGGGAATTGGCACAAAGTGGATGTTGATTGTATCTCTGTTCAGTTCTTAGATCTGTGCTATTTGGCAGTGACAGCAGGGAACGGGAGAAAAAAAACATTAAAATAACCCTACAGAGAGCTTGTACCCAACTAAACATTAAAGGAGCAGTAAATAAAGTAGCTGAAAACCCCAGCAATGTCTGCACTGCTTCAAAGAACCAAGTGCGTGACCATGTATCTGCATGTCCGGGTGCATGTCAAAAAGCACAGACCAAGTACGTCATGTATTGCAAAAAAAAAAGCCGAACCTGATTTCAGCCAAAAGCTAACGGGATTGTTGTAGCTGCAAATGAGAAACCAGAGCGGGAGCAGGGATGCTTCATTACCTCCACGTTGTATTGCAATCTCTGCTCCTGAGATTGGAGCCCAGGACTGGTACCAACAAGCCAAAAAGGCTGTTGATGACTTGAAGGTAATTCAGTGATGGACAAGACCAAGTGAAATTTTGGAAGCATTTCCTAGAAGATTAGATTTTAAACTCTTTGGGACCAGTAGAGCGCTGTAGACCCTCATGAACTCCCATGGGCCCACAGCAAAGCCCTCCAGCCCTGACACATCTGTGAATGTCCCAGGCTGGTATGGGCTGCACGGCTCTGCTGGATGTCCCCTGGCCTGGGAGCACCAACAGGCTGTGCCCAATGGCCATGAGGTGTAGCTTGACTTTGTGCCTGCTCTCTGATGAAAGACAGAGTAAAGGGGGACTTGAGCACAGGCTAGGAGACATCTCAGCAGCTCTCCAGCGGTGGGAGCTGCTGCACCAGTGGGCTGGACCATTGGGGACTGGTCCCTGTTCTCTGTTGCTCTGCAGGTGGGGCCAGGGCTGGTTTTCCTGATCTTTGAACACGCTTTCCTGGGCCGCGGGATCATCCTGCAGACGGTGACCCCCCTGGAGCCTCTCCTGCAGAATGTTGTCCACAAAATCTACTACCAGAAGAACGTGCCAGCCATAATCCCCAAGTTCATCCTGCGAGCAGAGTGCATACAGGTAAGGGCTCTGGAGAACAGCTGCCAGTCCTGCTCCCCGGGGCTCGGTGGATGGGAGCTGGGAGGAGGTTGCCCAGGTGGGCTCAGACACATGTGGGGGCTAAGCACTCATGGGCAAGATCCTTCCAGTGCTTGGCACGATCTTCAGTTTTATCAGCCCAAAGAGCTAAACCAGGGGGTTCATAAAGAGGGTCCCTGCAGTGGGTTATCATTGACCATGGCAGAGGTGCCTGTTCGTCTCTGGATGGGGAACAGGGGCACAAGGATTAGGCAGCCTCTCCCAACCTGCAGGAAGCCTTTGACAGAACTAAGAACTGCATCCAGGATTTTCAGCATCCCAGGTTGGTGACCATTCTATCTCCCTCCTTCAGTAAGAACAGCACCCAGAAATCCTCAGCCTGTTAAATTATCACGAGATTTGGCAACTCTTGCCCTGCCTGTTGGAGGTTTTCCAGGTCCTTACCACAGGCATTCATAGAAGTGGTGGAAGGTCCCTCTAGAGGCCTCCAGTCCAATATCCCAGTTGAGGCAGGACTATTGCCAAGGTCAGGTCAGCCTCCTTTGGCGAATGCCCCCATCTCCCCAGCTCCTTGGGTGACCCATTCCATCACTGCTCTGCCCACACTGCTGATTTCTATTTTTAATGTCCATTTTGAACTGCTCGACCTGCAACCTGTGGCTGTCACTCCTTGCTATGCCAGCTGGCACTACCAAGAGAAATCTGTCCCCGTCATCCCTGAACTTTTGAAACAGTCAGAATAGTTCATGTCATTCACTGCTGTCAGCGGTTAAAGCTTCGAAACTGGTCAGACCAGAGATTCACTGGCACTAGAGTAAAAATCGCCAAAAGATTATTTTCAGATGCCAAAAACTTACCCCAAGTGACGTGTGGCTGAGCTAACTCACCCTGTATAAATGCTGCCTTAACGTCTGGCATTCTTACTGATGTGAGTGAGCAGCACTCACTTCTGCAGCGACCTCTTCCCGGAGAAAAACTCCATCAGTCTTACTGGATGTGTGTCTGAGCAGAGTTTAGGACACAGACACTGAACTTACAAAGCTGGTTGGTGGGAGCTACCCAAAGAAATAACAAATCTCAGGTGGAGCAGCTCCTACCTACACACCATCCGTTTCTTTTCCAGTATATCCTGCGACAAAGGCAGTCTAAGATAATAGTGGCTTCTTTTTTTTGGGAGCTATGGTGGGGTAAACACCACCTGACCGCAGACAGAGCCGCAGCTTTACAAACAGCCCGGGCAGTCCTACACCAGCCATCTGGGAGAAACACTAAAACCCCCTCGCGTCAGGCAGCACGCACAGAACTGCCGGTTCATCTTCCTCACCTGAACGAGACCCTCCTTCTCTCCCCAGTTTGAGCGCGATATAACCATCTGGAACAACAAGCAGTACCTGCCCAAGCCGCTGCTGGTGCGGGAGGACTCCAGCATCCAGAAGCACCGGCGCTGGTACGCGCAGTTCTACAGCGAGAAGAGCCGGAGGCTCCCGGCGCAGAAGGAGGGTCTGGACTGGTGAGGACCTCGCTGCCCGCCGCAGAAGGTGGCTAGAGGCTCTCTGGTGGCTCCTTCCCAGCCTGGCTGGTGGCAGCGGTGCTGGGCGGGCACCATCAATACAACAAATATTGGCACTGGCACAGGGAGCGGAGCCTGAGCCCTGGGGATCCTCTTTTACCTTCTGCGTTGAGGGCATCAAAGGGTGTGACACACTCGCTCTTGTCCCTGTGCTGCAATGTGTGAGCTGAGTGTGAACCCAAGATTGCCAGAACTGCTTTTGAAGTGCCCTTGTCTCTCTCTGCCGCTATCCCTTTGAGTAGTTCTATGAAAAGCTTTCCACATGGCCTTTTATTGCCTGAAGTGTCCTTTCCCAGCCTGGCCTGATGCTGCTTCTGCACCATCGCTTGGGCTGGTGCAGGCGTCAGCTCTCCAGGGGAGCCTGGCCCGATGTCTGCACGGCATCAGACGTGAGATTGCAAAGCCCACAGACATGTGCTGCCGTTCTCTCCGGCATCAGGCAGGGACCGTGCCCTTGCCATACCTGTGGGCTTCCTCAAGCCCACCGAGCTCCTGCATGAGTGAGTTCCTCATGGAGCACCTACTTGGAAAGCAGAGGGACTGTCCTGGTGATCAAATCACTTAGACTGACAATAACTTTGTACATCAAGGATGTAAGGATGCTGGATTCCAGCAGTGCCCTGGGTACATGGTTGGCTGTAACAATTAGTGGCTCATGGCAAGACCATGGGTGTCATGTGTGGTCACTGTGATCAGCAGTGAAGGTAACGCATGGAAACTAGGCTGCAAATCTGGCAGAAACTGGTCTGTGTTCTCCTGCGCTTTGTGCCTAGATGCTCTGTATTGGGGGGCTAAATTCTGCCTTGCTGCATTTCCTGGAAACACACGAAATCTCCGTAGACAGAGCCTGCCTGGGGCAGTCACCAGGACTTGCTGCTCTCCTGCGTGCCGTCTGCTTGCCTGTGCCTTGTGAATTCTGCTCAGGCTTTTGGTTCCTCCTTCACCATTAGCCCACAGAGCCGGAGCCCAAAGCAGAAACCCCACCGCAGCCCTCTGGGTGCAGAGCCCATTGCCCAGCATCACAAGCAACAGGGTGCAGCTGTGCCTTCGCCATTCACATCTGGCTATTGCACTGTCGATATTTCACTATTAAATTTTTTTAAAATTGATCTCGTGGTCACGGTTTGTTGTTCTTCACTGTTTTTTGTCGGGTGTTCTTGCATGGGAGAAGCAATTCGGCAGCTGGCCCATGCTGTCCTGCTTCAGGAGCCACAGGGAATCTCCAGCGAGGAACTTAAGGAGATAGCAGGAGCTCGGGCAAGGAGCATGGCCCAACCTGAGCCTCTTGGGGACCGAGAGCACTGATGTCTTTGTGGCCCTGACCAGTCTCACCTGGGGCATTCATCCACTCCCTGCCTGTGGCCCAGGAGCCCCATTTCAGCTCAGTGCTGGGCTTCCAGTCCCTGTCCTGAGCTGTGCTGTAGGACATCTCCAGCTCAGCCTCAGAACGCTCATGTGTCACGGTTTTAAGGCCACCTTGCAACTAAGCACCACGCAGCTGCTCACTCGCTCCTTCCCTTCACTGGGGTGAGGGGGGGAATTGGAGGAATTAAAGGTAAAACCCTCGTGGGCTGAGGCAAGGACAGGGAGGGATCACTCACCACTTATGGGCAGGGGCAAGAAACACTCTTGACTTGGAGAAAACACAAAAACAATTGAATTTTTATACCAAAACCAGAATAAGATCATGAGAAAGAGAACAATGTCTTAAAAAGGCACCTCTCCCCCACCCCTCCCTTCTCCCTGGGCCCAAAGGCTTTCTTCCCATTTCTCTGCCTTCTCCCCCCGGCGGCGCAGGGGGCAGGGAATGGGGGCTGTGGTCAGTCCATGTTGTCTCTGCCGCTCCTTCCTCCCCAGGGGAGGGCTCCTCACAGCCTGCCCTGCTGCAGCGTGGGGTCCCTTCCACGGGAGGCCTTCCCACGGGCCGCAGTTCTCTCACTGACTGCTCCAGCGTGGGTCCCATCCACGGGGTCACACCCTCCTTTGTGCACAGCCGCCTGCTCCAGCATGGGGTCCTCCACGGCTCCATCCCCATGGGCTGCAGGTGAGCTCTGCTCTCCATGGGCTGCACGGGGACAACGTGTGTCACCACGGTCAGCACCAGGGGCTGTGGGGAATCTCTGCTCCGGCGCCTCCTCCCTCCCCTTTCTCTTCCCTGCCCTCCGTGCCTGTGCCGTTCTCTCTCACAGCCGCTCCCCTCCCCGCCGCAGGGTCTTTCTCCTGAGGCACTCCCGGCTCTGGGGCGGGGGCTGCGCGGGGTCGGCCGGGCTGTGGCGGAGGCTGGGCAGGCAGCAGGCTGGAGGCCAGACAGACCAGCCTGGACAAGCCCTGCCTGGGGCTGTGCCCCCACTCCCTGCGCTGTGCCCCCTCCTCAAGCTGTCATCCAGAGGTGCTGATGGGCTCGGCCCTGGCCGGGGTGGGTCTGGCCTGGAGCTGGGGAAACTTCCAGCAGCTGCTCACAGGAGCCGTCACTGTAGCCCCTCCCCAGCTACCGAACACCCCCCACCAACACCCCCACCCACACCCACACCCACACCACGGCACCTGATCTGAACTCCGACCACAGACCCACGGCCCAGCCGGACCTCCACCTGTCCCACCACCGCGGGCCTGCCCAGGGATTGCTGGGCTGTCGGACCCCCACCAGACCCTGGCCCCGAGCTGCACGTCGACTCCTCAGCCCAACCTCAGCCCTGCCCCACCACCCTGAGCTCGCTCCATGGTCTGGCTCCCAGTTGAGCCCCACCATGGCCTCTGGGCCTGCCCTGCCCGTCCGCTCAGGGGCGATGGGACCCCCTCGGCCCCCCGCACCCCCTTCCTCAGGGAGCAGCTGCTCTTGCGGGGACGAGTGATGGAGAAGCAGCAAGAGGCAGAAACTGCAGCTACTGGACAGAGACGTTGCAATGGAGCGGGTCAAGATGTGGCCGCGGCGCACACCCAGACCCAACCCCACACCCACGTGTGCGCAGAGGCTTTACCCGCACAGCACACGCCTGGGGCTGTTGTGTGACACACCGGGGCTGCGGCTCCTCATATATGGGATCTCGGGATGAAGAAAACTCCCAGGCAGGGACATTGCTGAAGATCAGATAGGAGGTGCTGGATTAAATTAGCTTTGCTGGATTCATCAATCCTTCTGAACTAGAGGAAACTATGGGATACCTCCAGCAGAATCTGAAATATCAGAGATATCAGAATCGGGAAATAAATCAGGATTAGCTTAAACCTCTTATGCTTCCGTTTGCAATCTTATTTGTCTTTTAAATGGGTCCAGCAGGAAGCACAGTTGAGTGCTGGCAGACACTGGCATGCCAAGCAGCACTGTCCACCAGTCTCCTGTGCCTTTTTGTGATAGATTATCAACTTCATATATTTAGATTTTCAAACAAATCCTAACTCCTATCTGGCCAGGATGTGAGGACATCTAATTTACTGTTTGCTGAAACCGCTTTTACATCAAACCTACTGCAAAGCTGCAGCCACTCTTCCCATTACATTCTGACAGCTGTATTTATTATTGTGGCTCATCGTCACACCTGACCACCAGCCAAGAGAGTTCACCCAGTTGCCGGGTCTATCACCATTCCATGTCTTTGGGTTTTGTTTTTTCCCAACTAACAAATTCACTACAAATTCCCTAATTCTCAAGCACGGTTATTTTTTGCTTGCTTTTTCGTGAGGGGGCTGGTGGGCAAGCTTAGAAAACCCCAAACGTTATCAGCATGGGTCAGAGAAAAGGGTGACAGACAACGTACCTTGGATTTTCCGGCAGTTGGCCTGGTCTCCATCTCCTTCGAGCCCTGGCCGGTGTAATTGTTCTACCTGGGACAATTCCCGGTCGTCACTGGCTTGTCTGGAGGTGGGTGTTGGGGCTCTGGAGCACGAGGCTGGGCTCCTGCACGCAGAACCGCCCGTGATCCCCATCCAGCAGCGCGCCCTTGTGACCCCGGGAGACACTTTGACGCAGGTCAAGACTGACACAGCCTCCGAGCGAAGATTTCCGTGCCCCCCACATTTTGGGGAGCGTTACAAACAGCTGCCAAAGGACTTTGTCTCGTGGAAAGCAGCGAGCCTGCTCGGTGCCTGGCCAATGCCCAAATGCCGCTTTTCTAGCAGGGTGAAAGCAACTTCACGGGTGGATCTGCTGATAAACGGGAAAACCTCTGACCACGCTGTGCAGAAACGTGTACGGGTGAGCTAAGACTGCCCAGTATCAGCTTGCAGGGCTTTAGTAGTGCAGAAGCCAGCTGATCTGAATCTGCCCTGCTGTGTGAACACAAACACTGCACTCCGACACAGCAGCCAACCCTCCAGTTGGCCACCTAGACCCGGGTCACCTTCTGCTACGTGTCAGTGTCTCGCTGGCGAGAGAGGAGCAGGTTCAGGGCACTGGGAACCACGCGTGAGACAGAAGATGCTCCGGGAAATGCTGTAGGGAGCTGGGGACGCACAAGGGATGCAGGGAGAAGCCTGCTGGAGGGTTTTACGGCTGATGAGGTCCATCAGAGAGATCGCTGCCGAGATTTCGGTCCCTTCAGTGGGTGTTTTCCCTCTTCGCAAGACACTCGGCACTGGGTGATGTCCCATTCATGTGCTTGAACAACAGAAAACCCCAGACACTTTTTTCTTTTTTTTTTCCTAAAGGTTGTTTTATTGTAAAACCATAAATACAACACTGACATGAAAATCCTCAAGCAACGGATGCTTTCTTACAGTTACAGTTTGTCTTCTGCCTTGGCATCAACTCTGAAAAGAATGTTGCAGAAACATGTCTCTAAGGTATCTCCAAATAACCGAGCTCCGGCCCGGATCGCTCAGCTCGTTTGGAAGCTAAGTGGAACTATTCCTCCTCTCTTGTGGAATATTTCCATTCAGACAGCAACAGACTTGTAAAAACAGCAACATTTAAACACCTTTTTTTTTTCTTTAATAATCCTTTTTCATTTGACGTCAGTCTAAGTTTCAAACAGCACTGAATTTATTTAGCTGTAAAAAAAAAAAAACAAAAAACAAAAAACCAAAAAAAACCCAAAATCCTAAAAAGAAATAATCAGAAGAACTTGAGTTGGCCTCAAGTGTTCATATATCACAACGAAAATCAGCAACTCAACCCCGTGCAATATTGCTCTCTATTGAGTCATTCGATCCACACCAACAATACATGAGACTTCAAACAGGTTTTGTTTTGTTTATTAACACAGCAAGTGTGACATTAGATAACCTTTTAAATACAGTACATGGTACAGCGCGGGGCCAGCTGCCCGCACTTTTCACCATTATGAAGACAAAGCCAGCGGTGGCGGTTTATAAAAATATTGTGTTGCTACAAAAGTATAAATTAATGCTACCGGTATTAAGAAATATTAAACACATAAAACTTATAAGGATTAAGAAAAATATTCATTAATACCTGTAGAAAACTCTGGCCTAAAAAAGATATTTTTTGTATATTTTTTGTATATTTTTTTTGTATTTTTTAAGATGACATGAGATTCTTGCACTCGCAGGTAGAGACACACGCAGGTGCATCTGTGGTATTGCCTAGAACATCTGCATCTACAGAAAGGAAGGAAACGCACACGAGTTACCGAGGGCGGGATGGGGAGGAGGGAAAGGAGAACGTTCATTGTTTGCTTGGTGAAACAACAAGAACCCAGCTCCCCGCAGGAGGTTTCGAGAAACGAACATACGAATGAGGAACAGCTTCTCTTTTCAGACTGGCTGCAAACAAGGATTTCCTGACGGTTTGGTTTGTCGGCATGACACCTTCTAGCTACGGCATGGACCTGAATCCTTGCGGTCGGGACGCTGTGCGTTCCTCCCGGACTTACAGCCTTGGCTAGTCACCTGTCGCAGACGTTTCAGTTCATCCATTACCAATTTTCCTTTTAAATAATTAAAAAAAAATAAAAGTAAAGTCCCAATAAATTTAAGGGGACCGTGGAAAACAGCTCTTAAGACTGTTGCTTCTTCTAGAACACACGCCTCCTTCCTTGAGCAGAAAGGTCCTTCTCCATAGATAGCAAAAAAAAAACCAACGAAAAAAATCCCTCCTCCCACCCCTCCCTCCCCCCCAGCCCACTGGAAAAAAACCCCCCATCCTATCCACACACATTGCAGAGACCGCCACAAGAACCCCCAGAAGACTGAAAACAAGCACTGAAGGCTGATGAGGCTGGAAACGTCTTTTTAAGGAACTTTGGTTGTAAGAAGCCAGGGTGTGACACGCCTGCGCTCAGCAGCTCCACCGGGAAACACTCCTATTGTTAAGGCTGCGCTGCTCACCCGGTACCACGACACGCTGCCCACTGCCCGTGGCGCTAGAACGATGGGAAGGAAGAAAATCCTTTCAGTCAGTGTTCACGCTGTGCATCGATGAGCCATTTCTGGGACTCATTTCAGAAGCTAGTCTAAAAAATTCAAACTCAGCTGCCTACAGGTCGTTAAACCCTAAAGGGTCTCTGGACACACCGTGGACCAGTGTGAGCAAAACTCTTCCCTCGCCTTATAAAACAAAGGATCTAGCAGGAGTAGTAAAAAACCCAACTAACCAGCCAAACCAAAATTCAACAGAAATCTCCCAAACACTCAAGATATAAAAATTAAATTTCAGGGCAATACACTCTCATTGGTTTACCATTCCTGGCCTAGCGTAACTATCCCACAGCACCATCGAGGCATTCACCATGGAGCTGTGCTTGGGTTTACCTCTCCGTGGTTTTGTTATCGTTTGTTTTTTTCAGTGACATTTCCAGCGGCCCCAGGAAGAGGAGGACCCGTGGCACGGGGACGGGTCCCGTGCGCTGTAAAAAGGGAGTTGGAGTTCTTATTGCTGCGGGGTGACCTCCTCAGAAGGATCCGACACAGGACCTCGAGTCTCAGCCAATGTTTCTGGGCATTCCCAATGGATCCCACGGATTCAAGATCCGTGGTGTAGCACAGAAAATGCACAGCAGAAGCAGCAAAACATTTAATACTCTCCCCCAGCCTGATTCTTTCACCTTGGCAGCAGAAGGGTTAACAAGACATTTGCTCCTCATCTGGTGTTTCCTCCTCTGCCCCTTCTGCCGTCAGCTACCTCCCTCCTTTAGGGAACCCCCTCGCTGGGTGCTGGGAAGGGTTTGGTGCCAGTGGTGAGCGGGAGGATGCGGAGGAAGATGCTCTGTGAACCCCCCTGGACCGATCGGGCAGGACTGGGCTCAACAAAGGGACAATCACTTCCCACCTCCACCTCCAGCCTCTCTTCTCATGGTAAGGTCCAAGCAGCCTCGTGCCGTACGGAGTGGGCTCCTCGCAGCTGCCCAGCCTTGCTTTAAACAAAAGGGCTAAAAAACCATTCCCTAACAGACTCCTCCCAGATGAATGGATTTCTCCTCCCTGAAATGTTTCCCAGAATCTACCCTTAGTGTTTTTTTGTCCATTTTGATCCCACTGCTTCTCATTATTCCATCAGGAACAACTCGTCCCCTCCTGCGTGTGCTCGCTCTGAATGCTCCCAGGAGCTCCTCTCCCCCTCCTTTATCCAGACAGATGCAATTAGAGATCTCACTCAGCACACAGCACCACTCCCAGCCTCAGAGTCACTTTCTGGCCGCTCTTTCACTGTCCTTTGATGCATCAGTAACTCGGTGCTGTCTGGAAACGCACCCAGCGCTCTCTGGGTAGCGCGTCTCAGTCACCCTGCTCTGGCGCAACGCCACGGCCTGGCTCGCCCACTGCGGGGTCTGGAGGGTGGGAACGGTCCCTCGGGGTGGGCAACGCTGAGTGGGCTCATCCACCAACACGGGGTCGTTCTCACACTAAACCTTCTGCATTACTGCGAGCAGCTGGGAGAAAAGCAAGCCAACCAAGCTGAGACATCTCACTGAACGCTGTAGTGACTCCGATGGCACAATTCAGAGCTCAAGCAGCTTTCACAAGTGTCCCCCCTCTATTCTCAGTAACTCCTGAGCTTCGAGAGGATCTCCCACAACTTCATTTGCGCGATTCCTGGGAGGGTCACGGCTCCCTGAGCTGCTGCTGGCTGTGTTCTCGGGTCAGCAGGGAGAAGCACGCGTGGGTAAACCAGGGCAGGTGCTTCGTGAGGATGCTTAAACCAACTTATCTCCAAATTAAACTGGTTTAACCAGCAACTAACAGGCAACTGAATTAGACAAAACCTGAGCCCACAGTTGGCTTTCACAGGAAGTTTTCCAGATTGCACCAGTTCAAATACAAGCAAATTAGTTTTCTTAGAACGGAGATATAGCTGCGACAAGAAGAAAGGTTTACTTCCATCTGAAACTGATGCAAGCCAGAATACGACTACTGTCTGCTGCTGGAGACACGGGGAGAAGAGACACAGGAGACAGATCCGGGCTCCCTGTTCTCCACTGACCCTCTGGCTACTGTGCTCACACAGAAACGATCTCTTCTGAAGAACTCTGTATCCCACTTTCTCATTTTTCTAGTAACAAGATATCCTCAGAGAGAACTGGGGGGCCCTTCATTTTTACAGTTCATCTTCTGCTGGTGCTTGCTCCCCACCTGAAGATCACAACCCCTCCCAAAGCAAACTGAAGGCAGAGAAATCTGCAAGGTCAGGCTCAGAGTAAGCAGCAGAAACAAAGGAATGCCTGGAGGACACACACACACACACACACTCTCACCATTTTTGTATCCCAACACATTTCTCACACGTGAGTAAAGGAAACAAACAAGCAAAAGGCAAATTCCCAACATGACCAACCAGAGGATGATCCTAATTCTGAGGACTTCTCCTCCCAGCTCAAAGGGAGCAGAACCTTACGACAGCTCTGGCCAGACTAAGAGACCCTCTCCTCTCCGGTCACCCACCGCAGGATGGACAGTGCTCCTTACACACAGGTGCTGCTCTGCACGACTAAGCCCATCACAGAACAGAATCACAGAATAGTTTGGGTTGGAGTAACCTGGTAAATTAAGAGCTTCCAAAATTCCGACCTTGGTGAACAATCTATGCTCCCTAGAATGCAAACCCAAGTGCTGAAGAGGGAAGGAGAAACAGGAGCAAAAGCCTGGCTTTTAGGGCAAAATACGTGTGCCCCAGATGTGCTTCTCTGCTTGTAACAAAGCGCAAGTGCATCAGACAAAAGTCAGCCGGTGAGTGGCCACAGCACGAACAGCTGCTCTGAGCAGAGCACCCATAACCACATTTCAGACTCATGAAAACGGGATTTTTTCACTGACTCGCTGGGGAAGGGGCTGACCAACCAGCTCCTTTTCTTACCAACTTTCCAGACTGCTCCATTTTAGGGCTTTAGGTTTTGTTTTGCTCTTTCAGGTGCTGACTTTTTAAGTCTTTGGGAGAATCTCATCTACCAGACACCACTGCGTGTTTGCTTCACATCCATCACCAGTGCAACTATAACCACAGCTGCCTTGCAGGGGACAGTTACTCGGCCAGGGGAGGAGGGACAGCCAATCCCCCTCTTTGGTCGTCACAGCAAGAAAGCTCCAGATCTGATGCCAAAACCATACTGGAGAAAGGAGAAGGGGAGGTGGGCTGGGGGTTAACGGTGGCTGTGGCCTTTCCATCTGCATGACCTGGCTGTGCAGCCATGGTCCAGCTTACGGCTGTGCACAGCCTGGCTGCATAAATGACGGCTATTTTACCTCCATCTCAATTCCAGGGCTTTAAACTTGGGCTAAATCTGCTTTGTCCACTTCCCCACCCTTAACACCTTGCAGAAAGACAACACAACAAACCCAAGTTTGTAAATCCCACGAAAGTTGTCAGTCTGTCCCTTAGCAAAGGAGCGTTAGGGTTTGGAACGTTCTTTTCAGAGGAATGCAAGGGGTTTGCACATTCGCCCGAGCATCAAAGAGCCTGTGAGTGGGTCCCGGGCGAACCAAGCAAAAAGGTGTAACGTGCCATTAGAGAAAGAACTAGAAATCCTGTCCCCAGTTCAGCCATCAGCTGAGCTGCATGGTACGCACTCTGCAGCCTCAACGCTGATCTTGCTTTGGATCCACCCCCCAGCCAGGCCCTCCTGCTGCAGGACACCTCGTGCTTTTCAGTGGGAAGAGCAGCACAACGCAAACGCTTTGTAATCGGCACACATCTCACTTGGGTTTCTGTTTGTAGTTGGAGACTTAAGTTACTGTTATTAGAGGTTTCTACTGAGCTGCAAGCGCCAACTGATGTGTTAGCACACAACTGGCGGCTGGGCAGGCGGGATTTGTACAGGAGAAAATAAAACCAGCAAGAAGAAAAGCTGGCCCTAGAACCAACGCCTCCATTTGCAAAAGCCACTGCCAGAGAAATGAGATGTCCAAGCGCCTCTGCCTTGGCAGCTCATCTTCAAGTGCCGCTACCCGTGCAGAGGTCAGTGGGGTTGCAGACTGTGTCTTTTCAGGTATCCATACGAAAACTCACATTTGGGAGACTTGTTTTGCCCTGAAGCCAGAAACAGTGCCAAGAGCTCAACCCTAACACTAAACTCAAGCTTACAGTAGGTCCTGTTTCCACGCTGAAAGGGGCAAGACAGCCGGGTGCAAAGAGCTATCCCCGGTGACCCTGACCCAGGGAAGGGCTCTAGCACGCAAACTGTCCCCTGCCTGAGCCCCATGGCGGTGAAGCCATCAGTCACTGCCTGTCAGGCTCAAAGCATCTGCAAACAAAGCCTGAGATGGGTTTGCCATTTCTCATGTCTTGGGACTTGCAACTTCTACTACAACCGGAGATGGACAGGTGGGATCTTGGTTTAACATCTGTCCAACAGCAGCACTTCAGAGAGGGCCCCCGGTCTCCCCACTGCATTGTCAGCAGCCAGAAAACACCCCTGGGCTCTCGAAGCCTTCAGCCTCCAGCCTGCCCGCTTGGAGCTGAGCAAGTCCATCTCCCGAACCTCTGATGCTGCTCTGCGGGCACTGTGACTGCAGCTCCAGAGCACACCCCTGGAAGCAGGAGAGACTACTTCAAAAATAAGAATTTGCTTCAATTTGCCTCCCGGATATAAGCCCCAGTGATGAAAAATGAACAGTTCGGCACCAGAAGCTGGGAATTGTCCAAGAGGCACCAAACCCGACAGCCTGCAGAGACCCTGTCCAGCAGCCCGTGAGCTGTGCGAGGGGCACCGGACCCAGCAGAGCACTGGCCTCGGGGGACAGCAGGGTGACTGAGATGTTCTTGCGTTATGATGATCTCTAATTGCATTTGGGGTGAGCCAGTGAGTGTGAACCTTTAAGGGCCCATGGCCTTCCTAGCCAGAACGATTCAGCAACATAACAAGTAGTGTAATGCACTGTAGGTATTAAAAAGACATTCGTGCTACTAGAAGAAACTATTCCAAATAAAATGGGAAGATATTCTTTGCACTCAATCAGGAGCACTTACATTCAGAAGGATCTTTGAGCCCATGCACTTCTCTAAGCTTCCTTCAAACCCCAGTTTGACAAAACTGATGATCTTTGTTCCCCTGAAAAATCATACACCTTGGTTTGTCCTTGGCCTTGAGAACGTTATTTTGAGTGTGTGTGCTGAGAAACTTTTTTACAAAAAGTTTAGGTACAAGGGTTCTCAATGGCAGCTGGCAGACCCCGGCAAGCTTGCTGGTGGCCCACAGAAATCTGTGCTGTCACCGCTCACTTGCTTTTCCTGGTTTCTGGCTTTTCCATATGAGCGACTGCTGTGGTTCCCATCAGGATATTATTTAACCTCAAACGGGCTTATCTAGAACAAGTTTGAGAACCCCTGATGTACCAAATTCACAGAGAAGCTAATT
The DNA here is from genome assembly GCA_011057875.1 of Pterocles orientalis. Taxonomy (NCBI): domain Eukaryota; kingdom Metazoa; phylum Chordata; class Aves; order Pterocliformes; family Pteroclidae; genus Pterocles; species Pterocles orientalis. Next base: position 254,475 of record WKFP01014929.1, on the reverse strand, counting down.
AAGACTGGAAATTCAGAAAAGAAGTTATGCTGTAAAAAAATAAATCCAGGAAATGTAACAATTACAGACATTTTCTGCCAGGAACCATTTCTCTTAGTTTTAAATCAAACTTAGAATCACTAGCTAATACGTTAAAACTCAAAACTGGGAGTGGAGACAGAAAAGTAACTTTTGTGTTTTGGAAAAAAGGTATATGAAAAAGTTAAAAAACCCCCAAACAAACCACCCTTAGAGTCTCCCTTCCTGATTTCTAAAGATACTGGTGTTCATAAAACACAGCTGCCCTGACAACATGCACCGTATGTGAAGAAGGCTGCAGACAAATGTCCTCAAGGTGTACAGTTATTCAAAGGAGCAAAGTCCAGTGCAGAACTGGTCTGTTCAATGTAGTCTGATTATCCATGGCAAGATGGCCCAGGGGACAAGAGGAAAGGTGGGGTGGAGGAGAAACAAAAGAAACTTCAAGTCACTTTAGATCTCAGCTGCCTGAAGACTTTAGAACATCAGCCTCCCATTGGTCTGCCCACTTGAAAACATTAAAAGTCTGTCAAGTCCACACACTATCTATGGAAAGGAGCACGTTCCTGGCAGAGGGCTGTCTCTCTTCCGTGCTCAGCTTTCCTTTCAAACTTAATTTTATATATATTTATATTTTTATATATATATAAAAAAGCACTTGGTTTCCAGGGGCATTCATAATGAGGTCCACAGTGTTTAGAACTTAAAATTCTTTTTCTTTGTTTGGAACAGTGTTTTAAAGTTTTGTTTTAATTAAAAGACAGTCTTAAAGCATGTTGGACTTCAAAAACATGAGTTTGTTCATGTCTTCTGGACTGAGTAGCCGTCTCCTTTTGATTAAGAGAGCCTGCTCACACATATTTACACATCCGCTTCTGGCACCAACAGCAGGCACTGCTAGGAGCCAAAAGGCTAGCTTGGCTAGTTTTGTATGCTTTTGGGTAACACACGACCAGTACTGAAACAGATCAGGGGTAGCCTGGAAGAGAGGTTCTTGCAAATAATCATACACTTCATTTTTCCCGAACCAATCTTCTTCCTGAGCTGCTGTGGCTTCCCCTGCTGCCCGAGGCTTCTTGGTTGAAGGTTCAAATTCAGTTTCTTCTGCCCAGGACTCTTTCACCTCATTGATCAACTCACAGACCTTGCCAATGATCTCTTCGTGCTGGTATGGTGGGACGGGCCGCAGCTTCTGCTGAGGGTCTAGGATCATGGCTACCTTGTGTGCCGAATGAACTTTGAAGTTCTCTTTCAGGGCCTCCAAGAAGAGGTGGCAGAGTTTGCTGACTACGCCAGCATCGTTAGCTTTGGAAGTGAACAGTTTCTCCAGTTTGACGTAGGTGGGCAGTACCAGCTGCAAGGTGGGCCTGCTCTCGTTGCTCAGCTCGATCACCGCCTGTTTCACCGGGGCCAGAATGGCTGCCAGGTTGCTGAGCAGGTGTTTGTTTAGGTTTTGGATGAGGTTCATCTTCTTGGCCCTGCTGTAGAACTCGCAGATCTGCTCGCAGCGCTCGTGGACGAGCAGGAGGGAGTCGGTGACCGAGTTCCAGCAGGGCGGGGGAGAGGTCTCTTCCAGGGAGCCAAAGGTCTCCTTCGAGAGGCCCGTGGATCCTGCCAGATCTTCACAGACATTCAGGAGCTCGATCACTTCGTGCATATTGCGAGCCTGTAGTGTTCGCTTATTCAGCACGCTCTGCACTACTGAGTTCAAGGCACAGGCCGAACAACGCAAGCACATGCCTGCCTTGGAGAACGCAGAGGAATTGACTTTGCAGTCTGTGACGTACACCGTCCTGATCTCTGACATCACAAACTCCGAGAGCACGTTCTGTACCCAGTGGTGGATAAAATCACCATTATCTCGAATGTCTACACCCTTCATTCCCAGGACGTAACTCTTGATGTGGTTGCCTTCCACCTGATAAGCTGTCAGGATGTAGCAAGAGTCGGGGCCGATGCTCTGCGAGTGGCAAGTGACACCGATGCCAAGGCATGCGTTGCTGCCCAGGGCGCAGGTGACTTTCACCTTCACTTGGTTGTACATCCGAGGCAAATGCTTCAGTGCCAGTGTGTTGAAATTGCCAAGGATTTCGGTGACAGAGAAGGCACCATAACGAGCTCCGCTATCCACCAGGGTCTGTGCTAGCTTGATGAATTCCTTCCCGCTCACCACGCTCAGAGCCCCAAGGTCAGTGCACATCACCCTCAGGAGCCTCTCGGCAATGTTCTGCCGCTCCTTCTCCGGGATCACGCTGTTCCCTACCGAACCGCTCGCGGATGCTGCAGTGAAACAGAAGGAGGGAGAGAAAGCCCCGGATGAGAATCGCTCCTCCGCAGCGGGAGAGGGGAGGAAGTCACAAAACAATTCTGAGAGAGACCCAAAGAGGTGGAACATGCCCAGATGGTGGGAGAGACATCTCCAACCCTGGATTTCTTCCCCCAAGGGTTTCTGGACAGAGGAACCTCCAGGAACAAGTCCTTTTCCTGCTCAGAGCAGCAAGGAACTTATCTGTGTGCTTTTCCTGGTCCAGGGACTGAGAGCACACACAGTCTACTCACAATCCAGCACCTTAATCAACGGCATCTCAGTGGTGTTCACTGAAGAACTGCCCGGATAAGTTATAATCACGTGTGCCATGTGCTGTCTACTCCTATGGGCTGGTGGTCACAGCTTAGCCCACCTAGAAAGCTGGACATCTTTCCATTTCTGTGATTTGAGCCTTTTCTTTGAGACAGTTATTTTAAGAGGAGTTGCTTCCTCCATCATCTCAAACAGTACTGAAGCCCAAATTTCCATTTCTTCCTCTGAACTCCATCAACCCCACTTTTTGTGGCTGATTTCAGGCAATGTGAATGTCATTTCTGGCCATACCGGAACACAAAATATGGTTTTGTATCACCCTTCCCCCAGGTTGCTCAGCTGAATTGCTTTATTGCCCACAGGGCTGTATTTCACCTTTTCCCGTGGTGAAGCTCACAGGAGGAGCTGGAGATCAAGCCAGACACTGGCCACCTGTCAGCACAGGGAGTGACAGGTTATGCCTATGTCACACCACGATGACTGGATTAATTTTTAACCTCAGGCAGGAAAGTCTGACCTTGGATCATAAGCTAACTTTTTCCAGAACTTCCCAAACGCATCTTTTCCTTACAAACCTTTCCCACTTCCTCCCCAGGGTTCCCAGTACTTTGTGCGTATGAGTAATGGGAACGTTCTGCAGGACAGCATTTGAATTACAGATGAAATCAGCGCAGCTAGGTGAGATAAGGACCTTGCGCAATGCCCATCACTGCTGCACCCTCTCTGACAGTCACTTGCTCAAGGCGGACAGCTAAGCCTGGGACAGAAGAGCAAACACTGCTACGTACTATTGTTGGCGTTATTTCTTTGGAGCTGTGGTTTCCACTTTTCTTCAACAACAGCTAGAGGTGATCTGGGCTGGCTAGAGGCAATATTGTTCTCGTTGTCAGCTGTGGGGCAAGAGACAGGGAGGTGTTAGAACCACAAGATAGCAATGCTGACAGCACAAAGAAAGGGAAACAGCACCCACCTGCTCAGCTTTTATTTATGGTTTCCTCAACTAAGGTGACACCAACCTATTCTCTGTAGATTTTAAGCAGTTTTCAAGTGAGATGGCACAGTACCATCAGAAACCTTGAAAACTGCCTTTGGATTTGTAAGCTATCCCCTCCCAAAAAGCAGCTGAAATGACAGTGGCTTTTTCTGTGCATCGGTGACATTGATGCCATCAGCACACCTTGAGAAATGTCTCCCAAGTCAGCTGAAGTTGCACATTAGGAGGAACAGATGTTCCTTGTGCAGCCTAACTTGTGCAATTCACCTGCTTTTGAAAAGAAAAACAACTATTTATCCTTATTTTGCCTTGCTGCCTCTCTCTGCACCACAGGTGGCTTCCCTTTACTGTTAAGCACTTTGTTTTTCAAGCTATGCTCAACTCCTCTGGATCTAAGGATCTTATTGCAATCTTCATATATGGTTTCCTCCCACTGTACAGAGGGCCAGTCTCCTCTCAGGCTGGCCACTGCTGCCTCAGACTGGAAAAAAAACCCAAACCAAACCAAGTTTCTGGAGTGTGACCAAAGATCATTCCTCCCTATGGCTAAAAAGATACCTACTGCCCTCGGGGTCTTTGTGGTCATGCTCCCATTTCTGTGGACGTAACTGGGCTAAACACTTTGGCTGCCAATCTGGTGGGACCTTTCAAGATCAGTAAATTCTGTATTGTATCCATATTCTTTCCCCTCCTGTGCCCTGAGAACTTCTCCCCACCCTCTAGAGGAAATTTCCTAGTTCTTAGTATGCTTCACTAAGAAAGCGTGCTCTGAAATAGCCTGTGAAGCAACAATAAAATGCACAATGAAGAAGGATGGAAGAGGAATGAGAAAGATGGGAGAGACTGATGACCAGGCAGAACAGAAGGATGGAATTAAAAACACAGAAGACAAAACAGGTCCTGTCCTCATCACAGCTGGACTCATCTAATCCAATTCTGGACATCTCTATTAGGCACACCTCACTTCAGAGTGTCCCCCTGGGGCTCCTTTTACTCACAGTGGTGTAAAACAGACTGAAGGGTGTGAGTCATTCACCCGGGCAGAACCAGATGCCTCTTGTAGCGTAGGACCCATCACGCTCTGAACTCACCTGGGGTCAATGACTTCTTCTCCACTGATTATAAAGGAGTCCAGGCTGACCAGCTCAGGCAGTATCTACAGCCTAGCCACACCAGCACGCAGTGAAATGAAGCCTGCCCCAGCGCTCCGGAGAGCAGAGCATTAGAGGAACGCCTTCTTAAGGCACACCAGGCACTTTGCTCTGCAGCCCCGGCTGACCCGGTGCTGGGCAGAGCTGTGGGCTGCCCATCAGAACACACATGAGAGACAGAAGTTGCTCTCCTTCGTGTGTGGCAATGACCTGGGAGAGATGAGAGGCCAGCAAGGATCTAGAGACAAGCAATGATGGGATGAAACTCCAGTGACCTCTTCCGTATGAGCAAGTCCTCTCAAATTTGAGCAGCTCTGCACGTTAACTGCTGGGGCATTCACAGAGCTTGCTGTTGAACAGCCACAGAGTGCACAGTTACTGTTAGGTCTGGGCACTGCACTGGCCACAGACTGGACCAATACCTAAGAGCAATCCAGGATAGGACAGAACTGGGGGAGACTCCGGGACTCCCTCGAGGACTGCATGTGCCCAGGGAATTCCCTGGTCACAGCTGGTACCTGGGGAGCACTGCCATGCTCAGGGCTGCAGCCAGACGTCGGTCTTTGCAGGTGTGGAAGACACGAAAAGAGCAGGAGGTGCTCCAGTGGATGCCAGTGATCAGATACGACCCATCACTTCTTCCCCAGCATTTGCTTAGACCAAGTGCTCAGAGCTAATGCCACCACTGTCCACATCTCCAACCATCTGCGGGCAGGCAAAGGAAAATCCTGGTTGTTGCCTGCCACCTTTGTTTATGGTTCAGGCCTTCCTTGTCTCGGGGAGGGGCAGAGAGGAGGAGAAACCCTCTAGATTTCATCTCCCCAACTCTTTCATCTATTTTGCAATAATAGGGGACTTATTACGCACACATATCCACTGGCATTCAATATGGCATTAATGAGATTTGTGTATTTCAGCCTCATCTTCCTTATCGGGCAGTCTGTGAACTACACAGATCATGGTTCCTTAGTTTCTCTTCATGCCTACAATCCTTTAATCCAGGTTCAGCCTAGCTGTCCTTTTTATTCTTTTAGCTCTAGATTGTAGGAAGGGCATTATTATATGGTAGCACTCGACCTGAACAAAGTACTCTAAAGGGAGCCAAAGCTATACACTGTACAGTGTAATTACAGAACAAATTCCTTTGCCTGGTGTTCTGCTGTTCTATTTCTGCCTTTCAGCCTCCAATTTATATTCTAATTGCTTCTTCTCATTGTGTAGCTGCTTCATGGAGCTATAATCCCTCCTTATTACCTTCTAGCCTCCAGGCTCAGCCCTCTGAATGCCTCAAGAGCCGGTATGTCCCTGCTTTCGCTCCTGGAGGCCAGCAGCACGTTCCTCACCTTCAGTCACTTGAGAGAGGGGCTCAGTGGACGCGTCACGTGTAGTTGGAAGAGATTAGTCCTTTGCATCAGACACGATAAGCCAAACTGGACTCCTGAACACATTCACTGAGGGAGCAGTTGACCCGTATGCGCTTCTTGTATCTGCACCCCCATAATGAAACATTCCTTGAGCCAGGCACACGGACTGGTGTCAACAGCTGCTATGCCAGTGTCCCCAGTATGTGGGTTCTATGCCACCAGTTCTGCTGACTACTGCAAGGTCTCTGCAACCCCCAGACTCCAGAGATGTTGTGCCGGTGCTGTTTCTTGGATATGGAAATCCCCAAGCTCTGACAGGCTAAAAGGCAACAAGCTGTGACCAGAGTAACTGCAAGTCCTGTGTCACCTCCCTTGCTACTTGCTGAAGCCCAATATCCAGACCCGGAGACCCCCAGAGCTGTCTGTAGCTTTCACGCCTCTTCATTTTGTTTTGCCCTCATCCCACAGCAGTAAATACCGCGCCGCTCGCCCCCAGCTGCGCAGATCTGGAGGAAGGGCTGCTGCTCCCTCCAGGGGAAGGGGCACGAGCACAGGACTAGCAAGCGCCACGCACAGAGATGCCAGAGCAGGGGACAGCTGCTTTCGCAGGGGGCAGCCTCGGTGACACCTGGAGAAAGCACTGAAAGGAGACACGTACGAGCTGGTTGTCACTATGCCAGTGACATCTGGGGGGAAGCAGCGAAACAGAAGACCGTGACTTACAAACAGAGCAGGGAGAGATGAGAAAATCCTGAGTTAACAGGAGCAATCCTGAGTTGGAGAGAGGGTATCTCTGCTGACGCTGCATGTGTCAGATCACTGATAGCTGCTCCCTCCAGCCCTGCTCTGTGTCCAAAGTAACCCAGGTGAGCAAGCCCAGAGGCCATGGGCCACTTGTAAAGAAGAGAGAAGGAAGACACTGCAGACAGCACTAGGTCAAAATTTTTAATGGCTCACACCTTGCCAGTGAGTTGCCACTCTCCCCTTTGACACCCTAGCCCTGGTCCCCCTTTGCAGCTCCTCTACTCCTGTCACCAAGAGCTACAACTCAAAATGCCGCGTTTCAGTACCAGAGACCAGAACAAGGAACAGGACGGCCAGGACGCAGCTTGGAGGCAAGCAGAAACTGCCACCAACAAAGAGCAGGAACAGACCCCAACACCACGGAGTGACAGCAGCCACCACCCTGAGTGGGGAACACAACACATTAACCAGCTTATGCTCTAACAGAAAATATCCACAAATCTCGTATCTTCTTATACCAAGTCACCCTAAATGCTGTTCATACTCATTATAAAGATGATACTGAATAAATAAAGTAGCTGCTGAACATCCCATAAAGCCTTCACTAAGATTCGACAACGAGAACTGAATCAGAACCGAGGAACCGCACGGATGAAAAACTCAAGGGACACTCATTAAAGCTAGGACTAAAACTAGAACACAGAACAAGATAAGAACTTTGATGAGAATTACTGTCACAGAATGGAAAATATGTTTTTCCTCAAGGCACTGGTCCTCCCATGCCACCCTACTCAGGGCTTACCTGTAGAGTGAGGGCAAATACAAGCACTGAGCGTGTGTCTCCTGAGAACAGCTGACAGAGAACACAGGTTTTTTGAAGATGAATTAATTTATAAACCTGTGTTAATTCACTGTAATTTTCATTCAAGAGGAAAAAAAATAAAAAATTCTGCCAATACATATAAAAAAATCTTATTCCTACATTTTTGAATATTTTGAATGCTGTCTTTGAAACAGCTTTGGCTTTGAAATGTTAAAATCGTCTCTTACATATTGAGATAGAAAACAAAAAAGGTGGCTCAGAAACAAAGTAGTGGAACTACTTTTGTAGATAGCTGAGAAAGTAATGAATACAACTGATGAAATGGCAAATCCTTCTTCTGAGAACTCATTTCAGTCCTTTGCAGAACTCCAGAAGCCACAAGCAAGGAAAAGGACTTGTGTAGGCAAAGGCCCTGCTGCCCTGCAAGCAGTGTTGCTTTGTTTGCTTCAATGAGAACTACTCTTTCTGCAGGAGGAGGGATTTAATCTGCTGTAGGAGTAACCCACTAACGCTTACGCAATGAGCATTCCCTAGATACCTCTGGATAAAGGGAATGAGCAGTTTGACGTGCTCTGTGTGGCATGTTTCCTCTCTTCCTACGGAAAGGAGCAATATCTATGTGATACCCTGAGCCTTGCATTGTTGCAGCCACTTCTATGTGCTTCAGCCTTTGAGGGTTTTGGTTTTGTTTTTGGTTTTTTCTGCAGGTGAAATTACTGGGGCTTTGGAAACTGTGAGCACAGAAAGCTCTATTGACACACAACGGGGTCAACATCAGGTATCAGCGCAGAATTTAATTCTCTGCTTTAAGGGAGTCGGAAGTGCCCAGCTTACCTGCGTGGGACTGCATGTGCTCCAGGAGATTGTTATAAAACTGGAACTGGATTCCACAAGCTCCACAGGTGTAAGGCTCTGTTTGGGAGAAATCAGTTCAGAAGAATTATACAGAGTATGCAGGGAAGCAGCACACGTGCATACTTCAGTTTGTACAGTAGCGGGGCAGCGCCGTAGGGCCCGGTCCTTGTCCCCGCAGCCCACGTGTGCCCATCACAGCAGCTCCTTAGAACCGAACCCGCAGGGCTCGGGCTGTGGTTCGGGAACGCGCTGGGGCACGTCACTGCTTCCTGGGCTGGGGGCAGGCATTTATCCATGTGCTTCCCTTCACTGCCAGGAGAAGGTCTGGCACCGCAGAGGGACAGCTCGTGCGCTAAAGCCAAGCACCTGCCGGGGTGTGTGTGTGATCTCGTGAATCTGCACAAAGATTTGACAGGCTACACACTCACCGGGCTTTACTAGCTCATGCCTGCTGCAGGCTGCTTTAAGCACATCCTTGTTCTTTTTAAAGTTTGAAAGCAAAGCATAGTGAATTGATTTGACATCCAGTTCTGTCACATTCCAGTCTCTGCTGCCTTTTCTGAGTAAGACAAGGAGTACTGGGTTGTGAAAAATCCTGTTGATCAGAAGCTGGGGCATGGAGAAGTGCCATGGGGAAACTTAGCATCTCTTTTTTTTTTTTTTTTGTGGCTGTCAACAAGTGCAGTGAGACTGGGGAACTGTGAGTGCCACTGGGCTCGGCGGCAGCAAGTTGCCGGGGTTAAGCAGAAGTGGAGGGGAAGAAGCACAGAAATCAGAGCTGTGCCAGAAGGCTGAGAGCAGAGCAGGAGAGCCATGTTGCCAGAGTACTGTGGATGAGCTGGAGTCAGGAAAAAGCTGGGTGCAGAGCTCCCTCAGGAGCTGAAAGATATGTTTAGTTCTCTTCTAACAAGTATGTTGAAAGTGCATTTTTTTTCCACTGAATTAACCTAATAGCAAATGTTTGCATTTGCTCGTTTAAACAGCGTTAGTCGACTGCATTAGTTGACCGATGGAATATCAAACGACAGTGGCTGAAGTACGTCAACATTGCAGTTTGCTTCTGTACCTCCAGATACACCAGCACACTGCCACCGTTTATGCTGCGGCATTCTCAGCATGGACAAGTGCAAGCATTTGGTATACAAACAACTTTGCATATAAATGTCTGGCACACACACAGAGCAAGGTCTATTGCTACAATATACCAGAAATCTGCATCTACATTTGAAGGGAAAAACAGGTTCTGCATCAATGAAACTTAAGAAATCTATTGCACATAAGCAAAAGCACCAGCATCCAGGATGGAAGGAACGGAAATACAGGAAAGCACAAGCCTGACTTGGCTATAATCTGCAAGATGTCTATCTCAGGTAGCAAAACCCAGAATTCATCAGACGGCTACAGGAAGCTGCGAGGAAAAACATAAGAGACCATAAGGGGTTTGTATAAGCTGTACTTAGATGCCGTAAGGTTAAACCCCCTGCTGTGCCTTGCCCACAGAACCTCCAGCCCTCTAAAAAGATGGAGCCAGCTCCACCTGGAGGAGCTGTGCTCAGTGCTTTATTTACCTTACTGTATTTTCTTGGGATGCTACTCCTGTGGTTTGGTGTAGTGAGGAAGTCTGGAAACACTGTAGTTAAGTAACTGTGCTTGTGAAAAAAGGAGAAGACTTTGGGATCTGAGTAGGAGAATTTCAGCACAAGGAGAATTAACATGGACTGGGTGTTTCTGTTGAAGTCATCAGTGGTGAAATATCAGCTGTAGTAAAATGCCACAAGAGGCACAATGTAACCTCATTGCTTAGACTCCTTTTTTAATTATCAGAGAAGACCCCCCATGGGTGCAAACCATTCCTCTTAGATCCATACTTCCATGTCAGATCATTTGTGTTACGGGTGCACCTATTTGCCTCTGGAACCCAGACTGCTCAGACGGAAATGTCTCAAACGAAGTGGGTTGACTGCTCCTTCAAGTGTCAAAATTAACATTTGATTTATCAAACAAAAGAAGTCACACTCCAGAGAGCCTGCTGAATGCTGCTGACAGGTTCCTGGCAGGGCCAGAAGAGCTCCAGTGCTGCAGCCAGGGCAGCTTACAAAGCCTCCACCCCTGTTCTCTGTCCCAGGGCTTTGCCAGAGCCCCTTCCCCTATAACAGAGTTGGAAGAGCAGAACATGCTGCACATGTCAGGTGCGTCAGAAAGTCTGAAATCCAGAGATGTCACACTGTGGCTCTCTGGGACACTTTCAGGTCTCCATGTGCCATTTAAACATACGCAGGCACATGCACTCCCTTCTGCCATCTCTGCCTGTAGTAACCTTGGCCAGAAAATGTGGTGGCAGAGCAATCCATCCTTCACTGCTGCAGTCCAAGGACTCGATTTTCTGCTCCCAGACAAGTGCACGAACTCCACGTTTCCCCTAGGAGCAGGTTCCAAGTAGCCACCAGAAAAACTCTTCCCCTAAGCTCTGTTACAGGGCTCCTCGCTGGGAAGCAGATCACTCGCATACATCCAGCACCCTCCGAGCAGCACACGCTCACATTCACTTTTCTCTCCTGTTCCATTACATCCTCACATTTCCTTCTGAGCTTACTTTGTCTCACGGAGCTGCTCTACCTTCCTCCTGTTATATTCTCAGCTATTTTATCACCATCAAGCTGTGTTGTCTTTCTAAGCTCTCCCGTTGCCCGACTCCCCTTCACTCCTGACCATTTTTTTCTGGGTTCTCCCCACCTCCATCCATCACGTGGTGACCATCAAGGTCACAGAACCATAGAATCATTAAGGTTGGAAAAGACCTCAAGGATCATCAAGTCCAGCCGTCAACCCAACCCCACCCAACCCACTAACCCATGTCCCCAAACACCACATCCACACGTTTCTTGAACCCCTCCAGGGATGGTGACTCCACCACTTCCCCGGGCAGCCTGTGCCAATGCCTCATCACTCTCTCAGTGTCTCCACAGTTCTTCACCTCAAGCTCCTCTGCCACTCCAACATACTGCATACTCAGTGCACTCACTGACTCTGAAAATTGTCTCATTTGTCATTCTTAGAAAAATCCTGTTGATTTTCATCCTGTTTCCAAAAGCCTCCCCCTCTGTTCTACTACAGAAATGTCCACCTCTGGAACCAAAACCACTGTTTACTTTCAAAACCTTATTTTGCGTTCTAAAACCTTTTCTAAATATTTTTGAGATAAAAAGTCATAGAAATCTACAGTTTACCACAAATGAAAATGAGTTAAGTAAAAACTAGGGATAGAATTTAAATTCATCCAACAATTCAAAAGTCTTTCCAGAGGGAGGAGGAAAGAGGCACTTGGGAGGATGTGCAGAATCCCCACGGAAATGAATGAACTTGCTTTACTTCCCAGGGCTTCATACTTCTGAGATTTCAGCTTCTAAGTCCCTTACGCTCCACAGGCAGAGAGCTGGGAACAGTCAGGCTGGCTGGAAGGAGGGTGGGATGCATCAGTGCTAGGAGAGGGAGAGGGATCTGGAAGGTGAAGAGAAAAAGGAGACAATCTGTACCTGAAACCAGGCAAAAGCCACTGCTGGAAAAGAACTGCTCATCTGGGCTGGTACACGCAGCGAGGAAATCTCCCCTCCCTTTGATTTCTTCTCGAAACTTAAAGGTAGAATCAACTGGAAAAGTTGTCAAAACTGCTCTGAACACCCCTGTGAGCCACACTTGTGCCCCCTTCTCCCTCCTGGGGGCATACACCCCTCTACACCACTGCAGGACCTCTGCTTTTCCCTCCCCAGGGGGAATTTCAGCTCTCCTCTTCCTCGCTCAGCCTGAGGTTTGCAGCACCCAGGAGGGATCTGTTCTCCGTCAGCTGGTCTGAGCTCAGCAAGGGGCTCACAGGTCCTCCCATGACTGCTGCCATTGGCGAACCTCTCCTGTCCCTCTCGGCTTTGCTGGTCGTACTACAAGGAAAACTGGGACCATTTGTTCAACCCCCTGAGAACACCTGTGCTCCCCAACAGCCCCAGTTGGTTCGGGTGGCCAGGACAGGCGTTATGTACGAAGAAAGCAGGAAGAGTGGCTGTGCAGCCAGCTCAGAAACGGCGCAGAGACCTTCACCTGCAGGACTGCCCAGACAGCCTGTCACACACTGCTGGAAACCTTCTTCCTCACCCCCTCAAACCCTTCATTATTTCTCAGGAACCAATTCCTCCTGCTGTTCCACATGTGCGGGGGTGGGAATTGTGTCAGGAACAACAGTACCCCCTGTCGATGAGAAAAAAACAGCCTTTATGTACTTGCTCAGACAGGCTCCTGGCCCTCACCAGGGCCCATGGGCCTCTTCGCAATGCCAGGTGCTGCAAAGTTCCTAGCTCTGTTCCCTTGGCGTGGGCTGGGGAGGAGGGTGAGCTGCTTTTGCCAAACTTCTTCTGTTTGCATTCCCCTGGGCAGACGCGGAACGCGTGCTGGTGCCAGCTGGACTCTTGCTGTGTACTTGGCTTGCTCAGGCTGCGGGCTGGACTCCAGTTCACACCTGTAACCACAGCTCCCAGAGCCCTCCTGGGCTGGTGCAGGACGTGGGCTACATCATCCCAAGATCCCACCAACTTCCAGTGGGCACGCAGGGCTGCCGCACTCACACAGCCTCCCTTCATGCTTGTATCTCAAAGGGAATGGAGGATAAATTCACCAGGCTGCATCAGGAGCTTTCCCCTCCTCTCCTTGTTCCAGAGCTCACTCCTGGTACCCACCACTCAGCCTAAAGCAGGCGAATGATGGGGAAGGGAGGGTGGGAAAACAGCCCAAAGCCCAAAAGATCACGCACACAGCCACTGAAGGTGGAAGGAGATAGAGAGCTCACATGCCTTCAGAATACTCCCCCTTTACAGTCTGGAATCCCGGGTTTTGTTTGCTCTTGCTTTGTTGGCCAGGTTGTGACCCAGGAACAATTCCTGCAGCTGGCATGCAGCAGTCCGTGGCCTCGTACATCCTACACAAACTTCACATTAACAGGTAAGCCATTAAGATCCTGCAATGCTCAATTCTAAACCTGTAGTCCAGCATTCTCACCCTTTGCTGAATGTCTCAGAAGATGAAATGCCAGGCTGCTATTGCTCCTCTACTCACCTCCAGAAAGTAAGCCAGAAAACAAAGCCAAGACCAGAGCCATGAAGCTGGGGCAGCAGTCAGAGATGATGCATTTTCTGCAGGTCTTGGGACACGTCTCAAGCTCTCCCATGGGTTCATTCAGCCACAGCTATGATGCACTTTCCTGCAGCAGTAGGAAAAGCTGGAGAGCCTGTGCAGCAACAGGGAAATGGCTCTGCCTGAGCCCTCACACAGCCTGCAGTGCGGGGAGCCTTGCAAAGGAAGCCTCTGGGCATCTCCTACCCTCTGTGTCCTGCCACGGGGCTGAGCTGCATGCAAGAGGCTTTCATAGAATCACAGGATGGTTTGGGTTGGAAGGTACCTTAAAGCCCATCCAGTGCCACCCCCTGCCATGGGCAGGGACACCTCCCACTAGCCCAGGTTGCCCAAAGCCTCATCCAGCCTGGCCTTGAACCCCTCCAGGGATGGGGCATCCACAGCTTCTCTGGGCAACCTGGGCCACTGCCTCACCACCCTCACGGTAAAGAATGTATTTCTAATAACCAGTCTAAATCTGCCCTCTTACAGTTTAAACCCAGTACCCCTTGTCCTCTCACTGCATGCCCTTGTAGAAAGTCTCTCCAGCTTTCCTGTAGGCCCCCTCCAGGTACTGCCCCTTTGCTGCAGAAGGGGTGGGAGCAGGTTCTAGGTCTTCACAAAAGGACAGAAATCATGAACTGGACTCTTGGAGAGTTCAGCCTGTCACACCAGCCCTGGCTCTCCAGTGTGTTCAGAAGCTTTTCTGCACTCCTGCAGCCTAAATTTGTCATCAGAAAGCCTGTGCATGAACGTTGTGTGGGCCAGACCTGAGACGGCAGGGAAAGGGTACAACATTTAGCACATGACAGGCGACCGGCTGCACAGCGCCTACGCTGGTCCACTGTCCACCCACCACCATCGCCTACCTCCTCCTCCGAGCCCTCCTTCCTCACTGTCTGTCCCCTTCCACTCAGAGCTGGTGGCACAGACCCAGCAGGTTCTTCTCGAGCCGTGCGAGCTGTTGCTGTGCTACACGCTCCTTCCACAGCCTGCCACGCAGCAGAGCGGACCCCAGCGCTCGGAGGTGGCCGCCTCTGTAGCGGCAGCGCTATCCTCTCTGCAGCAACGTGAGGATCGCACCGTGCTGAGCCAGGATCCCAACTCTGTACACTCTTCAGAGGAAAAATATTTGCAAATTTGGAAGGAGGAGGAAATCACTCAACATGCTCCATCTGCCAGCAGGAAGGGGCTACTCTGCAGCCAGCCGATCTCAATGAGTCCGACTCTCATTCCTGAGTTTTCCCACAATGTAGAGGGGTTGCGGAGTGGAAAGCACAAACTAATCCACTGCAAGCAAGCAGTGCTGCTGGAACTGCAAACACTCATCCACGGGCACTTACAGCAGCTTCTTGCAAGCTCAGCCTGGAACTCAAGCATTGCAGCATCCCCAGGCAATGGCATCTCGTTCTCCTATCAAGCACCAAAGAGCATTTCTCCCCCAAAAGAAGAGACATTACTCTGTGACGCACTGGGTGTTGGCTGCTGAGAACAAAGCACTCCCCTAAAGCATCCTGCCCCAGAGAAATGAGCCTGCTTTGCGAGCCAGGCCTCCCTCCGCTCTGAACGAGACATGCTATCGCAGCACCCTTACCGGCTTACCTCTACAGAAACCTACAACACCAGCAGCTGCTGAAGCCTCGTCAGTCTCTTGAGCCACACAGAACTAACACTCCCAGACGGTTGCACAATTTAAAACACCTTTCCCCAGGGCTATTATTAGACACTTTTATTAGTGCTTTATATACACCCAGTGAACAAGGCTCCAGGCGAAGGCAGCAGGCTGTGTAAGCCGAGAGAGAGAAAAACCAGCATTTGTGCTTAGATTAAATAAATCACTCTAATTCCCATCTTAACTCTCATTGCCACATCTAAGCCAGAGAAAATAGCAGAGCCTGGGTTGAGGCCAGGAGTGAACACGAGTTGAAAGCTTTTAACAGAAAGTTTCAACAGAAAACCCCCCGAGCTGCTCGTGCAGGAGTGAAACCCAGCAGCCAGCTCCAGGAGCGACGGCAGCGCAGGGAGCGGGCCCCCAGGCAGCTCTCTCAACACCAAAGACCCACGCATTTCAACACTTCTGTCCACGTTCTGATAAAAAACAAACGCAGAAGAACTGTAAGGGAAAGGTCTCAGCGTTTTCACCCAATGCTTCCATTGGCTTTGGCTTTAATAACCGTAACTGCATCTCCCTGTACACAACCTGATGAAACAACACATTAGCAGCAGCCTCCTAGAAAAGTGCCATCACACAGCAAAATAAGTGGAAATTTCTTCAAAACAGAACTTCGGCCACTTACACCCATCTCAGACAAGAAGAGGTGCTACATAAAAAGGTGCTACGAAGCAAACTTTAAAAAGGGGCATCCCGAATGCATCAAGGTTGTTAAATTTGTTGGCACTGATTTGTTTTCTCTTCCAACGCGAACTCTCATGTTCTGAACAAAGCTCTGACTTCTTTCTCAGCGAAGTGTCCTCCGCCACTGTGGCTGTGCTCAGGGTGCAGCACGCAGGGCTGTCCCGCAACAAGGGACAGCAGTCCTGGATTGGCACAGACAGGACAACCTGTAAAATCCAGACCCAAGCCAAGCAGTAGCCAAATGCACCGTGAGGCAAAGGAAGAAGCTTCATCTTGAAATAATCAAGGACAAGGGGCAGAATCTCCAGCAGAGACCCCCTGTATCTGCCTGTCTCAAACATGCTCTCCTTCCCCTCCTGCTTGCTCACCGCCTTGCCCTGGGCTCCCATTTCTCACCTGTGCTCAGGCCAAAGGGAATGGTCTCTGCAAAGGTGTTTAGGGAGCTGAGCCACGAAGACAAGTTTTCCTGTGTGCAGGTGTAACTTTAAACATGGGTTCATATTCAGTCTGCAAACCTGGGTCTCTCAGAACACGTATTATTGGCATACTTCACAAACCTCTCAGAAGGCCGTAAGTTCAGTCTAAATGGTCTAGCAGTGCACAGAAACACCCCGAAAGATTTCTGCTGCATTATACCTGAAACCAGAGCTGCACAAGTGACGTATTTTGTTCTTTGACACCTGGACTCATAACAAAAAAAAAAAAATTATTAATGAAAAATGCTAACAGTGCAGCACGGCTGCAGGTTGGAAGTCCCTGCGCACCACAGACATCCATCACACTTACTTTGTAAAAGCGGAAAAGGATTTGAAATCAGGGGACTCGCGGTTTCTGCAAAAAAGAAAGAGATTTAAATATTGCGACTGGCAGAGACCTTGCTGCATGCTACACAGCTCTGCCTATCTGCTCGCTGATCCTCATCCTACTCCGCACTTCCAGATTTAACTGTGGCCGGATGAGGGCCTCTGTTCACTACAAATTACAACATGTCCAGCTGTGAATTTTCTCTCTCAGTGTCTCACTAAGTTTCTCGTGGCTAAGAATCTGCACCTTTCCTTCCCATTTTGCAATGTCCAGAGATTTTAACGTACACCCTATGCTACAGTAACGGAAATAGTCAAGTAGGAACAACAGAAAAAACTAAAGGGGCAAGAAATCCTTTACAAATCGTTTTTTGAGGCCCCAGATGCAAATTCCTAGATTCACCGTGTGGGTTCCTCAAACAGAAGCTGGGAAGGAAAACCAGGGTGTCTTAGCCTCTGTGGATGGTATGGCAAAGGAGAGAGTTCCTACGCAGTGCATGTTACTCCAGGCTAAGAACATACATTTTCTGTCGGGCACACCTTGCACATCGCCTCTCTTTAAGGAGCGCCTGAAAGGAACAGAAATCCTGGATGCTCAACAAGCCCTTGGTCAACCAGGGGCCACTTGCATCTGCCCGGCGGTGGACCGGAGCAGAAGCAGTGATTCCCAGCGCCTCAGACCCTGTGCAGTTTCCTACAGTTTCCAGGTGAGGTCCTTTAGTGTCAAACCCCTGCAGAGGGGAAGAAACCATCAGAGTTAAATATTTAGTCACCAGTTCAGTGCATTTACAGAGTGGTCCTAGGTGCACAGTTATGAATTGATTCATCGGTGAATGTCAGGGCTGATGGACCTGGACTGGTTTGCTCAGAAGGAAAACTTAACTCAGTAACCGCCTAGGTCAAGCACAGTGAGCCTTTGTGCTCAATATTTCAACACGACGAGGACCTGAGCTGCTGAAGAGGGCTTCAGCTGGCAGGGCCAGCCAGTACGGAATGAAGATGAAGGCATGGGCAATGTTGGGCAGAGACACGAATAGATAGTGCTATGGAAAGGGAGGCATGGGAGGCACCAGCTGGATGCAGAACGCTGCTGATCGCTTAACATATTTCTATTACCCAGCGTCGCACTAGAGTGCTATCTGCAGCTGGTGAGGTCTGTATTTGGGGGAAGATCTTCACTTAAACAGGTTCTTAATCCTGTTTTACAGAGCAGCTGAACAGGACAGGCTCCTCTAGGTACCATCCTTTCACTCCTCATGCTCTCTGTCTCTACTTGGGAAGCACTGTACTTATTCAGTGAGCACACGGATGCTCACTGGACCGTCCCACGGCTTCAGGCTTTAAAGGGCTCTTTCAGCGTCCCAGAGGCAAGTACGCTTTTGAGGGCCAAAACCTGACATTTTACCATCCCTCCAGAAGTCAACTTGATCTGGAAGAGGCACACAGCACTGGCGTACACCACTTAATCCACCGCGATGGATTCTCAACATGCTGTCCGTCTGCTTTCCAACCAACAGCGCTATCGTAGTCTCCTCTTTATGCCTGACCTCCTATGCACATGAAAACCATTGTCAGTCTGCGATAGGAGTTCAGGCCACTGGCCAAACATTGCTACTACAGTATCTGAAGTGAAGAAAGACTGTTGGGATTTTTCTGGTCTTTATATTACAGGCCATTTTGTGATCCATGCACTGTAACATCCCTGCCTCAGCACCGCCAGTCCCACTAGAGCCAACTACTCACAGAACAGTCACACAAGTGTCCTCGTTCAAATAATTAATGATAATTTGGCTTGATCTGGGGATTTGCTGATCTTTCACTCCACAGATTCTCCATGCAAAACTGAAACAGGAGTTCACCTTTTTCTGCCCACACACTGGTCTATCAGACTCTTTTTGCCATGTCCTGCACAATATCTGTGCTTGAAGACCGCAATCCACAGTTTGTATTACTGGCTGGCTGTTCCCAATTTTGCTGACTGCTCACATTCTTGCCTCAATGTCTTTCATATGTATTGTCTCGATGTCCTTCCTGGTGTCCCAGAGCTCTTGAGCAATTGGCAAGATTTCACCCACAGAGACTTGTTGCTGAGAGGTGATTTTAACCCAGATATCTTTCTTCCTGTCTACAAGTTGCCTGTTCAATATGACAAGTCTGGAACAACCTAAATTAACGTGGCACAAGAAATCAACAGTTCATTCCTGCAAACCTCAACCCCATGCAAATGCCCAGTGGACACAGCGACTCTTATTTACGCAACGGAGCAAAGCGACACTTTCTTAACTGAAGCCTTTCCCTATGTTACTCTTCGAATGGTGAGAACTGCATTCCCATGGTAACCCTTCATCGGGGCACATCATTTTTAGGCTGCTTTGAAAAATGCAGCTCTGTGCATGTGCAGTTGTGTTGCCCCTTGGTCAGCAGTACCTGTGCTCAGCACAGCTTAGTTATGGCTGTGGGAGCTCACACAGCACCAGCTCCCCACCCCTCTCTTTTCCTCACTCCTCAAACTTGGTCATTACCAGGCTTGGACCTTCCAGCTCAACGGAAAGGCAGCAGGAGCGGGCTCGTACCGTTCACAAACCAACCAGCAGCTGAGAAAGAGATGTACCAAGAGATGAACCACTTGAATGGGATTTGTATTTCATGCTTCGATCCAGCTGACACAACCTGTAAGAGATTTGGGTGTGTCTCAGGAGGCAGAGGTGTAGGGGGCTGGCTGTGCCAGCAATCAACAACTGAGAATCGCTGTGCCCCAAGGATTAAAGCTGTATTCACCCACCAGAAATCCTAGCCTAGGAGTCATGTCTTCCCAGAAGAAATCCACCCAGATTTGGATGTGCTACATGATCACTGGACTACAGAGAAAGAACAGAAGAGGACGTACGGCCAACAGGAGAGAAGAAGGAAGATCCCAGTGTTTGTACGTATCACATCTAGCTGACTCCTGCCATGTGAGTACCACAACCACCTGCACTTTCAGTGCAAAACAGCTTTTCTGGTCTAGCTGGCGGTTTGAGGATGTGAACATCCTTACTGCGTAGTGAGATCATCCATCACCTCAAGTCTCACGAACACACAGTACTGCTGACAACAATCTCAATGTCACGATGCAATCTGCTTCACCCCAGAGGTCTGGCAGCACCACTGCTGGGTGGTTTTGTCTGGCTTTCCCTTTGGGTGCACCGGGGACCAGTGTAAGGGTGAGAGCAGGAGCTGCACTCCTGTTACTGCAACAAAAGCTGCAAAGGGCACTCGAGCAGACATCATCTCTGCCCCCCATCACCACCAAACAGAGTTTCAGAGATTTATGTCATGAGTTTAACGCCGATTTGCACTATGCCTTTTTGCTGCTTTCCATAAAACTAAAGGTTAGCTCTGTTCAGCTGCTGAGCAGGACAGACACACTACCCATTCCTGTTTAACAGACCACCCAGTTTAACACACGCTAAAAATACGGGTTTCATATGGCAAGTGGTGAATAAGACATTTCTAATTATCCTTCTGCTTGAAACAGATCCATGCTACGACTGGATGGAAATTAGGAGCCATAATACATTGTAGGATGCTGCTTATGTACGTTTGCACTAGCTAAATATAACTATCCTACCTGTGCTGCATACATAGGAAATAAAGTGTACTACTGAAAAATGTTTTGCACTTAGAACTGATTCACCAGAAAGAAAAATAGCACAGAAGATCAGGCTAGTCTGTCATTTCTGAAAATCCCACTAAGCGCATGTTTGAAATTTGGTCCTATGTCCTTTAAATTCTCAGAACTGGCACTGCTCAATCTTTTCCAAAAAGTTTGACTTCTAAATCGAAAGGAGGAAATTAATTTCTTTTTTGTCTCAATCTCACCTCAGCTTGGCGTGAACTGCTTTAAAAAAGAAGATATTTTCCTTGCCCCTCTACCCAGTCTGACACAAACACTGCTGGAAAGAAAAGCTTCCCTGTGTAAATACGACTGGAAAGCACTGCCACTTTAGAAACTGTACATGCTAAAATTTTTTCCACTGGAACTTATGACACTAATAGTTACCTAATGCAGCAGATTAATCCAGACATATTTATACAGCTTAAATCAACCTCGAAAGTTAAAAATTCTTTCACATTCATAACGTCTAGCAAGTTTAGACAGCGACAAGTACTGTTAATTTCAATGAACTGTTTTTCTTTTGATGGCTGTAATCTAAAGAACTTTTTTTCCCCTTTTTGTTTTATTTTTCTTCTTGAAGTCTCACAGTTTCCTTCATCCCTCTTGGCCTACAGGTAGATGGTATAACTGCAAAATCTTCATTTTCCTAAGGAGTCACCCACAGCGTCCAAACCAACAGACCAAAGCTGGATTATGCTGTAAACACTAAGAGATGGTTATTGCCCCTGAGGCTTTCCAAAATCAGACAAAAAATGAGACCATAGAGAGACGCAAAAGCTTGGGAAGTAGCACACGTGTGGTTCCACACTCCATCTGCAGATGCCGGGCAAACGCTGCTCTGCCAATTCCGGCTGCACATGGTGAAGAGGAAGGCAGCAAGCCTTCGCTACTGAATGCACTACACGTATTTGCCCCTTTTGGGGGCTTTTTCCTTCCTAGGTTCAGGCTGAAAATCACTAGCTCCTCAAGAAGACTGTTTGATAAGCTGACCTTCAAGTATTTTTTGGAATTTAGTACAGAAAAAACCCTGCCCATGTCAGGACTCTGCAAAATGACCAACACCAAGGAGTGCCTTCTGGAAAGCAGCTTCACAGCATCTTAGAATCTAACAGTTTGCACGTCACAACAAGCCAATTTCATCTTTTAGGATCAGCTCATGTCACTCTTTTCTGGACCTTGCTTAGTTCAGCAGTGAAAACTTACAAGCTTCACGCAACTCGGGACCTCTGCCTTGGCCACCTGTGCTCCAGAGGCAGCCAGAGGAAGCAATCTGCACATTTTAGCAGATACTATTTTTAAAGCACTGTGAAACTTCCAGGTTTCAGCAACAAGGAAATGTCAAGGCGCTGTGGAGGCTCCTCCCCATTAATACAAAGGACACGCACCCAATTGTGAGGTGGACGGCAGACAAACAGTCCCTGTCCATCCACTCTGCGGCTCCATCGTGCCCAGCTGGGAAAGGGATGTTCTGACAGTAAACGGGACCGAAACACAGCCACAAAGCCGTGTTTGCCACGCAGAACAGGAGCTGTTGTTGTTCTATGGGCAGTAAGATGCCAGGTTACTCGGATAAGGCTCCCAGGTACCTGCGCATTCACTACGACAAGGATTGGGGCTGGGAAGAGACATCGCAAATCCACCATTTTCTGTTCTAGTTGTCTTATTCCCCCTTATGAGGACTCCCTCCAGCATTGCATCCAAGACACTTTAGGTGGCTTTAGCAGCTGACTTTCCTGCTCTGCTTGTCCCCCCTCCACTCCAGACATGACTCAGTCCGCGGCACTGCACATCGAGACGGTGACACAGGGAAAGAGAATAATATACCCGGCTGGGTGGCCTATAAAAATACTGCTGCTCTGTTTGACAGCACTGTAACTGAGCCTGTGACACAAAACTCCCATCCA
>WKFP01014929.1:207934-226619 GCA_011057875.1 Pterocles orientalis | reverse complement strand
TACATGCTAAAATTTTTTCCACTGGAACTTATGACACTAATAGTTACCTAATGCAGCAGATTAATCCAGACATATTTATACAGCTTAAATCAACCTCGAAAGTTAAAAATTCTTTCACATTCATAATGTCTAGCAAGTTTAGACAGCGACAAGTACTGTTAATTTCAATGAACTGTTTTTCTTTTGATGGCTGTAATCTAAAGAACTTTTTTTCCCCTTTTTGTTTTATTTTTCTTCTTGAAGTCTCACAGTTTCCTTCATCCCTCTTGGCCTACAGGTAGATAGTATAACTGCAAAATCTTCATTTTCCTAAGGAGTCACCCACAGCGTCCAAACCAACAGACCAAAGCTGGATTATGCTGTAAACACTAAGAGATGGTTATTGCCCCTGAGGCTTTCCAAAATCAGACAAAAAATGAGACCACAGAGAGACCCAAAAGCTTGGGAAGTAGCACACGTGTGGTTCCACACTCCATCACTGCAGGGCCAAGCTGCAGATGCCAGGGAAACGCTGCTCTGCCCACTCCAGCTGCACATGGTGGAAGACGAAGGCAGCAAGCCTTCGCTACTGAATGCACTACACGTATTTGCCCCTTTTGGGGGCTTTTTCCTTCCCAGGTTCAGGCTGAAAATCACTAGCTCCTCAAGAAGAGTGTTTGATAAGCTGCTCTTCAAGTATTTTTTGGAATTTAGTACAGAAAAAACCCTGCCCATGTCAGGACTCTGCAAAATGACCAACACCAAGGAGTGCCTTCTCGAAAGCAGCTTCACAGCATCTTAGAATCTAACAGTTTACACGTCACAACAAGCCAATTCCATCTTTTAGGATCAGCTCATGTCACTCTTTTCTGGACCTTGCTTAGTTCAGCAGTGAAAAATTACAAGCTTCATGCAACTCGAGACCTCTGCCTTGGCCACCTGTGCTTCAGAGGCAGCCAGAGGAAGCAATCTGCACATTTTAGCAGATACTATTTTTAAAGCACTGTGAAACTTCCAGGTTTCAGCAATAAGGAAATGTCAAGGTGCTGTGGAGGCTCCTCCCCATTAATACAAAGGACACGCACCCAATTGTGAGGTGGACGGCAGACAAACAGTCCTTGTCCATCCACTCTGCGGCTCCATCATGCCCAGCTGGGAAAGGGATGTTCTGATAGTAGACGGGACCGAAACACAGCCACAAAGCGGTGTTTGCCACGCAGAACAGGAGCTGTTGTTGTTCTATGGGCAGTAAGATGCCAGGTTACTCGGATAAGGCTCCCAGGTACCTGCGCATTCACTACGACAAGGATTGGGGCTGGGAAGAGACATCGCAAATCCATCACTTTCTGTTCTAGTTGTCTTATTCTCCCTTATGAGGACTCCCTCCAGCATTGTATCCAAGACACTTTAGGTGGCTTTAGTAGCTGACTTTCCTGCTCTGCTTGTCCCCCCTCCACTCCAGACATGACTCAGTCCGTGGCACTGCACATCGAGACGGTGACACAGGGAAAGAGAATAATATACCCGGCTGGGTGGCCTATAAAAATACTGCTGCTCTGTTTGACAGCACTGTAACTGAGCCTGTGACACAAAACTCCCATCCACAAAAATCAGTTGGTCCAGGGAAACAAGCATTTAATGAGGCCAAGCCACACAGCTCTCAGGATGCTCAGCTGGGACCTACATTCACCTCCCAGACACAGGGACTGCTCTTCACAGCAGCAGGAGGTTGGTGTTAAGCAGCAGATGGGAGTTGGGAGGACGTCTCCATCCTTCTGTCATTCTCAACCACATTCCCACCAGCTGCTTCACTGCCTGTATGAAATCTGCTGGCTGGAGCACCAGAGAGAACAAACCAACAATGCCAGAGTTACTCCCAAGAGTTCACATCACCCATGCGAACACTGAGCCACTCATGTGTCCCACCTATCGAAACACAGCCGTGGAAAGAGGGAAAATGAGGAGGTGAGGTCATGTCAGCTCTTCAAGGAGAAAGTTACTGAGAGCTCTGCTTGGACACCCAAGCACAGAGATGCCTGCAGAGCTTTGCATGGCCTCTCTAATCACCCGTGTCATTTGCAGGGTGACACGGTGATGCTCACTCAGGCTGCTGTCAACAGGAACATTTAGACTGACTCCTGAGAACATGAAAAAAGGCGTGGTGCGAGAGCTGGAAAAGAGCACTGAGAAGACAGCACAAAGATGGAGTCAAAGGGGGAAAACAGGTTGGGAAGAAAAGAGGATGCAGAATAGGTAAGGAAAGGGGGAAAGGGAAGAAGTTTATACATCCCCATGCACCAGGCTGCCTTTGAGAAGCGTGTCAGTTGCCTAACGCAGAAAAAAACTGCTTCCAACCAGAGCCCAACTCCCCTCAATCCAGTCCTGAGCACTTGAGTTCCTCAGGTTTCCTGGCTCAAACTCACCAAAAAGTTTAGGTGAGCACTTTGCAACCCCCCTGCAGCCTGCCAGCCCCTAAACTAAGCCACCAAAAATAAACTTGCCATACATGTGGTGCAGACAGAAACACTTCTTATGAAATAAGACGAGCAAATCATATGAAACTCACTCCTCAATTTGTAAGAATTTTGATTTTTGCTGTGAGCTTTTACTCATGTGCTTTAGATGTGGTAGTTCAGATAGAAACACATTCAGGAGGATGGGTGTGATGTGAGCTAGTGGAAGGAGACGGCAGGGAGAATCTGTGAGATGTGTCACAGCAACAACGGGTCAGTATTTAGTAGCAGTTCAGACACAACTGAAGTCTTGACTATTCAATACAGCCACGCTTTGCGTGTGTGTGTGCTTCTTGTCAGTGGTACCTACACCCCCTTCCACAATACAGGTTCATTTCCCCTCCTGCAAAACTTAACACGAGGAGGTTTGCAGCCAGAAGGTTTCACAATGCAGCTTTCCGGGCTTTAGGGACAAGCTGTTTGACGTGAAGGCAGCCAGAAGGTTTCACAATGCAGCTTTCCTGGCTTTAGGGACAAGCTGTTTGACGTGAAGGAAGATAATTCTGTCGTTCCTCTGTAGGCTATACAAAGCTTGACAGGAACAATCTAAGGCTGCTGCTTTCAAAGGGCCTCAGAGGAGCCAGGAACCCAAGTGGTACATTGTAATTGACAGATGGGCTCTTAAAGGCTTTGAAACCCTTCAGACAAACCACTCATGCTACCCACAGACAAGACGTGAGGAGCAAACCTGCCGAGAGGCAAGTGGCCACTTCCAGAGCAGCAAGTCAGGCCGGTAACTCTTGGGAGACTGAACTACACCACTCTGTGTCACGTCTAATAGCCTGGTGGGGCTGCCTAAAGACAGACTGGGCCAGCCCCTAAGGACTCCTGACTGCTGCTGCCCAAGTGGAACAGGACTGAAGAGTACAAGGGCCTGAAACACAGAGAGAAGCTCACCTGATGGATTCTGCTTACACCTCTTTTCTTTAGGTTTTTCTGTCCCCGAATGAACAGCTGTAATTGTGGTGAATGCTTGGATTAGTACAGGATTATTCTCCAAAACATAATACGCAGTATTTCAGTAATGAACAACTTTTTTCCCATTCACCGTCACCCACTCTGCCACCACACGTGGGTTTTCCAACGCCACTTCACTCCTTTTCAGTATGGTTCCAGAAAGCCCCTTATTTGCTTCAAAGGCAGACATAACCCCCACAGCAGATGCTGTGTAACCTGCTCCAGGGAGAAATCCCTTCCCTTACCTGTCCATTCCAGCCAGCAGTGTTGTGAACACCACATGTTTTGGTACTCTTGGATGGGGAATGGACGCCAGCCTTTTCTGCTGGCATGTTATTTATCTCTGCACCAAGCTGCCAAAATTACGTTTCACCTGGTCTGTCTGTTATGCTCCAATTAGGGAGCGTAAGAGAATGGCAGTGTTCCACTTGAAAGCAGGCGGATACATGGGCATGATAAAAATCTTGTAAAGAAAACTCTATAAATGGTTTACCCAAACAAAATTGTCTAGGCCAGTGGTTATGTTTGGACTTAAAACTCAAAGGAAACTCCAGTAGTGGGGTAAATTTGACTTCCTTCTAGTTCATGCAGTCTAGTCCCACATCTACACATCTGGTGTGTTTTGATCTCCATACAGCAAACTCACAAACAGCTGGACTCTGGCTACAGTGATGTGTACACAAACTGCCACATTTAGCAGCACTGTTGTTCTAACTGCTGTTCTCATAGTGCTCAAACTTCTCTTGCTTGTTGCAAATGGCTTCACATCATAAGGACTTCGCTGATGCACTGACAAAGAATAAGTACTGCTTTATCTCCCTTCATAGAATCATAGAAGGGTTTGGGCTGGAAAGGACCTTCAAGACCATCCAGTCCCACCCCCTGCCATGGGCAGGGACACCTCCCGCTAGCCCAGGTTGCGTATTCCCCTTTCTCTATATCTTTGCTTCCCATTGAAAAATCTGTGATAAAGCAGATGGACCTTGGGAGCAGCATCCCCACACCATTATTTTTTACAGGTTTAGGAATGTTAGGAACCTGGGGAGGAGTGAGAACAAGGCACTATCCCAGGAAGGCTAGTAGGCTGCAAGCTTAAAGGAGGCACCCCAAATACATAAAGAATCACCCATCACAGCTGTATCCTGCGCTGGAGAGGGATGTGGTAAGCAACAGCAGGAGGGAGAGAACACACTTACCGCTGGAGTTCTGAGAATTGCTGTTTGTTTCTTCAAAGTTGTTTTGCGCTTTGCCTTCCACTCTCCTGCTGAAAGCACTTTCTGCTGGGTGGAGAACAAAGCAGGGATGGTGACTGGTCAATAGTGGATGCACAATCACACAGACAGGAGGCAAGACAACATGCTCCTGCGTCACACAATTGCATACCCTGAATAGAGCAGAAAGGTGAAATACCTTGTTCTGGAGGCAAATGGGCCAGATTCACTGAAGGGACAACACGTACCTACTTTTCTTGAATGCTTTCTGGCTGAGGGGGCCTGGAATGGCTCTCAGGGAGCCCAGGAACACCAGTCCTGACTGAACCAGAGGGGTCATGGCTTCCTCCCCTGCAAAAAACCCCAACTCTTATCTTCCTCTTCCTTAAGGCAATAAGCATCCCTTAAAGCCTCTGGCACAGGTGACCAAGTCTGCAGGTTGAACTTGGGTCCTCACCACACACAGAGTGTCACCTACAGCACTACAGCAGCTGTCCCTGTGCTCCCCAGTAACCTGCATTCCTTTCCTAAACACCCTCCCCGAAACCCCCCAGCAGAGGACTGAAGGGCTGCCTCAGAGCCTGCCCACCATGTCTGGAAAAGCTTCTGCAGATCCTCCGACCCTCTGAGCTTCCCAACAGTGAACTCGCTGCCTCTCCCCTGCCCCAGGCCGGGCAGGCCCTGCGCCCCTGCATCGTGCTGCCAGCTGGTGCTCTCAGCGGTTCACTTCCTTCGCACACTGCAGCAACAGCGCAGGGCAATTTCACAGTAACAGGAACGGAAGGACTCCTTCAGCATGCAGAGGCAGTTCCTGACCCTGGCAGAAGCTGCAGTGTCCCGAAACATCGCTGTTCAGCACAGCCGGGGTGCCTCCTGTCCTTCTCAAGCTGGCGTCCCTTAGCACAGCAGCACAAATAGTGTGAGATCTTACCTCACCTCAGCTAGGTTTGCAATATCTGGGCAAATACATCTACTACAGTGACTCAAAGGATAAACTAGAAATAAATAAAACGAAAGGTGAACTGCCCAAACTACGTGTACGGTCTGTGCTGTACTGACTCTTCCCACACATGGGCTCATCCATGAGTCCACTGTCACCCAGTGGGTCCATCTGAACACGGCTCAGCAAGGCTCAGCAGCACGAGAACTGCATCGGGAGGGAGCTGGGTGAAAGAAGCCTTTCATTCAGGAGTGACAGGGACTGTTCAAAATTGAGATCAGATCTCTATTTCATTATGTACTTCTGCAGACCACTGCAGTGGTCAGAACTGCTGCTGTGACTTTCATAAAGAGCCCCCAGCTCCCTGCAGCCTCACAGCCCCCCTGTGCTGAAGCATGGCTCAGACACAGGGGCTTGATGTCTGACGAGGCTGGAAAAAACCTGAACTGTGCCAAGTTCCCAGCCTATGAATTTTGGTCCAGCTTATCCTTAGTGGACCCTTCCAAGTCCTCAACAGACTTCTCAGATTCTCTATCTGTTATATTCCTGACTCCTTCTAAAATGCAGGAGAACAGGGAAACTTGGTAATAAAATCAGTTAAAACAGAAACACATCAAATAGGGCTGAAAAGGAACTGGTGACATTAGCTAGTCCATCCTCCTTGACAGAAAAATAACAGGAACAAGAGGCCCGAAGTAACTAGGACCCCAGACGGCACAGTGGGAAAAGGAGATCATGACGAAATGGATCAGGCCAATCTACCCCCCTGGAGACCCAGGTTCAAATCCTGGCTTATGTCACAAATGAAAGTGAGTTGGAGGTCTCAAAAAATGTTTGGAAAAAATTTGCGTAGTAGTTTTCTCCTCATCCTCTATTCTTTTTAAAAAATTTTTTTGCCAAGTCTGGTCATAAGGAAAAACTGGTTTAATGCACCTCCTTGGACTCACTGTGTCCTTCCCACACAGGAGAGGGCAGATGACACGAGTTGTCTCTCTCTCCTCAGACCTGAACCTTCTGCATGCAAAGCAAGAGGAAGTACACGCCACTCTCCTAAGTGTCTGTGCAAACCCTGTCAGTGGAGCGGTACCCCACCGTCTCTGGTATTATCCAGGCCCACACGGAACGCCTCTACCTGCAGCACTCGGAAGGCGTTCCTTCCAGAGACTGTCTCCTGCTAGGTGTTGTGGTCAATGCCTTTGTACCAGAGATTCAAGAAGTCGCTCAGATTGCATTCAAGACACCGCCTTGAAGGCACCATGGAAATGATGCAACCAGACAGACAGGGTAGGACCCCCGGACTAACATCAGCTTCTTGAAGATCAATGTACCAGGCTCAGGCATCACGCGATGCCCCCCTCCGTATAGGAAGAGAACAGCTCAAAGTTTTTACCCAATGTACAGACATACTTTTTGATTAGAGAAGTGGGGGAGACAAAAGTGCCTTTACAAAAAACATCTCCCAGTTACCGCCCAGACGCATCTGGCCTCTGACCCAGGAAGGCTTCCAGTTTTTCCACTTCTGTAAGAGAGATTAAACTGGAATAAGTTGTTGCAAGTTTAAGGAAATAATGGAAAAGGTTTCTCAGCTTAACTCTTAACTTTGTTGAACTGGATGGACCTCAAATTAGTAACAAAATCATATAAATGTTTAATAACAATATGGAATCTCAGGACTCACAAGCTGTAAGAAGACAGATCACTCACTGCAGCATCTGGTAGCTGCAGATGTGTGTGCCACCTAGCAAAAAGCACCCGTGTTCAGCATCCTGTGGCCTGGAGAGCCACCATAGCCACTGCTGCTACTCGGCCTCTGTCCATGCCAGACATTTCAGGGGCATTTAAACAGCAGGCGATTAACCAGCCCTTCCTCTGTACTGAGATGGAATATGGATCTATCAACCCCATAGATTTAAGAGACTTCCTCCCTGCTGCCCGGACACGGGAACACTATGTCTCACATTCTATTAATAGTTATTTTTCAGTGCTCTTTTCCTTCTTTTTTATCCTTTCTTTTTTTCTAAGGTTTGGTCTTGTTCGGAAGGAGGAAACGGGGACTATGGGAGGATCAAGCTTAACTTGAGTCTTCTGACCCCTCTGCAATGGTTTTGTACCACTAATTCTGCTGCTGCAGCCCAGCTTTTATCTCACTGTTTCCTGCGGGAAGCGCAGCACTGTGAACACACCTGTACTCCGTTTCACTGCCTCAGGCACAGGCCAAGCCCTGAAAATATCACCTTGAGGGAAATAAACACTAAATGCCAAAGCTGAAAACCAAACAAAAATCCCCATACCCGACAAGCCACTACGCCAATCCTTGTCAGGAAACTCTCCTCAGTTTGTGACACCAGGATTTGAAACAGGGTCTTTCGTACCTCGTGGTTAGCACGAAGCTTTAAAAAAAACACTTTTCATTGGGAAGAGGTTATAAAGACCTTCTGCTGATTTAAATTTTTATTTACAATGTGCCAAAGGATCTAATCCCCTCAACTGCTTCTGGGAGCAGCTTTTCTGGGACAGTCATGAATGGAGCAGACTGAGTCCAGGAAGGGTCAAAAGCCAACGCAGGGCTTTTGGACACTAAGCAGTTACAAAAGTTGATGGTAGAAAGGCAATTGGTACCTGTAATGGCCTTGCTTCCTGGGGATCCAGAATTTGGAGTGCGGAACATCTGGGATTGGGATGTCGGCGGGACACTGGAGGGGGTGCGGTGCAGGAGGGCAGAACATCGGTTTATTGAAGCCGGTGTTTTTTTGCTGGATTGGTTCGTTTGCGTCTTCACTGCCACGAAGAGTGGAGATCGAGAGAACTCTGGATATGAACACTCAGAACTAGTGCCTGGACAGTCACTCAGCTCCCAGATCGTGTGCCTTCTGGGAGGGTTGCTTTCTAACAGCCGTGCTCACGAATCCCTTGCACGGGGACCTGCACCAACTGTGGATCCACCGATCCCATGTAACAAAATTGTTTTCCCCACTCACCCAAGGGGACAGATTCTCAAAGCTTGTTAGTTCCCTCACACACCTTTAACTGCCACGTGCCCAACCCATTCCTCCTCCAGCAGGATCACCCCATCCATCAGGAGTACTGTTTGATTGCCGTGGCCTGGCTGGGTGTGCCTGCATCTCTGTCCTCCACTTCTATGTGTGTAAGAGTTTGAATTTTGAGAGCAGGTTTCTAATGTGATACTCAGAGCTCTGAATAGGGAGAAGTTTATGTCTTTGTTCCTTGAGCCCTGCATAAATCCTAGAGAGCTCCAGCTACATTCATTGTCTTGCTAACCAAATAAAAGAAAAGGGGGTTGTTGGTAATAGAAGGGAATTAGGAGGCAGAATTCTCATCCCGCAAGTCAGGAAAGGCCTTTTGGCCCCCATCTCCAGACAAGTACTGGTGACGTGGAGAAATTCCGAGTACTACTGGGATATGCTCTTTGAATGTATCTAGATTTTGGTCTCTGCAATGCACAGTGAGGATCACCAGGAATTTTCAATGCCAAAAGTCATATGAAAAACCCTTGGGAGGACAGTCCTTTGTCTGGGCCACATGGATTAAAAAAAACCAATTACAAAAATGGAGAAACAACCTAGTAGTTTAGGTCAAGATACTTCTCCTCCACTCGGTCTCTGGCCAGTGGCTAGGCAGGAGGTTTGCTTTTGCTCCCTATACTTTCTTACAATCTCCATGGATAATCCTCCTCCAGTTGCTGCCAAACCATCAGTAAAAACGTAGTCAGATACGACAATTTTCGCCGTGTGTGTCATCTAGTTTTCCACGAGGCCCGTTCTCACTAATCGCTGCTTTATTCCCCATTTATACCAACAGAAGCAGCAATCTGCGAAAGATGCAGTGTCAGAAATAAAGAGCATCATCGTGAATCTTCTGGAGTTCAGATACTGTTGCCTCTCTGAGATCTGAAGAAAAAAGTCTCAATGTCATGAAGACTTCCAAAATCACTTCTTTTTCCTTCCAACTAAAACAAACAGTATGTCTTAAAACAAAGACCCAGAAAGAAGGCTGCTCCACCTGACACTACCAAGAGACAGAGTTTGAGCCATTGAGGTAAGACAGAAAAAAGAATATTAGTTCTTACTAGAACCAACTAGAACATCACCAGATGACAAATTCCCTGTGAAGACTACGTAACACACGTAGAGGCCATCACACAGCTCCTCTATTCTGCTCTTGAAACTCATCTTCACTGCGGAACTCCCTGCCTCAGGCTGATGAAAAGACCAAGTTCAAGGTACTTCCAAAAATGAAAATACCGCGTTGCTGAATAGTTACAAAAACTTCCTGCCTCAAAATCTGCAGCTTGACAGCAAGACTGGAGACAGCATTGTAGACAGACAATCCCAAAACTGCTGCTATGAAGTTTTTAAACTTTCTCAGAAAGCACCTGAGACGTGCCCCAGTTGAGGCTGGCATACTGGAGAAGGGAAGGCAGGAGAGGAGTGATGTAGAGGGTAAGACTCATTGCGTGATCTCCAATCACTTGGTAAACTGAGTGCACTGTGCTACAGCCGCACAGAATGGTACGTGGTGCTAAAGAACACAGGTGATCCAGGTGATGGCTCCACCTGGGCAACAGGAAAAAGAGCTTGCTCATTACCATGCTCAGTGACGATGGCTGTAGAGGAGCTCCCAGGACAATGATGCAGCTAAAAAGACGGAGGTACTCTTTGGGAATGGAATCGGGGCACTTTCAAAGGGGAGCAGGAAGACAATGTTAGCTCTAAGTTCCTTCAGTGACCCAGTACTGGTGTACACCCTTCACGAAAACGGTTAACAGACTTGAGAATATTCAGCTGAGAAGGCAAGAGTGTAAATAAAGCACAAGAACAGCATAACTGACAATGGAAACACCGAGTCACTCCTTTGGCTTAACTAGGAGGTTAGTCACTATGAAGTGACTTGACAGCAGGCTACGCAAAGGTCTAGCAAGGACAGAAACTGGGTAACTTAGACCTCCTTCACCTAGCAGACACAGCTATAAACAGGATCCAGTGTCTGAAAGCTACAGCTGGATATTTTTAGTCTCAATTTAGTGAGGGTAATAATTCAGCAACACAATTACCTTAAGACGTTGCTGTATTTTCTGTCACTCTTAACAGCAAGATTAGATGTCTCTCTAAAACATATATGTGAGCGATTAAATAAAGGCAAACCTATAGCGTGCGTTACTCCGGTCAGTCCAGAGATCACAGTGGTCCCTCCTGTCTTTGAGAAGACCTTCAAGCTCTGTGAACAGTAAGCTGCAACAGTCAAGTAGAAAATCTGGCAGATATTTCAAAATATCTCCTCAAAAACTTCATAAATTCACACACTACCACCATGCATCACCACAACAGAATAGAGATCTTTTTTTCTGGGTAAAAATTCTGGCTAATAATTTGTGCACCACATTTTTTCAGAAAGATCTTGTAAAGACGGGTGAGGAACCATTCGGATGGTTCAGATGGAATTATACCTTCACCTCTGGAGAAAAACCTGTCTTTAATGAATATGACAGAAAGCGAGTCCTTAACAACGGCCTGAAATTCAACACACTGAGCGGAAACCTCTGCTGTTGGAAACAGACCTGCCCACAGAGAAACCCTGTTCTCAAACCTATCAAATTCGTAATGTGCTTCTTTATTCATAGGAATATTGCCAGCAGAGCCTGTTGCTAAGGCACTCTGGAATCAGAGAGTGGGAAAACCATCTGAACTCACAGATTTCACCCACTGAGATGGAAGAAGCAAAGGCACGCCATCCAACTGGAATCTGGATCTTTTTTTTTTCTTGGTTAGGCAGGACCTTTGTTGAAACTAGATGTGCTACCAAAAAATATCTTTCCCTACGAGAAAATGCCACGATGGCCTCTGCCTTTAAGAAACACTGCGTTTAATCACTTTTGACGAACAAATTGTATCCAGTGTACTTCACAATAAGAAAAGTAATTGAGCGGAGAGGTTTGATGAACTTCCTTGAGCATCTCAGGTGTCAGGGTGGATGTACGTCTGCCTGTCCCCTGTGGAGCCAAGTACAACCCCAGGGCTGGCAGGGCCGGGTCTTCGGCAGCCGGGGACCATCCCACAGCTCCTGAGAGAGGTGAGCAAGGCAGGATCAGAGAGGACAGCCAGGTTCAACCAAAAGTCCAGATCATCAGGAAGATCATGGTGATGAGACAGGCCCATGGTCAAGCTGGGAATCCACTGGGCAGCAACAGAATCGGCTCTGGTGAGGGCAACCAGGGCCAGACACATACCAGCAATCCTTAGGGAGGTCCAGAGTGATGAGACAGGGTTGACACCAAGCTGGGAAGTCAGGCTATGGGTTGTGGTACAGGCCAATGGGATCCATGGCTAGGCATGGGCACGCCTACAACTGAGCTGGAGACCAGCACCCTACAGTGTAGCTTAGGCAGGGACTGACGACCCAGAGCTGAGCTGAAACAAGGGATTTGAATGTGGCAGGGACTGGTCAGGGCCATTAAGACCTCAGGACCCTGATATCACTTTAGATTTTCACCCTGGAAGCAACGGGCATGGATAGCTGTGCAGATTTTAGCGCTCTCACCACATACTTCCACGACCAGGGAGGCCGCTGCCTTATCTGCAGTTACCAGAAGAGGATGCGGTGAGTGCACACTCCTGTGCCTGGGCTTACCAAGCCAAAACCCACTTTTGGTGGATTTTCCAGCCAGTCCACATCCCAAACGCATTAGGTTTTCTCTGTACTGTAAACACAGCATCTAAGAGCAATCACGATAGCCCAGCCACCTGCAAATGTGCTGAAATAGTTCCACCCTACAGAGCAGACCGAGCCTGGAGGAGGACAGAAAGAAATCTCTGAACCCTCCCACCTCCGTTCAGAGGCATTTCTCAAACTGGGACAATGAATGTGCCCACGATCCACTTTTTTTGGAAACAGCCTCTGACACCCTTCTTGGAAGGAGTGAACAGGCTGACAGAAACAGCATAACCATATGTATTTTAAAAGAGTAATAGCCCAGTTCTAAGCATATGAAAAAGCCCCTACTCCTCAGTAACAAAACGGAAATTTTGAAGGAGACATTTGGCATTAACAATTCCAGGGAACCCCACAGCAGAGCTCTTTTCCACACAGCAGGTATCCAGGTCCTATTGACCCTGTAGGATATGAATCCTTGCTTTAGCTCATTTTAAATATTTTTTTTTTAATCCATTATCACAGAAAACCAGCAAGACAGGCTCCAGAAGGGAAGCTTGCACTCAGAGAGACCCAGGAAGCTGAATTGGTAATGCTGAAGTGTTTTCCTTACCCACTAATTTTTCAGCATTTGCCTTATAACCACAAGAACAAGACCAGGGTAAAGCCACAGTCTCAGCTTCACTTGACTGCAAAGGCATGAGAAAAGCCAGTTGTGCTTTTCAAAAATCTTTTGTTTACAGCTCTCTCACAGGACCTCGGTTTATAGGAAGAACAGAGTCTGAGCAGTAGAAAGGTGGGAGAACGTGTTGGCCAGCCTGCCCTGGGAGCCAATCATGCCCTCTTCTGTATGGTCATCAGGGTTAGTGGTGTGTCACTGTAAATCATAAATCCTTCTGGTCATGGGAATTAGGAGAGGGGAAAAAAAAGCTTTAAAAAAAAAAGGAAAAATAAAAGTTTATGGAGAGGGGGTCAAACCTTATGAAATATTATCCTGATCTGATATTAAGTGTCCTCATAGTTAAAGATATTTGCTGAAAGGACTGGAAACCCCTGTGCACATCTAAGTGACTGCTGGTCTAGCCTGCAGCAGGGGCAGCTTTTGCTTTCACAAAGGTGACTGCAGAAACCATAGTGTAAGAATGGCTTCAACCCCAGTACTCAAAAGAACATGTCTCCTCCGCTAACACCTGCTTTCGGTAGTCACAAAGTGGGTATCAGGACCCTGCAGCTGCACTGTGCACAGGGCGAAGGGCAGGATCTGTGCGGACCTTCATACCTGCAGTCAGACCTGCAGGGCCCACTGCAGGCCAGTACCTCCCAGAGCAGGACAGTTGTGGGGTTTTTTTTCATACTGGATGGCCTGGACTGGAACTAGCAGCTGCAGCTCCCAACCCTACAGAGGGTTGGGAGGGTGGAGAGATACCCATAGCAACAAATCCCCGTGAAATGGGAAGTATTGGGAAGCTAAGAATCTGCTACTGCTGAGCAGGGATTCAATGACCAGTCCCTGCAGCATGCTGCTCCTTAGCTATCCGTGTGGAGGGGACCAGAGACACCAAAGCCTGGTGTCTGAGGGCCCATCTACATAAGGAGATGGACCTACTGCTGATCACCACCAACAGCTTTTCCGGGGATCTGAAAACACCTGAATTTAGAGGTGGAGTTTGGGGGTGCAGGGATATTTAGGAATAACTGTTATGTGTGCAATCAAAAGCACTGAGTTAGCTCCCTTGGGCAGGTGTGAGATAAGAAGACTAATTTTGTGATGACAGCAGTAGAGGTATTTTATGCCCTACACCTTCTGTCATGGTCCATCTCCATGCTCCAGAGAACCTGCATGGGAGCTGTCAAGAGCCACCAAGCCTTGACCCACCTTAAAAGTTATAGCCTGGTGGACTATGTTCCGAATTTATTTCTACGTATGTCTAAAACCAAAGCTGCCTTATTAGAATAACTTAAAATTCTAGCTGAAGCTGAACTTGGTGTGGAAGGATTGTGTGCTCCCTCTGCTGGCTGCAGATCAGCAGCTAAAGAAACCCACTAAGCTACGGAGCTCAGCTCATCCATCCTCATCATCAGCCAAAACGCTGGCAGCTGGGCGAAGAGCGACCACGCTGGCAACAAAGCACAGGGAATGCTATGAAAGAAGCATGAAGGTCAGATGTAAAGAACCTCTCTGCATACTTTTAAAGCATCCAAAACCAGCATGTAGCAAGAATTTCTCTCAGCTGTTTCACTAAAATTTTGCACTAAATCACATTTAATTGCTCATTAAAACCTCCCCTTTGTCTGGGGAGTGCAGACCGTAGTATCCCTCCAGAGTGCAGATCGTAGTGTCGTGTAGTATGCTGACAACTGCCTTTTCCCGAGCTCCCTGAAATAAATATTTTATTGCCTGTGATTTAATAGCAAGCTGCTAAGGTAATTCACATGATTTTGAAACCAGTTCTAACTCACTGTCTGAAATAAATTCTCAGAAGTTCGTAAGAAAGATGCTTCTTGCCTAGCATGTATGTTCACTTATAATTTAGAGGAGTCTAAAAATTCTGTGCATCACTTTGTTATGTGCACCTCAGGTACCAGAACCTTCAGTTAAACGACAAAATAAAATACCAAACCCCAAGGAATGTGTGTATGCATGGACTTTGGTAAAAGCTCAGTGACACTACAGACCTAACAGGAACAGCGTCCCTCTGAGAGGAGATTCCAACGCAGCTTTACAGTGCCCTGGTCAGCACATGATCTACGTCCTGCCAGCTGCAATCCCACAGGTCCAGTGGAAGGAACCACAAGAATGAGAACCTCTCCTGTAACCCTCGTGTTTCCCGTCAGCCACTGTAATTCACAGTCTGCAACGACATAGATCTCCAGCAGGATACTCACTAATAGGTGCATGCAGCGCCACATGTTCTTGGTAGGGAGTGTAGTATTTGTACTGCTTGCCACAGAATTCACAGGTGTAATTGCCAGTTTCTGTGAAGATGAAACAAACACAAAGATCAGAAAGGAGTGCAAAACCCTCTCACGCAACCACCGACTTCCTGACTTTTTACATAGAAACTGGGCAGGTGACAAGACCTAGAGCATAATCCTCATGCACTTGGAACTCATCTGCGCTGTAATCCACACATCCTTCTCCCCGAGAAGGGAAACAGTTAAAGCCAGTGTCCAGAGTGATGGACCGTGCATAGAAAGTCCAGTAGAACTGAACAAGCTACAGGAGATTATCCCAAAATTACAGCAAGCAGGTGTGCAAAGCAAAGGAGAGAATCTATTTCCGAAGTCTGTATTACAGATGACACAATTTTGTCTTCTGGTTACAGACAGTCTGTGATGTGTGGACAACAGGAACAGTCAAACTAGGAACAAGTTGTCAAGTTTAAGCCTTAATTACAGAACTTTTAGATTGGAAATGTAGATTTTTCTTGCAGGAGGAAGGGTTTTTCTGCAGTAACTGTGCTAACTGCTCCTTTGGGTGTATTTGAAATAATGAAGTAGTGGAACCATACACTGACACCTCCTGTTCCTGCCAGTGCTGGCAAGTACAGAACTGACAGCAAGCTGCAAGCCAAAGGAAAATCCAAGGTTAATCAATTGTTTCCAAAACGGAGAATTCAGAGAAATGCTTTGGCAAAGTCTCTGTTTCACTCTTATCTGTTTAATAAACCCACCACAAAGGCAGTGTGAACGCAATAACCTGCCAACTCTGCCAATACACCTTAAGACCCTCTCTAACCGCTGCCAGTGTGCTTTTCTCCTGAACCTCTTCCCTGTTCTCTCTGCAGAGCACTTGAGCAGAAGACATCACAAAACTGAATTTCTTAGGGGCAGGGCTGCCAGTGCTTGGTGTTCACTTGAACCTAAACATATCCTTCAGCACCGCTAAGGTCTCAACATCTCTGTGTAACAGCACTTTCTGGTTTTCCTAGAGGTACTTCAGCTAATGCCAGACTTGAAACCCTTGTTCTTCCCCTTTCACATTGAAGCTGTATAATAACTCGTACTTGGACCAATCTTCTGGAACGGCTCTGGTTCCTCCTCCTTCACTTCATCTGCTGCTATGACGGCCTGGTCATAGGGGTCTGCAAGAGAACAGAACCAGCAAGAGAGCTGACAACAGCCTCAGGTTTTCCTTCTACAGCTGCATGGGCACTGAATGCTCCTACATCTGCAATGACATTTCGATCTGTAACAAGATTTCAAGACAGGAATTATAAACCCAATGAGCCCTCTGTCTGACTTGTTCCTCCTCCTTCTCCTCCTTCTCCGCCCCAAACAGATATTACCCCCTTTCCAGATCAGCAACATGTCTTGTAGATAAATAATGTTTAAAAAATACAGAGAAAGACTGAAAAAATACATTGCAAAACCTGATTCATATTTTCTGATTTTCTTCCAGTGCATCTCCTATCTAACGATGTTATACTGCCTGAAAGTGGGCACGGCAATACACTCTGCAAGCAAGTCAGCTAACGAATCCTGACCAGTGACTTTCTACCATCTAACAGCACAGCTAGCAACAGATCAGAACCCAACCTGCTTTATAAAATAATTTAATTTATGCCTTAAACAATTCACTAAATCACCAGAGACATGAAACACCTGTTTCTTTGATTTTCAAAAGCCTGATCAATCGTTATGTACAACAAAAGCCTGGTATCTACTAGGGCTGGGCATCAACCTACTGGCTGTACACGTTGGGAGAGGGAGAGAGGATGCTCCTCTCCCGCTGCGATCAGTCACAAAACTCCCTTGACTCCTACAAGTGTAGAATCAGACCGGCTGCGCCTGAATTACTGAATGTTTGAAAGGATTTGTGAAATAAAGCACACAAAGGATCTCAGCTTACCTGCCCGGTTTTCTGGGGCCCCTTCCACACTAAAAACTAACACAGAATAGAAGAAGGAGGGGGAGAAACAAAACAGAAATTAAATCCT
This sequence comes from Pterocles orientalis, assembly GCA_011057875.1. Classification (NCBI taxonomy): domain Eukaryota; kingdom Metazoa; phylum Chordata; class Aves; order Pterocliformes; family Pteroclidae; genus Pterocles; species Pterocles orientalis. Next base: position 209,413 of record WKFP01014929.1, on the reverse strand, counting down.
CTTAAATGGCCTTGTTTTCCTCCTGTATTTCACGCACCGCTTCAGCATATTTCAGCCCCACAGAATAAACCAGGCTTTGTGCCCCAGTCCCTCCTCTTCCCAGCAGCATCCACACAGGAACTATTTGAGCATGCCCAGCCCTACTGTACACAGATTCCCAAGGCCTTTGTTCTGACACTGACACAGCCCCACGTGAAGTTCCGATGCACAGCTGCCTCACACTTGTGTCTGCTAAGACACAACCAGCCCCTTGGAGGAACCGAGACAAACAGTGGCGGTGAGAGATACAAGTGGAAGCCACTTCCAAAGCCCTCTCGTAACCCTAGGCAGAGCTCCCTGAACCATTGCTATGAAGACACATTTCTGACAGAAGCAGACACGTCCATCTCACAGTGACTTTCAGTCCCAGTGATTTAATTTTGGCTCCCCCTGGGAGGAAGGGAGCTTGTGGTGGTGCACTGGAAGGATGCTGGCTGTTCTTAGAGCACATTCAGATGTCCACATGTTCCAGTCAAAACCAGTTATTTTTTTGGACACCACATATTGTGAAAAACCGTTTGCTTTTCCAAGACAGTGCAGCCATTCAAAACCTCCTGCTTTCCAAGCAGCCTCTCAGGGTTCCTTTCCTGGCCAAGTGAGGAGCAATATCAACAGGCTCGTAACATATGCAAGCGAGGGTTTGGAGTATCTGTGGACTCTGAGTCGAGGAGCTTCAGATGCCTAGCAAGCAGGGGGCAAGCCAAAGACAGTATGTTGTTGCTTCTGCTTCCCCCAGTGTAGAAAAAAGAAACACTGCTTCTGGAGGAGGGTGTTTGCTTCTGTCCGAGTGTCACCAGCCTTGGCCACATCGACATTCACAGAGGAAAACTGGCCTGTAAGTCCACTGACAACTGCATCAGTTCACTACCACAGCGGTTAACAAGAACGAAACAACATTTGCCAACTCTGAACTGTGCTTTCTCACAGAGGAGCATGTTGGGAACAATCCTGTGAAGTCAGAAACCAAAAGGCAACCAACTCTTGCCCGCCAGTAGCCAGACTGACAATTTACCTTGAGGGACTCAGCTCCAGCGTATCTATGCTGACCATGAACCTCAGTACAGACAGGAGGACTGCAAGGACTCCAAGTCCCAGCAGAGGGTATCATTTTGATTCACGCCAAGAGAATCAAGCACAGCAAACCTCTTGCTGCAGCGTCTGTGGACTGTGCCTCCCCTGACAAAGGCAAGCGAGCCGTGCTGTGCCACGGCCTGTACATCACGGGCCGCACAGTCCTGTAGAACCACATCTTGCCTTCCCCAGAATAACCCAGCAAAGACTTCTCATTCTCGTTTGGGTGTTTAAATGTCAAATCAGTACTCACCATCCACGGCATGTAGGTCTCTGTGCTCTTGGAAGCAGCTATAATATTTATACTTTTTCCCACAAATGTCACACGTGTACCTAAAATTGTCTGTAGGAAGAAGAAAACAGGCCACT
>WKFP01014929.1:138814-177782 GCA_011057875.1 Pterocles orientalis | reverse complement strand
GTTCAGTCTGGAGAAGAGGAGGCTGAGAGGAGACCTCATCACTCTCTACAACTGCCTGAAAGGAGGGTGCAGTGAGGGGGGTGCTGGGCTCTGCTCTGAAGGAACAAGTGATGGGACAAGAGGAAACGGCCTCACGTTGCACCAGGGGAGGTTTAGGCTGGATATTAGAAAAAGTTTCTTCACAGAAAGAGTGATGAGGCATTGGCACAGGCTGCCCAGGGCAGTGGTGGAGTCGCCATCCCTGGAGGGGTTCAAGAAACGTGTAGATGTGGTGCTTCGGGACATGGGTTAGTGGGTTGGGTGGGGTTGGGTTGACAGTTGGACTGGAGGTCTTTTCCAACCTTAATGATTCTATGATTCCTACACACTGGGAAGGGTGATCGAGTCTGCCCACAGAGGGTAAGCCAAGACTTCAGTTTCAGTGTAGCAAAGAGGAGTTGAGCCTGGCTGCTGGCAGAAAGTCTGAGAGGCTGAGGAACTGTCTGCACAGCAAATTTCTGAAGAACACATTAGAAAAACAACTTTGAGGATATTTTATCTACGAAGCAATGAAACTCTCTGTAGCCCAAAACGACTTTTAAAATTCTTGCAAGTTCACTGCAATCAATGTGAGCTTGCAAATTTTTGTCAGTGACAATCACCAATTTCATCTAGTCATTTCTACCCTGCCTTTGTGCAAGGGAAAGGAGTCCTCTTGAGATAACTAGAAGGAAAAGTGCATTCAAACGCTCGCTCAGAGTCATGAACTCTAGTTTCAGGAGCAATCAGCAGCTGCTCCTAATGAACAGCCACTCATTGCCCTCACATACAGCCCGATGAACGCCAGTTAACCCAGCGCCTCGCAGCAGGCTGTGAGCTTGTCTCTTGCACGGTCCTTCCAACACTCCTCTCAGCTGGCTCCCTAACTCACGTAGCTCCTCCAGTATGATCCGTTACCGACCCCAGAACGTGCCACATTTACCTGTCCAGACACAGAAACATCAAGGGCTCTGGTCTAACAATTTCTTTTTCTGGTAAATACAGTCACTGCTCGCTCTCCTTCAGAGACAAGAGTCCGATCTCCTTCTAGGAGAGACTCAGGCAGGGCACTCTCTCTGTAGTGCCGCAACTTCCCACCTACCCCAGAAAAACTTCATACCATGATGGTCTGGGAAGAGATGCTCATCAGGGTGTGTGGAGGTGACCAAACATTGTCACACAATATCCAAAGACCACTTTTTGCCCCTCCTGCAACCTGGTTACCCAACAGGGCAGTCTGAAACACCTGGTAAATATTGGCACCTGTGAGATGGTAATGCTAATTTTGAAAAAAATATCTGCGAACAGGAAAAAAGGACTCCAATGCAACAGAAAGGCCAACAGACACAAAGAAAAAATAGGCTGTGTTACTTGGGATCAGTCTTCGGATTTTGTAAGATCTGGCCTAGGAGCTTTCAACCTCTGGGGCTGGCCACAGCACGCACAAACGTACCAGGACAGTCACTCCCGTTTCCACAAGAATTTAAAGCACAAGTGAAGAAGGTTGCCAGTCGCTGCCAAGCAAAGGATGGCCTGGGCTTACAGACAGGATTTGAATGCTGGACTCTCAGGCATCTCCCATATCGTGGAGTCCACTGAAGAGCTGTGTAGGAGTAACCTGCTGGCAGCATGAGCACAGGGATCTGCTTTTGAGAAACAGCACAAAATCTAGCTTTGCCTCTTCAGCAGAATTGCATGTACGCAAAAGCAGGTGATGGAAACCGAAAGAACGGGATCTACAAAAAAACCCAACATTAGTGGTCTTCCAACCTCCAGCACATGTCACTGAATTGCCATAGTAACAAACTGCAGCACTGCCAGGAACGAAAGCATGTGGAGCATTTGAACTGGGTTGTTTTAGCGGAACTGCTTTTTCATGTTGTTTTTCTGCACACCACAGAATAGCCAGCTGGTGGCCTGCTAACAGTCTGACAGAGAGAACAGCACGCTCACGGCCAGTGCTGCCTGGGAGCCCTACCTGCTTTTAAACTACAGCTTGCTGGTCACGGTCCTCAAAAAAGTTGTTACCAAGGCAAAAGAACAGTGCAAACCACATTTAATCAGCAAACTGCCCCTGAACTCAGCCAACCTGACTGACAGATTAGAAATGAACTGAACGCTCCTGAAGCTTCCCACTTTTAACAGCATTTTGCTTAAGGATTCCAGGAATGGTAAGAGTCTTTCCCACAATATTAATCAGCGTTGCTCCATCAGGCTCAGGACTTCTCCCCTGAGAAGAGGAGCTAACCACACATACATGAAGCAATTACACCAGCTACATTTCAAGAAACCTTCAGCTTTTCGTAATTCTTCCCCTCCCATTTCTCTGTGCATTTGTTGTTCTGCTTTCACAGGGCACAGAAGTGCAATTCAACAGTGTAAGGCTGTGCCCAGCAGACGGGACTGGGCTGCAAGCCCAGAGACTTCCGCTCTCTTCTTTTGCTGCTCACCCGCTGGTTGCCTCTGGCAAGTCACTAACTCTCCGTCCTGCTGCTTCCCCGCCTGCCTGTGGAATACCAAATCCCTCTGTAAAGTGACTCGAGGCTCATCCAAGCCAAAGGCTTAAAAGTATTAGGGACTAGTAACACTATTTGCTCTACTTGTTAACATTTGGTATTTTGAAAATGGGTATTAAAACACCACTGCCGAGTTGTAGTTAGGCAAGTGCCATATGAACAGTTGCCAGAGCAACCTTAATTCTGTCCTAGGCTGGCCCAAAGAGGCAGAGGTACTATCAGAAAAGCAGTAGTGAGCGTGTAGACAAACGCTGAGGTGCTTATGCACTCCCAGACGAATTAGGGTTTCACGGGAAACCATAAAACTCACAGTTTAACTCTGAGCTCTACAAGCCAGTTATGGCTATTTTGGAGATGTTCTTGTACGTAAATTCCACATTCCTACAGAAAAAAATAATACCAAAATCCACTAGCCTGAATATTACAATCCATAATCTGTAGCAGACTTACAGATCTGGAAACAGCGAAGACTACCAACGCTCAGGAGACCAGGGCTGTGCTGGTGGAAGCTCACACTCCCCTCTACCTCTGGGGATGAGCCCAGAAACAAGCTGTCAGCACGGAGACCATCCTGGGTTTTCTTCCTAATCTAACCACAGCTCCCAGGTATAGGCACTGCCATGGGCTGCTGAACACCAGTGCCAGCCCAGCTCTTAAAACTATTGTCCTCAGGCTGTGACATGTGCACTGAACACAACCCGCTTCATGACCCAGCACGGTGCAAGGACCTGGCCATGTCAGAGGTGATGCTCCCCACAGCCGTGGCTCTGGCACACTGTCCCTGCTGGGGCAGGGATGTGGACCCCTGCTTGTCAGCGGTTTGATTTAGCTATCTGTCAGGTTGCCAAGAATTTCCCATGGTCTGTGAGCAGCAGGAGAGAGACTGTTTTTACAAAGCCTGTAACTCCCCTAAACACGACTGGAATTTCCATGGAGAATGATGGTGCAGATCTAGCCCAAACACCTTCTTCTCGAGGACTTCCAAAGGCTAGAGCAAACCAGAGATGCGTATGAGCATCTCAGAAGAGACTGCCAGACTCTTCTACAGGAACTGTCAGTGACCTAGATGTCAGACCAGCCACCCCTGCCTAGGAAAAAATATCAAACAAAGTTTTTTTCAAAACCTCTCTTCTCCTTTCCTCCTCCTGCCCGTCAAAGTTGGTGGCAGTTAGACAAGCCTTTTTATTAACACATTAGCACTGTGGGTTGCATTGTTTTCTTCTCTCTACATGTGGGAATTCTGGTCTTGGACCCTGAGCCAAAAGCAGCTCCCAAAGCCATGTAACTATGTCCCTGTGTCCCCATGAGCACATCTTCTCCTCAATACCACAGATCTGTCTCCCTTCAAGAATGGGTCCAAAAAAAAAGGGGTGGGGGGGGAGTCCCAGAGACACTATCCATAGACTAAAAACCCCACGGGCTGAAAATAACCAACCAACTGCAACAGCTTTTCCTCAAGGGAGTCTTCAAAGTGCCATCCCAGCTGGAAAGTCTAAACACCAATGTTTCCTCTTTAAGAAGGCAGCAAACAAACAACCGGCCTCAGTTGCATCCCCGCTTGCCCTATGGCTCCATTCTTCCCAGGAAAAGAAGGCCAGGCCAACCCTTCTGCAGCAGCCCCCTCTTACCACAGTCCTTCAGACCTGAAGGCAGGGACACGATACAACACAGCTTCACCCACCATGTCAGTAACTCATCCTCCCAACAGGCCAAGCACGACTCGCTCTCAGACCCAGTACAGCAAGATGCAGAACAAACATGACTTGCTGCTCTCCAGGCAAGTCTTCAGAGCACAACGCAGCTAACTGCCACCAACGCTTGACCACTCCTGGGACCAAGCCAAGGTGCCCTTGCTGTGCTCCACAGAGGCAGCAGCCAAGATGTCTCCTCACCTGACACAAGCTTGCCTTCACCAAAACTTTCCAGGTACCCGCTGTTGCTGTGGATAACAGCTGCCTCCAAAAAGTCACCATGGAAAAAACTTGAACAGCTTTTAAAAACCTGCAGTTCTAGTTATTTGAACTAAGAACCAAGGACCCATCGCTGGTCAAGGGAGCTCCTCACCCACACCAGTTCAGGATTGATGCAATCTATGCTCCAGAGAGAAGCACATGAGAGAAAACAAGATCCTGCTGTATCCCTTAAATACTGAGAAATTTTGGAAGAAGGCAGCAAACCATGCCTGCAGAGACCATGAATCTAGAAGTTCCCAATGAGACAGAAATAGCTGAGGAAGATTTGAACAATACAGAGGTCTGTAATAGAAAGGGTGTAAACAGCCAAATTGGGTCGCAGAGGAATAGCAGTGGAGCAGCAGGCAAAACAAAAATACCAGGAAAGGAAAGATAAACAAAAAATTCCTAAAATATACGAGGAGCAAACAGACTGACAAGGAAACAAGAGGGCCATTGAGTGGAAAAAGGAGAAGAGCTGTGCAGAGGCAACAAGGGTAGGCCAGAGATTTAATGCAGCCCCAGAGGGGAAGGCACAGGGAGGAAAGAAGACAGCTGAACTATTTCACTGCAACAGCAAGGAGGGGAAGAGGAAGATGACTTTGTCAGGAAATTACAACCATGTGCACTTAGAAACAGCAGCGCTGGCTGAGCAGTTTCACATTCACACTGGAAGACAGGTGACACGCAGGGCCTGTTCTTCCACCAGGGTGGATGGCTGCGGTGGTCCTTCCTTCCCCATCCCCTGGCCCACCGCTCACTGCTTCCCTGCTCCAGTGGCTTGGTCTTGCCTCCGGCTCTTTCAGCTAGATGAGACTATTTTGGGATAGCAATGAGCGTAGCAGATAAAAAGTGGGTTCAGTAACTCCTGCACTGGGGAGGAGGCCAAATTCACACAGCCCTGCATAAAGATGGAAACAGTCCCTGCCTCTCTTACTCCTCTCTGCTCCATCTCCACCGGTACCATGGCAGCTCCTCTGAAGCCTGGTGCAGGGAGCAGCTCCTTGTCGCTGTTCCACTCCCAGACTTCCTCAGTCAGTGACTTTCCATCGTCCCCAGCTCCCTGAAATCCAGACACCACAGAAGCAGCATTTATGTCCACAGAAATCCTTCTATGGCTCAAATGGCACGGGGCTTGCCCACACAGCAGAGACATGAACCCTCGTGCTTATTCCCTTTTCCTCTCCATACCTCACTCTGCCCTGTCCTTCTCAGCCAAGGAAATTCCTACGACAGGTTAAGAAGTGGCAAAGCTGACTTATAGAAAAAAACATCTCTTTGCACAAGGTGGTTCCCAAGCTCTGGCAAAAAGGATACCTAGCACACAGCACAGTAAGGCCCTGTGCCAAAATGCAGGGCAAGAGCGCCAGGAGATGAGCCTGGAAATACTCGGGATAAGTAAAACACTGACAGGCAGCAGAGTATCTACTGAAAATGAGACAACAAAGGAGGCAACAGGAGCCTGGGAAGGAGTCTCCATCCCCTGCATGGAGCTGGACACCACACGTCACTGGGTCAATGGAAAGAGAAAGGGCCCTGCTGCAGAGCCCATCTCCCCTCCAGTGGGCACCAGGAGTGGGCACACACTGTGTGATGGCTGGTGGCTACTGAGACATCTCAACTCAGGGCTGAGGATCTCCATCCCCTGCCCAGAGTGAAGTCAGCCCTGCTTCTTTCTGCAGACAGAAAGCCATGACTGCCCCATGCTAACCCCAGCTCTTCACCTACCACAGGATGGGCCTGAAAAGGTGGCATGGTTATATATTTTAATTATTTTTCTTTACTATTTATCTAACATTTTTATACCTAACCAGGGTAGGTTTGGTGCCCCCAAGCCCTGTTCTGAAACAACCAAGGTCGGTAACTTACCTTTCCTATGGAACCTGTGTCTCTCACCTAACGCAATCACAGGAAAATCCAGGTCAGCAGGGACCTCCGGAGGTCTCTGGCCTGACCTCCAGCTCAAAGCAGGTTCTGCTCTTAGCCCAGACTCGGTTACTTGGGATTTACCCAGACTGGTCTTGTAACCTCCGGGGATGCAGAAGACACAAGCTCTCTGGACAACCTGCTCCACAGGACGGGGGAAAGCCTTTCCTTCAACACCGCCTCAACCTCTCTTCTTACCACATTATGCTCATTATTCTCCTGCCACTGTGAACTGCCTGGCTCCATCCTCCCCATCACCCCTCAGAGGGGCCATGGGCTGCCCCCAGCTCTCCCTGACACCCCCTCCTCCCCCGGGGCACAGCCCCGCTGCCTCAGCCCCTCCTCACCTCACCCCGGGGCCTGCGCTCAGCCCGCTCCCGTCTATAAACATCCTTCCCCAGGGCACGGACACACACACCCCCGAATGTATGTTTAAGATTTAAAAATCCTACAAGCCTTGATTTCACTAGAGAGGCTGACAGCACCCAGCACCCCCCTGTGGAGGCTGTGGCCGGGCTGAGGCGGCCGGGGGGCGGCGGGAGCTCTGACGGTGGCCGCCCTCCGTCTGCCCACACTGCCCAGCTCCCCGCGGCACCACGGCCGAGCCCGCCCAGCCGCAGGCACCGCGCTCCCCTCACGACGGGGAGACGACGACAAACGCCGCCCGCGGCCGCTCTTCTCGGGGGGAACCGTGCGGTCAGGGGCCGCCCCTCCGCCTCTACCCCACCGCCTCCCGCCCGCCCCCGCCGCCATCTCCGCGGCGCGGGCCGCCCTCTGCCGGCAGCGCCGCCGCGCCGCAGCCCCGGCCCGCGGGGAAGTGCCCAGCCGGCCTCTTCGCCTCCCGCTCCCGGCCGCCAGCCCCGCTCCCCGCCACATCCCCCGACGCTGCGGCAGCACCAACCCCCGGGGCGTGAGGGAGGCGGGGGAGCCGCGGTCAGCGAGGGGAGCGCGCCCGCCAAAGGGGCCTGTGCACCGCAACGCACCCTCAGCCCTCACACACGCCTGGTCCCCCCTTACGCCCCCACAGCAACGCGAGTACTTACTGCTTTGTGAGGCTCCTTCACCTGAGGCAGCTTCAGTGTCTGCAAAGAGAAAGAGCTGCGCTTAGATCTGACGGCGACTCTGCCCCACACGGCGCCTCGGCCATCCCCTGCGCCTCGCTTGCTCTCCCCGCACCGCCTCAGCACCCCACCATCGCGGCACCCCACCACCAACGCCCGGCCGAGAGCAGCTCCCCAGAGCGGCTGCGGCTGTGAGGCGCGGGCTCGCTGGGCGGGACGGTGGCTGCAGACAGAACGGGCAGTGGAAGGCCAGCTGCCCTGACCGGGGGCAGGCTGTGGGGTGACCCGGGCCCCTCTGGGGCTGTTTGTTCAAACGCCGCTGCCCGCAGTCCTTGGGAAGAGCCCCGCAACTGGGGCCTCCTCTCTCGGGGTGCTGCAGGGGCCTGGTTTCAAAAGGGGACGGCGAGAAGGGACACCTCTACCCTTGTCCTGCCCTGAGAGAGCTCTGAAGGAGTGGGGTGCGAGGGGGTGCCGCCAGGAGCAGCCGTGTCCCCGCTTTCCCCCTGCGGCTCTGCCCAGGGGAGGTGAAGGCCAGCTCGAGTCGTTCCTCCAGAGGGGCACAGGCTGAGGTGTGCCCAGACACGTCCTAACAGCCCCACTGCCACTGGTGGAGCTAATAATGATGCGTTTTGTAATTTCTGCTGAAGGTTCACTGAAATTGCTCAAGCGCTTCATTCCTGGGCAAGTGCTGTCAGCCCAGGAAGCACACAGGGAACAGTGCACCCAGCTGGGCCTCCCCGGGAGAGGGCAGAGCCTGCTCCACCACTGTGCCGCCCCGTCACGGACAGCGATGGCAAAGCCTCTGCAAGAGACGGGCTGGGAAAATGCCCCCTCCCCAGGGCCATGCTGTCCTGGGCTGACTGAAGGCACACGTGAAAAGACGAGAGAAAACTCCCTCCACTGTAACGTGGGACCGCAAAAAAGCACACAGCAAAGATCATGTTCAAGCCCTAAAGAATGCAACGGGCAAAGCTGCAATCTGGAAAACAAAACCCAGTGTTACAGTCAAGGATCATAAATGATTAGGGTTTCCAAGCCATTTTGAAGTGTTTCATATTCATCCTAAATTGCATATACTGTATGTCACATTATCTAATAACATAACTACGTTTCAAAATATTCCGTATGTCTCTTGGAATCATGCTTGCACTGCTCTGAAAACCACAGCTGCGGAATGTTACAGCGTTTTTGAATTTAAAATTTGCAACCTTAAGTAATAAACACTGTTTGCATTTAATTTCCTTATTTCTTAAAAACTATAAAAAGAAATTATTGCGGGTTTGTGAATCTGGACATTTCTACTTGATTAACCTGCCTGATTAGATCACTCTTCTAGGCAATGATATTAATTTGGCACAACTTCATAAACTGAGGGGCCAGATCAGAAACCCTCAGTATCAGATGCAAAACCTCGACAGTCAAACCCCTGTATTTTTCCACAGCTGCTACTTGTTTGAATTACCACCTATCACTCAAAGAAAAAGCTAGCTGTGGCACAATGGAGGTCTGCAAAATGCTGTCCTGGCATTCACAGACAACGGCATAAATAAACCATAAAAGATATGTACTATGCATGCACCAGGCCATTTCTGTCATTTAAACAGCTTTGAAAAGTACTTTAGTCAAACTTAACAAGAACCAAGCAACACACAAAGGTTTAAGGAGCAGCCATTTCTGAACTGTATTAAGAAATCTTGTTACCGTTAGTCATAAGACAGACTAAAGTCTTCATGAATTAAAAAAAAAAATCCCCTAACAGCCCACTCTAAATCACCTTTGGGCTGAGACCAAGTAATTACAGCTGTAAAACAAAAGACCAATTTCTGAGAAAGTTGCAAAAGTAAGTGAGAGTAGGGAGGTCAGCAGGAAAGCTGGAAAACAGACAAATTAACTCCTGTGTCTCAAGTAACTTTCTTCATCTCCTACAAAAATCTGCTGCAGACTGGGAAATGTTCACAGTAAAAAATGGATGCTCGGGATGCAGCACAGAGGGCAAAGGACTCCCCAGAAGCCCGTGATTTTTCAGTAGCAGATAATCATACAAATGAAACCCAACTTTCTTCAGCTCAGGAATACCATCTCTCCTCAGGAATGGTTATTTCACTATTAATTTGTTTCTCACCTCCAAATCGTTTCAGTCACAGAACTGCTCCAACTCAGACTCCAAAAAATGTGCACTTTGGAAAAAAGCGTTTTTCCATATTCACAGTTTGAACGACTCATCTTCCTTTTCATATTTTTGGAATCAAGCAGAACCCATCCTTGGAAAATATTAATCCAAAACTTTAAAAGCTTCAAAAAGTTTTTTAACAACTGGTTAAACCAGAAACTTTGCCTAAAGAAAACAACCCCACTCTAGTGCGTTCCACATCTGTTCTGATGATGGCAGATCAGCCCCTCGGCTGGCACACCCGTGCGGGATGGTAACGGAGAGCTGATCGGTTCACAGGGAGGCAATGCGGCAACTAAATAATGTAAATAAATAATAAAGAAAAACAACTTGAGCAATATCATCATTCAGCCCAGAAAAGCTTATCTGGAAACAGAGAACTTCCACCAATTATTAGAACAGAGCGATATATCCTGCGAGGGTTAAACTCGAGCCTTGCTATTTTCTTTCATTTGCTTTCTGAAGAATTCTCCTTTGAATAAAAATCTCCCTCACTTGGCCTCAGCCCAGAGGTTTTGAAGTTTACTTTTTGAAAGTCTAATAAAGTAATTTCAGCCTTTTTTTTAAGTTATCTAAAAGTGAAATAATTTTCCTGACTCAAAATATGCAGATGTTTTGCTGCTCACGTTGCTTAAATATGACCCAACCGTACAAAATAAAACTTTGCAGCTGACTAACTCCTGAAGGGAATCCAAACCTTTTAATGACTTGAAAAACCCCGCACAGCTCAACAAAAAGCGCTGTAAGCAACACATTTTGAAGGCCTGGGTTGCATGTAGGCGAAGCCGTAACGTTTGTCAGCGCCGATCGCTGGGACACAGCCCTCCATCGCCACCAGGAATGTGCAGCCTTTCTGCTCCGGCCGAACTCCAGCAGCTCTGCAGGAGGAAGGAGCCGCGACCCTGCAGGGCTGCACAACAGCTCACAAAGGAGCCTTTCAGCTCGACAATGTCACTTTTTTTATTGGGTTTCTTTTTTATTTTATTTGTGTGTTTTGGGGAGGCGAAGGGGAAGGAACGCAATCTTTTCATTTCTTCTCTGATAAAACGGAATGAGCAAATTTCTTACCTACTTTTCTGATTCTTTGCAGAATCCTTTACATGGGATTTTCTGTGCCTGCATCTCGACTTTCAGGAGCAAAGTGGAAAGGGAGCTTGCCCCTGCAAGGCAGCACGTCTTGAACAAGAGCTTCCTCAACCCTTTGCACTCACAAACTGCCAGGAGATCAATCACTCCCTGAAATTCTCCAGCCAATACTGAGCACCACAGGGAAGGCTCAAGAAACTAAGAAAATGCCCCGTTTTCCAAGAAGAAACCACCCATTCCTGAAGGCAGACAAGAAAAAAAATCAGCCTGAAGAACACAGGTCACCTCCATCAAAGCTCCTCTAGAGAGGAGGCAGGTCCCAATCTAAAAAAAATCTAGGAAATCTCACCCAGAAATTATCATTACAAAGAGAAATGTAATTTTTAACCTTTAGAGATCTTGCCAGTGTCAAAGTCTTAATGCGGAACTGAACAGATGAAAGGATGGGAAGAAGTTTAAGTTTTGCACAGGGCAACACAAGTGACTGAGAAGTAAGGACCGACTGCAAGAGCAGATAGGGCAACAGACCTCCCACCTGTGCTGGCCACAAGCCATAAGCCCCCAGCTTATCTGCTGCAGCTCCAAACTGGACACCAAGATGTACAAACACCTGCTTAGAAATAAGCCAGGACAACTTGGGACCTCCAAACCTCCCACCCCAGGGACAGAATGGTGTCACTGAATGGTGACAGTTGGGCTGGCCTGACAGATGGGTTTGTTCAGTTGTTGTGCCCCAAAGGTCCAAACCAGATCAACACAACGACTATCTGCTCCCCCATGTGCTGAACCTTTCGCATCTCCAGCTCTGTCCACCTGTAGTTTGGTCAAGGACCATCAGTGACACAGGAACCACATGAGAAAGCAAAAAGCAGAGGGCTATTCAAGAAGAAGGGCTGTATCCTTCAGCAAATCGCAAAAAGCAAATATTTCTGCGTGAATGCCCAAGAAACCCTGTAAGAAAGCACCTAAAGAGAAGAAAAAGGGGCCTGAGCTTGCTCTATCTACCTTGATGCTGAGCTGGAGTTTGCCCAGGATCAGTCAAATCGTTGGGGCCAGGCAGCCGTTAGGTGCCGGATGGGTGACCCAGACCTCTCAGAAACCGCGGCTGATGGCTCAGAAAATGCATCAGGCAAAGAGGGAATGCCAGGTCCTGCCACTGCAATACGGCTCCTTCCTTGCCCAGCCAAAAACTAGTGACGAAAAGAGTCAGAATCTGAGTTCCTGGCAGCTGGTAAGTGCGAGCTCGGTTCTCAGTGTTTGGAGGATGAGCAGACCCAGGAGAGCTGGCTTCCCAGCGCCTTGGGGTTTTATCCAAGACCTGGAGTGAAGGTCTGCAGGGAGAATATGCAGCAGAATCCCATCCTCAGTGTATGTGTAACCACCAAGCTATCCGATGTTTGTTACAACGGTGCAATACCAACTGCTTCTTCTATACGAAACCTTTGATACATGTGGCCATAAAAGCACCTTCCACGGAAACGTCTGTCAGTCCTGCAGTCTTCTGCTACCTCCAGCATTGTTACTGGCAGAGTTCCGGGTACAATCCTCACTGGATAATATCACACAGGACTTTCCTCCGTATCATCCTTTATTTTTTTCCCTATCTATGCATTTCATGCACGTGCAATGGCACATTATTTCTCTGCAGACACGGACGCTTCCCAACTACTTTAACTGCCAGCTCGGGTTCTATTTCTGGGAGAATCATATTCACAAAAGTGCAGTGAGTTTCAGTTTGATTTCTTATCGAGGAGTGTACATGAATAAATATCTCATTTTGATTTTTATTGTCTTAAGGCAATTCAAATGCACTTTAAATGTTACTACTACATGCACCAGTTTCCAGCAATATAAGCCAACATTTTCTAAGTTTCACATATACAAATTGTGCTTCTCCACCACTGAGATGAAAATTACTAATAAATTTCCACATTAAAAATTTTGAAAATGTCCATCTTCTATAGCTGCACATTAAGACAGCTTTGGAAGCAAAAGGTAAAATCATGTCTCCACCGAGTCCAAGACAAAACGATGGGTATCAATCGTGCATGTGCATGCCGATGCATCCAGATCATTTAATATATGCACCTTGATTTCATGATCAAAAAATAAATAAATGTACAAATCAAGTGGATCACACACTAGGAGGTGACCTCATACTAATACAGCTCCTAAAATTCTATCTGAATTAAAGATGCCAGAGTGCTTGGGGAAGAGAAGTAAAATAAAAGCAATCCTTGTCCCAAATCTAAATACTGCAATTATTATTGTAAAATTATTGCAATGCTGTGATGCAACAGTAAAGCATTCTGCACGTCAGCAAATAACTGCTGCTCACTATTATTTTATGGATTTTTCTTCTTAAACGGCAGAGTGAAGCTACTTTGTAGTTACATTTAAAGGAATTTTAGGAATTTTGCTGGTATTTAGAAAGGAATACCAGCATCGAAAAACAATTCTGCATGTATCTAAGGATACAGAAGCAGCTCTGTGATGCCAAACAGCACCCGAGAAATACGCAACCCTGCAATTAAAGGATGGATTATGAGACTGTGAAAAACTCTTGCACGTTCACTTCTCAGCTGTGCATTTGTTGACTTCTGAGAGTTTACACGTTTAAAAATTTAATATTGCATTAGCCCTCATTATTCCTGGATTTTAAAACTTTTCACTGGGAGTCTCCTTTATGCTCCTTTAGCCATTCCAGTCAATCGTTTTATTGAAGATCACAGGTGCTGATACTGCTCGTGAGGAGCTAAAGCAGATGCTCCTACGAGTCTCATGTGCAGACTTCAGTGCTCAACTCAGGTGAAAGAAAATAAAACTACTGAAAGGCTCTGGAGCTAGTGTCCAAGTCCCTGTTGTTCTGTTATTTCAGATACACACTTCCCCAAATCACACAAACTGGACTAATTGTACAAACCGCCAAGCAAAACTTTCCCGTTTCTGCAATTAAGCAACATCGAACTGGCCAGACTTCCAGAAAATTCAAATAAAAGTCACTCCTGCCTAAGCACGAGATACTTCCTACAAACACTACATTTCGGAAGAGACCCCAGCTGAGAGCAGGGGTCCGGGGGTGAGTTCAAGCATCATTTTTATTTTAATATAAAAATACAGCCGAGCAATGCCAATATCTGACGTGACATCCTCCTATCCTGACTTCACGGGGCTGGACTGAAACCCCCAGCTGGGCAGGAGCAGAGAGCTCCTCGGGGACATGCTGACCCCCCTGGCAGTGACTACACACCGACACGGGGGATCTGCCAGGACAAACTGCGGTTTGCAGCTCTCCCAACACACAGTGTGCAATAAATACCGCACCGAACGCAAGAGCCGCTCCCGACCGCAAAAGAAATATTGCTGGAGCAGAGAGCCGCAAGGCTCAGACAGCCCCCCAATTTATCCTAGGAACGGGCCACCCGAAAGAAGCATTCCTGAGCAGCAGCAATCTCCAGAATCTTCCTGAAAATATTCCCTGAGCCTGCCTGTTACCCCAAGATTCCCAAAGATTTGAGCAGGAGTGCGATACCTCTGTGCGCTCGCACATGGGTCTGGAAACAGTTGTAATACTTGTATTTCTTCCCACATATTCCACACTCGTAAGACCCTGAAAAACAAGACACAAAAGTATACATCACCATATTAGATCAGGAAAAACAGCCTCACCACATACTTCTCTGTAAACTGGGGACAAAAGAATGCAGTTTGCAGCAAAGTCATTTTTGGAAGGTTCATGGAGATAAATGCAGGAAATCACTATCCCAGACTCAATTCTTTTTTCAGCCTTATTTCAGATTCCTTGGCATATTACCCCGAACTTGCATTTTCAGTATGTCTTTCTAACTTTGCTAACGTGAAAGGGCCACTCTCAAAATAGCCTGACTTAAAATTTTATAATAATGACTAATATTTCCTATGGACAGAAATAACCTTGAATTACTTTTCAGTAAGTTCCTGGTATATGGGAAAAAAAAAACTTTTCAACTGCAAAAAGGCAGCATATGTTATCTTGAGGCATGGAGTTTTCAAAATTTCTCAAGAAATGCACAATGTACAAATTTCTCAAGAAACCCACAGAGATTTGGTAAATATCCACCCAGAGGAAACTGAACAGATACAAATAGAACTTTTGACCTTTTTAAGGAAAAGCACATGACCACAGTAGTCTCTCTTCTCAATTTGTGTCTCTAATTCCAGAAAACACACATCTGCAAACAGTCATTTGAAATGAAACCAGAGAAACGGAGCTGGGAGAATCATTTGTAATGATGAAATTATGCAATGAATTTAGCCTCTTCTGTTTATTGGACAGGCAGACAGAAATTGCCTTAAGATTTGTTATTTAAGTTGATTCAACCTCTTTTTTTTCCCCCCACTCCAATTTGGTGAACAGCCTATAAATTCACCTTGAAGCTCTCACTTGCAAAACATCTCGCACGACTTAGCCGTCCATCAGCAGCTAAGTAACTGTGATCTGTCTGTGCCCTTCAGCAGGGCGAGAGCAGCACTAACTGGAAGAGGAGGTGGGAGAAAGAAGGGCTGACTATTATTTTGTGTGAACGTAGCATTTCATTTCCATGGACTCTTCCTCACACAACCTTGAAACAATTTTTTTTCCTGACTATGCAAAACAGTTAAATCCAGGGATGAGCCACAAACAAGAACAAAACATTCACACACACATCCAGATCACTTCATTTTGCAGCAATACTTACCCCGTGCTACTCAAAGCGAGCACTTTCCAGGAACAAAACCAACCGTGTTTTTTTGAACACGCTCTAGCCATGTTCTTTTTTTCCCTTCCCATGCTCTACTGCTTACAGCAGTAACCTCCCTTCCAGTTGGTAACAGCGCCGAATTCCCTGTCCATCGCTGTTAGCATCGCTTGGGACTGTCTTTTGAGCTTGGGAGGCTACTGATGCTGAAAGAGGCAATTCGCTACAGTCCGATACACAAGAGTACACATCTGAAAAAATACTCTAAAATCTTGGTATTACAGTCAGTTGACTATGTCTGATTTGCTCCATAGCCTTTTAATTATCACAGCTAGTTGTACTTTATATATAGATATACATATATGGGACTGTCAGCACCCGTGGTCACTCCACACAGGCTTTTCTAAGTGAAATCCTGGCTATCAGCAGTGGCCAGCATCCGCCAGCCCCCATTTTCCATGCTCAAGGACTGGTAACACTCATCACCAACCTCCACAATTCTCTCCTAAAAACTGTTCCAGCTGGAGCCCCCCTAGCAGCACCGCCAGCAGACGAGCGCGCTCCCCATCCCTGGGGATGACCAACCAGTGTCACGGTTGAGGCTCAGCTGTACCGACTGACGCCCGCCCGCACCCCGAATCAGCGCTGCGTGCACACAGAGCACTGGGGAAACAGATAAAAACCAGTGATGAACTCCAGCTTGGATTTTTTTTCCCATTTTTCTTCTATTTCCCCCTTCATCTGGAGATAGTCTATGGCACATAGATGTATTTGGTTGTGCAGAAGTTCTTCAAGAAGAGAATAACCTGTACAGATAACCGTGCAGTGCCTTTACTAAACCAAACCAGGCTGCAGCCCGTGTGCGAGGGGCTGTGCCTGGGCAGCACGGGCAGGAGCCGAGGGCAGGAGAGGGACCGGCACGTCCCACGGCCGGGGCTTTTGTGCAGACGTCCTGAAGCACCCTGGGCTCAAATGCAAGCTGGGAAAGGCTGGAGTCATCTTCTTCGAGGGGGGTACCTCCACCCACCTCCTACGTGTGGGCAGCAGAGCTCTGCCCCAGGAGGACAGCGGGTTTGGGGAGGGTGGAAGGGTACACTACACATCCAAAATCCTGCCGGCACCGAGACAACTCAGCAGCCGCAGCGGTGTACTCAGCACACTAGGATTTGGGGGGGAAAAGGCACAGATCCTCACATTAGAGAAAGGACTTGCCACGATAAATGTGGTATTAGGGTGGAGGAAAGACAACGTGGGAAAAAAAAAAGACAGACATCGCTATGTGTTAAAGCCTTACAATGAACATGCCCGTGTTGCCTTGGACACTGCCACCGTGGTCACGGTTTATCTCGATTTTCTCCACATCATGCAGGTTAAAGCTGTTTGTAGTAGGAGGGGAGATAGGGAAGGTTTTGGGTTAGTTGGTGCATTCACTTTTGCCAGGCTTTTCCTGAGCCTCGCAGCTGGGATTTGGGCAACGCATCCGTTGCACCCAGAGCTTTTTCCCTTGCTCCCTGATCCCTGGTTAGACTTTCACACCCTTCCATCACATACCGGACGTGTATCTCAATGCATGGTCAAAAATCCAGGTCCCTGAATATCGATTTCGTGTATATCCAACCGGAGAGCCACGTTCCACTGCTTTTCCATCTAAATTGTGCAAAAAAAAAATCAGAAAAGAGCCCTTAAAGTGGATGCATTTCCAAAGAATAATGATGGCTGAAGCCTATTAAAAATTTCCAAGACCCATCTGTCCCTGTGGCTTGGTAGCAAGATGTCAGAAGTCACACAGAGTTTCTTAAGGCTCCTGCAGCACTATTTTTTTATTTGGTCTAACTAGAGAGAATCCAAAGTGCTCTTGAATTACATGTGCTGAGCAGCACTGAGACATCAGCATCATGGCATGAATCAGGCGTGTGTATGTTAGACTGATGGTATCAAAACAGAAGGATTCAGTCTTCCCTTTGTCTCGGAAACATTTCTGATTTAATGCATTACTTGAAAAATCCTCTCCAAAATGTTTCTCATAAAGCACAGACCAGACTGAGAGCTTAAACAGCCTTGTATAAAATTTCTCCTGATCAATGTGCAGATAACTCAGTCCTCCGCAACACAAATACTGACCTGACGCTATTCCCAACATCAGAAAATGATCCACACCAGCCAAACAGTCTCTCCCCCTTTCTCCTGATTTACAACACAAGTCCCACTGTCTTTTCCTCTCCTTTCTAGACAGCTCCATGGTGGCCTGCCCTGCCAGCCCTGCCCTGAGCAACGTTCATGCTGGAGCTCCTCTAACGACCCTGGCCCAAGGCCAGCATGGGAAGCTAGCAAGAAAAAAGCAGAAAAGAACAGGAAATATGAAATATCGCATTGTGGGGATGTACAGGGTGAGACACCCACCGCCTCTGAGCAGGGAGACCCAGTGGTCTTGGGATGCCTGAAGTGGGACCCCCCGGGGCATGCAAGACTTCTGTGGAATAGCAGATGATGGGGAAATGGTCCAAACCCACCAACATCAGCAGCGGCTCTTCGGCTGGGGGACTGACTGCAGCCACAGCCACCACCCACCCCGCTTCGCTGTGTCTGCCCGCAGCATCACAGGGTTTGGACGGCTCCAGATGGATGGAAACAAGAGTCTGGAGTAGTCCAAGTGAGGGAGAGAAGTGAAGGTGTAACCAAACAGGAGGCAGCGTACGCATGGCCTCAGTTGATGAAAACGCTACAAGTGAATCACAGCAACTGAGCTGGGAACCCCTGTTAGACACTGCTCCAGGTAATAACTGAAAATATAAATACAACATGCTCCTGCAGGAGATGTGCGACTCAGAAAAGAGATATAAACCTTCTAACGCGAATTTCAGCCAAGCCCTGAAGCTGAGCCCCGCAGGAAAGCTGTCTGTCACCTGCAGCCACGCGTGCCCTGAAGCCTTCCACGCGGTGGCCCTGGTCACAACACATCCCCCATGGAACTGACCGTCCCAGCACCACGAAAGGAGACAGTCTGGGAGTTGGCATTTCCACGCGAAGGAGAGGGATTAATTTACTTCTGATTCACCACTTCAGCCTGCATCCTGAGTTACTATAAAAAATAACCATTTTTGACACCTTCCATCTCAGCTTCCCTGGTGCAGGTGAATCAAATCCTACCAAAGCCTTGCCTTGCTGTACAGCTGAAGTGATGAACATACAGCTCTACCAGATCCCACCACGAGAAAGGCTTCAGGGAGAAAATCTCCTGGAAGCACCGGTGAGGAGCAGCAGAGAGCACGAAGCCTCTGCTCCAGAGGATGGAGGCATCAGCATCTTCAGCTGGTCACAACCTTGGGCTTGCCCAGAGCAGCAGCTGAAACTGCCAGCGAAGCTGCCGACACGGGACGTTTCTTGTGCAAGTTGCACAGATGTCTGCAGTGATGGAAATAGTGCCTGTCTGTGGTTTCTGTGGGGGCACGGAGGGGACCAGAAGAATTGACTGAGAGCCAGTTCAAGAAACCACAAGGAACTGGTATCTGGGCAGAGCACACAGAGCACAGTATTTGGTGGCCAAACAGAAAAGTTATTCAGAGCCACGTCCCCAACAAACAAGAGTTATGCGAATGGCGATGAATGGGGGCACTTACAGGGCTCTTTTCACAAAGGAATCGGCCACCAACTGCCAATCGCCTCAGGACCAAATTGCCTTTAAAGGAACTCAGCACGAGTCTATAAAATAACAAATATGATGCACATTGCATTTGAACAGGCCCTTCCAGATAGGAGTTTTACTTTCTACACCTTTCAACCACCACTTGTTAACTGGTAAATAACTCTCTGTCCCTCTCCCCATAGTGCCTACACGTTGAACCGTGTCCCCCTCGCCCCAGCCTGTCCCCAAGGCTCTCCATAGATTCAACACGTTGGTGTACATCCAAGTTGCCAACAGCAAAAGCCCACTCCCCATTTTCCACAAAAATACCGTCAACCTCAGCTAGAAACCGCTGTTCTCAGGGGACATCTGCAGAGTGGCTGCTGTTGCCCAGCCAGAAGCCCTGGGGAGAAGGGGGTCCTACATGGCAGACACCCAATCTGCAGATGCTTTCCCCAAGGGCTGGTGACCATGGCTGAAGGAGAAGCTCCTACTGCTTCCCATCAGTGGCCATATCTCCACCCTTCCCTCCCAGGGACACCTCTGCATTTCAGAGTTGCCCATACACTGATCAACCTCTCAAGAGGCACAAAAACTCAGAATATTCACAGACTATTTCCTCTAAATTCTAATATCTTTAAGTCAGAAACCATTATGGACTTCTTAGGCTTTCCCTAGATGTTTTGACCCCGCATAAAGAGCAGTGACCTCCTGCCCTGCTGGTTGTGGTGGCTGTCCTACTGGGGAAAAGGAGGACAGGAAGGACAACAATGCTCCCAAGACGACAGCTAACGACACATCCAGGGTTTCTTTCCAACAGCGTGGACAATGATCAAGCCAAAACCAGGAGAAAATCTAACATCAATAGCTCTTTTCTGTTCCCCTGCAAGACAAACCAACCCCAACAGCAACACTGGGCAGCTCAAATGAGCTTTCTCCTGAGTCTCTTGAAGGAAACATGGTCTGACTGCTCTTTCTTCTTTTTATCAGCAATGTCCTTTAGCTCTCAGAGTCACTGCTGGGACCTGCTCCATGTTGGAGCCAAGAGAGGAGTCTCCTTAGCAAGAGTGGTGCCTCTCTAGGATCCCACAGAAAGCCTTTTCCCTGGAGCAGGAGGAGAGGACAGCCTGATGTTCACAGAAAAAAAAAAAAAAAGAAAAAAGCTTCTACTCATCACAGCTTGAGGTGGGGTGGGGACAGGAAATACTGTTTAGGAAGTGGCACACCACAGCCAGCCAAAAGTCAAAATTCTTCCCACAACATTACTAGCGATCAGAAAAACAAAGAGCAACCTGTAAAACCTGTTTTTGAGCTAAATCTAATCATTTACAGAAAGCACCCACTTTCCTCAAAACATTTCAACTATTCCTCAAGCTTTCCTCCTGACTGCCTCCTCACCTACGTCCAACCTACCACCAGCCCTGGGTTCACCATTAATTTTGCACGTGACTGATGGGCAAGTCATTTAACAA
The DNA here is from genome assembly GCA_011057875.1 of Pterocles orientalis. NCBI lineage: Eukaryota > Metazoa > Chordata > Aves > Pterocliformes > Pteroclidae > Pterocles > Pterocles orientalis. The sequence continues at coordinate 157,241 of WKFP01014929.1, read as the reverse complement.
GTCAAAAGAAGATAATAAGCTTTTTCTTACAGTTGCCCTGAGCTTGGTTGAGTCTTTAGGGGTGCAAATAGAAAGAAAAGTGAAAGAAGGTCAATAATCCTGAGCCAGGACCCCGAGATTGATATGCACCTTGGCTCTGGTCCCTCCAGCAGAGCCGGGCTGCCAGGAACAGCTCCCCAGAACTTTGTTCCTCTCCCCAGCACCACGGACCCAGGGAACCAACCCATAAGGCACGCTATCCCATAGCTTACCGAGCGTCTGCTGGTTGCGGACCCCACCTATGACCACGCAGATCTCTGCAGGCACATCTCCTGGCCCATCTTTTATATTCTTCTTGGAATCTTTGGTGTCATCCTGCCAGATCACCTCTTGGATATAGTCATCTGGTACTTCTGTTTTCACTTTCACCTCAGTCATCATTCCAACCTCTTCACTGGGTGAGGACTGAGATGTCACCGAGTCGGAGCCCTCCGCTCTGGGGCTCCGCGGGCTCCTCTTCAAACACTCCCTGAATGGGGGGGAAAAAAGGTGAAAATATGAGTTCTCATTGTCAAGCACTCACCTTCTCATCACTAGGACCTAATTAAAGGTACTTTCGTTTAACGCAATTTATTTAAAATAAATACGGGTAGGTGTGCCTCTCTGTTATATATGGTAAAATTTAACCAGACAAAAGCAATAAAACCATTTGCTAGTAAAAAAATAATCATCACAAACACCAGTAGCAGTCATACACAGAGTGAACCTCTACATGAGAGCACAGAACTTCACCTGGTTCCCAGCAGCTCAACTCCAGCTTTGAATATAATGCCAAGGCTAGTCCATACACGCGAAAAGAAAAGCCATATCCTCCTGACATTTCTAATTTGGAGCCATCTCCATCCTTGTGCACTTTTACATAGGTTAATCTATGGTCACATCTTCTCAACCCTTCCAAGCAACCTAACTCTTGTCCTATGGTACTCGTATGGCCTTATATATGGTGATGCTCAAAGGGGATGAGATGTAGTACAATGACATTTAGGGAAATTGTTACGTCACGGACAGATACAAATATCAGTGACAGAGTGATGGATGGGGAAGGCAGAGGGAAGAAAGAAGAGCTCCAGTGTATTTAGAAACAGATGAAGGAAATAGTATGTGAGTTCATCTTGGAAACAGAAAACTGGAAATTCACAGGAGAAAACAAACAAAATAAATAAATACCCAAAACCCCTTAAGAAAAGGAAGGAAACTGGACACCCCAAAGCTGCAAAACAACATCACCAAGTGCTATGGAGGCAAAAGGCAGAGGGGTTTTGAGCAGAAGAGATGAGGACCAGGTCATAAGCCAGCATAGCTCCTTTTCCAAACACACCATCCCACCACGCATTACGGGCTCCAGGCTTTTAAGAGTGGTTATTAATAAATTCCAACATGCAATGCAACGATGAAATAATTGCTGGTTCAGTCTGTGCAGAAATCAAAAGAACTAAATATATAACAATAGCTTAGACTACCCAGAAGCAGAGATTTTAAAAACTGTGACATGTTTAGAGTCAGGTAAACACTGGGAACAGTCGAAGGTGTTTGAAAACATTTTAAGCAGAAGTAACAGGCAAAATTAAGTGAAAAATAGGCTGAACTTAGGGATGACAGTCATCAGACCATGCAATAGCGAAAGAGAAGAAAATCCTGTTGCTTGGAAAATTGTAGACAGAACGAAGTATGAATTAAAACGTTAAAAAAACCAACACCTGCAATGGTTTCAGATACGGGTTCTGAAGCTGGTAGACAAATGACAATGCTGCAGCTGAAAGCAAGAGTGCCCAGTGGGTACTTCTGGGAGGATGGAGATGAGAGGAGCAGATGAACAAAGAGAACAGTCTTCTGCAATAATTACCGTTCAACCTCCTACACGGACATGCAGTTGCTATTTCAGAATGGGTCAGTCACATCCTATCACCAGATATTTTATTATTCATCCCTTCATTCTCACGATGGAATGAAATGTACGATTACTAGCCCCTAATCAGCGGGAATTAGCCTTGGCCCGCCTCCACACTCACTCCCATCCTCCTCACGCATACCCCTCCCCATGCTCCCAAATTCACTCTACAAGTGAGAAAGATGAATTAAGAGAAAACGTGGTTGAAAACCAGGTGATCCTTATGATAATATTACTGGATGTCCAAAAAGTCCATCTATCTCAGCCAACAGCAGCGCGGCTGGACACCCATCCTAAAGCCACAGGAGAGGCAGAAGGCAGGAGCGGGGTACAAAACACTCAGGAATTGGAAAAGGGTGGGATGGACTGCAAACCCATCAAACTGAGGAGGTGTGAAATGCAAAACACTGATAGCGGCAGCAAAAGTGATAGGGTGGGAGAACATCCCTCCCTCCACAAGGACTGTGGAGGAAGATCAACACCAAAGCAGCACAGTTCCCACTGGTGGCAGAAAGGGGAAGGCAGGCGGTGGAGGGCAGCTTTGCACCTAAAGTGAAGGGCTGCGTGAAAAGAAGCGTGAAGGAGGTGATTCTCCCCCTCTGCTCTGTTCTCCTGAAACCTCACCTGGAGTACTGTGTTCAGATGTGGGGCCCCCAACATAAAAAGACCTGGACCTGTTGGAGAGAGTCCAGAGGAGCCACGAAATTGGTCAGAGGCTGGAGCAGCTCCCGTCCCAGGACAGGCTGAGAGAGTTGGGGGTGTGCAGCCTGGAGAGGAGAAGGCTCCGGGGAGACCTTCCAGCAGCTTCCAGTGCTGAAAGGGGGCTACAGGAGAGATGGGGGGGCTCTGGGTCAGGGGGTGCAGGGACAGGACGAGGGGGAACGGTTTGAAGCTGAAAGAGGGGAGATGGAGATGAGATGTGAGGAAGAAATGTTTTCCTGTGCGGGGGGTGAGGCAGTGGCCCAGGTTGCCCAGAGAAGCTGTGGATGCCCCATCCCTGGAGGGGTTCAAGGCCAGGCTGGATGAGGCTTTGGGCAACCTGGGCTAGTGGGAGGTGTCCCTGCCCATGGCAGGTGGGGGGAACTGGATGATCAACTTTAAGTCCCTTCCCACCCAGACCATTCTGTGATTCTATGATGATCCTGTACAGCAGCCTGTACTTGCCAATCCTGGACAAAACAACACAAAAATCAATGCAGGAGCCAAGTGATGTGGAATTAAAAGCTAATACAACTAGCAGTGAGGCTAAGGATACAGCTTCTGAGGAGATTATAAATTGTGCAAGAACACAAGAGACCTTGTGATGGCACCAGGCTTTGCATCACGTATAAAACAAATCAGCAGCACACAGCATGAAGCAACCAATGGGCCACATGCTGCAGGGCAAAATGCTGCCCTGGGCGTGCTCTGCTCCTGAGCAGAGGTATTTCCACAGGGCTCCTGAAAGGGCTGATGTGGGACAGATTTATTAATGCTCCAGAATTAAATTTAGCATCACTGTTGCTAAAAATTACAGGTGACCCACGGAGAGGTGGGGAGCAATGACTGTGACACCAACACCGGTGGATCCATCACTCTGTGAGCTGGCTCTGCCCAAGCCCAGCAGTTGTAGAAGCACCAAACGTGTCCAGGAACATCGGTGCACCCACGAACAGCACCCACGGCGCTCAGCTGTGATGCCAGCTGGCAGATCCCACTGCAGCCACACAGAGCTATGCTCCAACCCAAGGACTAACGCAATTTTCAGATACATGCACCCAGGATCGAACAAGGAGGCAATTTTCTCCCCGTATGAAGCCGTAGTGAAGCCAGCCCCAGCGTGCTGCAGACGGACTGAGCACCTTTGCTTTTACAGGGTGATTAGAAAAGCTGGAGACGGTTCAAAAAAGAGGCACTCAAACGATTCGAGCCTGGGAAAAGATACTTTATGACTTTGTGAGACTAAACAACTTAAATCTGTTTCTCATGCCAAAAGGAAGACCGAGAGATGATTTGATTGCAGCATATTATCATCTTCACGGGGAGAAAATACGGTCTTTCCTTAATTTGGCAGGGAAGAGTAGAACACAAGCTCATTGCTGGAAGCTGGAACCAGCTGAAATGAGGCATAAAATATCAGCACGGATGGTGGTCCACTGGAACAACCATTTTCCAAAGATATGCTCAGGAAGAACAAATCTCTCCAAGTCTCCAAACCCAGAGCATCCGTATCTGGCTGACCCCGGGTTACTGGGCTCAGCACAGACGTGCACCAGCCAGACGTGGTGGCCTGAAGCTGTAAGAATATAGAAACTATTAGACCAGAGCAATGGTCCCTCCAAAGCTTTGCTCTTCATGCACACTGCCTTTCTGGATCCACTTTTGCCAAAAAAGTAACTTCCCAGCTGAGCTCTCTGCTCTTAGGTGGGACCTAAACCTGCAAATATTAACTGAAAGCAATTCTATTCCTCTGACATCGCCCCAGATGTTATAAGCCTGAGCAGATACTCGGTTGTACAGAAGGATGCCAGCCCCAAATATTTTAGCAACGGTCTTCTGCATGATTTCATAGCATAGAAGCCCTGAAAGGAGCCTGCAGATCCTCTCAAAACCAAAATAAGCAAAAACCATGAAATACATAGCACCACTGGGTTTTTACAACAATCTTACACCAATTTTACAACAGAGACCTTTGGTGTCTTCTGATGCTTTCTAGAAGAGATGAAGGCAGCAGCCAGATGTACCCAGGTTACAGAACAGGTACAGACATACCCACTGCGTGTGTCAGAACCCACACCCCCCCCCCAACACTCCCCGTCAAGCACCCGGTGCAAGGCCAGGCACTGCCCGCTGACCCTGCAGAGGTCTGCGCAGACCCACGTCCTGCTCCAATCCCAGGGAAAGAGCTCTAGGTAGTGAAAAGGGAATAAATTATAAGCATTAAGTTTTTTTTCCAGATTAGATATACCTATAAATAGAATATATAAATGCGTGCGTTCGTATATATATGCATGTATACATACAGGAAGGGCTGATGCTTGCACCTCTGGCAGCATCCCCTGTCACCCTGCTCCTACCTCCTTCTGCCGCCGCAGCCCCAGGACAGACATTCTCTGCTGACACCCTGAGGTGCTCGTGTTTTACTACATGAGCTGGATCCTGTTTCAGAGGGCTCTGGTGTCCTGACTGCACAAGACAAAGTGCAGGAAACGCCATCCCTGAGCGAAGGCTTTGCTGCTGACCTGCACTGGGCTGGCATCTGTCCCCCACCACCCGAGAACAGTTTCACTGATTTCTTCACGGCCATTGCTGCTTTGCTGAAGAAGGAAGAGCTGTGTTCTCACATCACTTTTATTATCACAGAATCATTGAGGTTGGAAAAGACCTCAAGGACCATCAAGTCCAACTGTCAACCCAACCCCACCCAACCCACTAACCCATGTCCCAAAGCACCACATCTACACATTTCTTCAGCCCCTCCAGGGATAGCGACTCCACCACTGCCCTGGGAAGCCTGTGCCAATGCCTCATCACTCTTTCCATGAAGAAACTTTTTCTACTATCCAGCCTAAACCTCCCCTGGTGCAACTTGAGGCCGTTTCCTCTTGTCCCATCACTTGTTCCTTCAGAGCAGAGCCCAGCACCCACCTCACTGCACCCTCCTTTCAGGCAGCTGTAGAGAGTGATGAGGTCTCCTCTCAGCCTCCTCTTCTCCAGACTGAACCCCCCCAGCTCCCTCAGCCGCTCCTCGTCAGCCCTGTGCTCCAGACCCTTCCCCAGTTCTGCTGCCCTTCTCTGGACCTGCTCCAGCCCCTCAATGTGATTATTTCATATCTCAGAGATTTCCCAGCCACTGGCTGATGTCAAGCTTTAGCCAGACTTCAACTGCAGACTCCCTTCAGCTCAGCGTCCAGAGGAACATTGCGGCCTGGCAGAATACCTTAAAATAAATGTAACCAAACAGCAACACAGTCCCAGCTCTCCTTCCATCTCCTCTGGATGCGCTACACAGAGGACAGAAGAGCCAGGAGGAGCATCCTCCTGGTGAAGGTGATGGACCTTCCGTGCACGCGTAGAGCGTCTTCTTCTCTATCCTTATAGCCTCCAAAGCACCAATGGACAGACTGCACAGGAGAACGTGTCTGAAGACAACAAAATGAGATCCTGACAGGCAACGGGACTGACTCTTAGCAGCTTCTTGCTAGGAGTGACAAAGATGTCCCCAACCCACAGTGACCACCTCTTGCATGGTGGCTGTCCAGGACACTTCCATCTCTCATTCTGCCGGGACACTGCAACCAGAAAGTTCTCCAAGCGTGAAGGTGGGTCCTTTTCCAGGCCAGGAGGTGCAGGGCTGACAGAGAGTACACCCCATGGTGCGGCACCGAAAGCCCTGGGAGCAGCGCTGATCTCCCAAAACCTCCCTCGGTGCCTCTGCTGGGGCAGCACAGCTGGGGACAGACGGCGTCGGCAGCGATGGTGCCAGACAGCTCTTCTAGCAAGAACGAGCATCACTTTCTTCTGGTCCTGTGTGAAACCCAGTTAGTGCTCCTGTGACTGGAGCAAAACCAGGACCAGTCCAGGCTTCTTGGGTCTGAAGCTCTGTTGCCCCATTTGCTGAGGCGATGCTGTGCTGACCTGGGTGTCATTGTCCCCAGGGTGCAGGAGGAAGCTGGGCTGAAGGAACGATCCTCATGGGACAGCAGAGGTTGAAGCTCCTGGTTTGGCTTAGGAAACAGTACCAACACCATGGAGCAAAACAGGAAAGAAAAGGAAACTACCGACACTGGAAAACTTCAGATGGGATGAAGAGGGGCACGCGCACAGCCACAGCAGAACTGGGCTTCACTCAGAAGACAGCGTTCACCACATCAAGTGTGGCATCAAGCCAGGAGGGACCACACGCGCTGACCCAGGAGAGGTGACCCAGTAAAGCATCATTTCTTTACCACCCCTTTGGTCCTTGGACATTCCATCCCTTGCCAGCCCATGATGCTGCACTTGCTCGATGCTGTGCCGAATTTTGTTTCCCCGGCTTCTGAGCAGCACAAGGAGCCTCCAGCTAGAGGTGCAGACAGAGCAGCAGCAGATCCAGAACACACTTCTCCAGCAATTCCCCCCGAAAGCCACAGTAACAGAGAACATGCTGCCTGGTGGAGGGAAGAGATCGGGTCCCAGCACCACCGTGTCCAGGCCTGGTCCTGCCAGGACCTCTCCTGCTTGCAGCACCGCCGGGGCTGATGCACAGCTGCTGGAAGGGTGTCAGAAAGAGGATGAGCAAGAGCAGGAGTGAATTTTCAGTTCTGCAGATCCCAAGACTGGAAGCAAGTCTTACTGCTTCTGGGTGGGGGCACACAGAGAGGAGGACGACGCAGCGTCCAGGACATCAGCAAAGTCAGATATTGGTACTTGCTGCTGGAAGCAGCAGCCCTCCCCGACACGAACCAGGAGGTGAGCACGTCTCCAAGCACTGTGACCACAAGGCACAGAGCTCCCACTGTGCTAACATGGAGACCAGCCCCATCTTCTGAACTCCTGCAGGGCACTGCTGAGAACCACGCTGGTACCAGGGAGGTCAGAGTTCCCCCTTGGTGGAGGCAGCAGCACAGAAAACCAAGGGAGAACCTACCATGAGTCAGACCCACTCCTGGTACCTGCAGCCAGACCTCCATGGTGGCTCTGAACACAGTCCCCAGCCTCGAACCATCGGTTTTCTGGGTGAAACGATGCCCTTTTGGAGTGTTCAAGTGTGGTCTTCCAGGGATCATCTGCAGTTCCCTCTGCAGGTCCAACCTGCACGTAACATCCATGGTGTGATGTTCCCTGGGAGAAGGACAATCTCCAGACAAAGCCCCGTTAGCACAGGACAAAAACTTCTCAGAGAAATCGGACCAGAGATGAGCAGAGCACCCAGACACAGCTGGCTGAAACCCCACCTCCTTCCTCGGGGTGCATCTAACTTCTGCTCCACGTCTTTGAGCTTCCCTGAGGAACACCAACCTCCTTTACTGTTTCATGTCTTTACTGAGTCACGGAGCGTGGCAATCCACGAGGCTCTTCCTGGCCGAGGAGAGGAGCCGAAGCCGTGGGATCACACACCTCTCGCCGTCACTCCATGCGGGCCTGGTCGCTCCTGCGGGTGCAGTGCTGCTTCACTTTGGATTTCAAACATGAAAGAGGCAAACAAACATTGCACCTGCGTGTATCGCTCCCGTGAGTAAGTAGGCCACGTAGCAAATTACTGCGTTACCAGCCCTGCCATCTCACAGCGCTCATTGCTGCTGCTTTGATCATCAGACTTTCATCTCCCGATGACGTTACGGACACTTTCATGTCAAATACGAGCATGGGAAGGCAGAAGAGATTTAAGGAGGCCTTGATGAAGACTCATCATGGGGAACTCGAAAGGTAGGGGTAAAAATGGGTTCCTGGACCCATCTGGTACAGCTTCCCTTGGCCCTACACCCATGGCGGCTCATGAAGGCCCTGGGCTCTAGCACCCACAGATTAAAGAGGGCAGATTTAGACTAGATATTAGGAAGAAATTTTTCACCGTGCGGGGGGTGAGGCAGTGGCCCAGGTTGCCCAGAGAAGCTGTGGATGCCCCATCCCTGGAGGGGTTCAAGGCCAGGCTGGATGAGGCTTTGGGCAACCTGGGCTAGTGGGAGGTGTCCCTGCCCATGGCAGGGGGTGGCACTGGATGGGCTTTAAGGTCCCTTCCAACCCAAACCATTCTATGATTCTATGATGCAGCAAGACCGTACGGACAAATGACCAGGCAGTAAGTACAACTTTGGCTATAAAGCTGAGTAGCCTGGATGATGCCTCACCAACATCAATGCAAGGAGCAATAAAAGGAGCAACACAAGGAGCTCTTCCAGACAGAAGGACAGAAAGGAACGGCTGACCGTTTGCATGGGTTGGCTCTGCAGGGCAACACTACCCATGAAGCTGGTGGCCCTCCTTCAGCCCGTCTCCTGTGGCAGAAAAGATGAGAAGCGGGTGCAAACCAAAGGGCTACAGTATGGTGCCGTTTTCATCCTTGGAGAGCGTCTTCTTTGGGGCTAAGTAGAACCGGCAATGACTGAAAGCAAACGGGGCCCGTCAGCTGCTGCAGCCAGAAGAAACTCGCGTTTGCAGTTTGCTTTTTCTGATGTGGAGTAGCATTCTCATAAATAATGAAAGTGACTAAAAGCTACTTAAAAAACACACACTCCTCCCTTATGAAAGAATGAGAAAAAACCCCAATTATAAAAGGACATTTCTTCCAGCTAGGAATAATTTGTCATGTAATTCTCTGAAGACAGCAAACAGAAACATGCGTGCTCTGTGCTCCCTTTTGAGTGATCTGTGATTGCGTATGTACTCAGATGGCTCTAATGAGGCTATTTTTATAGCACACATCCTGCTGAGCTTCTGGGGAGGGGCAAAGTGAGATCAGTGGAGAATCACTCTTCAGCGTCAGCTCCTGTGTATTTTCTCCTCAAAAGGAGAGGAAAAGGAAACAAATGTGGAGGAGGACATACACGCTCTGAATCAACACCTACAAACAAAGCTCTTCCTCCCCAGCAGCAAACGTGGAACATCTTCGGTTTCTTCCTGGACACCACTCAAGCTGGAAGAACCAGAGACACACCACTCATGCCTTGACGATGTCAGTGATGGTGATACCCACCTCCCTGCTGGCTGAGCATACTGTGCCCATTTACACTGCCAAAACACACCCTTGTACGGCCCTTGGTACGCTCAACTGGTCTGTAGGATGGAAGAGGTTGAGAAGGGTTCATTTGATGAGGACCATGCAGTGGGCACCTGGAGGAACGTGCTCTGCAGAGCCCACAGGGACAATATCATCAGGATAGACAACTCTTTGGTCTTCTCGAAACCAACGTGCAGCTAGCTTGTCCCATGCCAGATCAACAGGCCTCAGCGGTCAGAAAGGACAGGAAGCAAAACATGGGAGAGGCTGAAACTGGGCTCTGTTTACAGACGGTTTTCAAAGGTTCCTGCCACAACTGGAGCTAAGGGGAGTGGAATGGACAGAACAGATGGAAACAAACTCTCGTTTTACATGGAGATGATGCAAGAAGAGACAGAAAAAGAAAGATGTACATTTTAAATCTGCTTGTCTGATAAATTATTTGTGGTGGCCTTCCTACACCTCCCCAGAGCTCTCATTTGCTCCCTGGAGCAGCCCAACCATGTGGGCACCATGCCTTCGGAGGAGGGAGGTGGAGCGGGTCAGGACAAAAGGAACCACCCCGGTGTCCTCCATCAGAGTCGACTCTTTCACAGACATTACTCGGCAAAAAGATTTTCAAGTTCAGGGTTAAAGGAGAGAAAAGTTGGGAGCTATTTTTTTCACTGTTATAGTTGAGCTTTTTTCTTCTAGTCTCCATACCTCCTGCTTCAGCTTTCACATGTTCCCTCACAGACTTGAAAAACCAAAGAGACCAACCTACTCACCCACCCCAACCTCCTGTGTCAGAGCTCACAGAGCTGTTCTCTCAACTACATCTGCAGCTGGAGCCAGCGCCTCCTGCACAGAGGCTGTCTTGATTTTGATACGTAAAGCGCTGGAGTAACCACCACATTGCTGGGTCCCTCCTCTGAGTAATTATTTTCCAAAACAGGCACCACACTTCCACTGTGGGTCGCTGCCTCCAGCCCTTGAGCCACAATCCACTTGGTTTGCCGGAAAAAAGACTGTGTGACCAGGAATCACCCCTCCATAGGAGGGAACAACCTCCTCTGGTGTCTCTTGAATGAAGCAAAGCAAACACACTTCCCCAACGTTTACTGTATGCACACTAAAACATACCTTCTAATTCTTGACTCTTTCCATGAGCATTTGGGAACCCGTCCACGTTTCGAAGCACAGATACCGGACAAGGACAAAGTATGCCACCAGCAATCTTAATAACGCACATGGTGGGAACACATCCTGGAGTATTTGTCTGAAACCCAAATTTTCTCTTGGTCGCAGAGTTGTACAAGGAGTTAATGGTCACTCACATTCTGCCAGGCCAGGAGACTCCAGTTCTCCTCACAATTACCATTTTCCAAGATGCTATCATGTATTCTCAAAGTGTGGGGCTAACCTCTGAACGCTACAGGAAAAACCTCTGAAGTTATTTTAGGGAACAGGAACTCCTTCCTCCATCAGTGGTAGAGGAGCGAAGACTTGTTCGAACAGAAAAAAAGAAAGATCTGGTCAGAGCTTCAGGACATCTTCCACGTGCAATGCGCTCATGTGAACCTCACGCTTCAAGGAATCCAAGGTCACTGCTGCGTCGCAAGTGTTACATCCAATCTCTGTACGTGTTCTGTCCAGGGTCCTATAGGCCGGATCCTTGGATGGTTGGTTGGTTGGTTGGTTGGTTGGTTGGCTGGTTGGTTGGTTGGTTGGTTGGTTGGTTGGTTGGCTGGTTGGTTGGCTGGGTTTCTTCCCAAGGTTGGTAGATCCACCCTGACTTTCAGGGATGCACTGATCACGTATAAACTGACCAAAATCAGCTGAAGCTAACCAGCATGCACGTTCCAACTCTCGAAAACTGTGAGGCCCATCTTCCAAATCAAGCAATCAGATCTGGGGACATCACACCCATTGGGTATGCAAAGAAAGTCCCTGAGGCAAGAGAAGCAGCCCCAAACCCTGTCCTTATCTGGGACACATTTCAGTTTCACAACCCGAAATCAGAGCATGAGACCACATCCTTCTGCAGGCAGAAGTATAACAGAAACTGCCATTTAGGTTTTCCTGGAAGAAATTTGCTCAATAAATACCAGTAGTATTATGGAGTTCATAAACTTAGAAGGACCTAAAGGCTTTTTAGAAGAGAGATGCCTCAAGTACGATCACTGCCTCTAAGGGCAGCCAGCTCTTAAAAACAGAGGCAACAGCTTTCAAAAACCTCGAACGAGCTAACACAACGCTTGGCGGCATGGCGCGGTACAGTGTGAGTGCTAAAATCTGGGGAAAACCACCAAACAAAGCAACATGCTTAATTTTTCCAACTATCTTGGTCTACTAAAACACACAACCGTTCCTGACAACAAACACCGCTTCGGTAAGTGTAAGAGGAATTTAATTGTGCGTTCATTGCTCAAGGGATGCTTGGCAGCTCCAAATCCTTCAGAAAAGGTAAACTACAGGAACAAATCAGGCTGCCTCTCCTCTAGAAATGAAATATTAAAATACAAACCAGAACAATAGTCAAGAGCCACAAAAAATTCCTAAGGTATTAGCAAAACAAATTCCCTTCAGTCCTTATTAGGAATATCTTGAGGATGGTTTGAAGAGCGAAATCTAACCAAATATATAAAAAAATTTGGCTTATCCAACAAAAAACAAACACGCACTGTTTGCCAAAAGCAAAAGAATTCAGTCAGATAAAAAATGTGACATACAAATGATGCAGGTTAAAAACTAAATTTAAGATGATAATAGAATAGCTGCCAGCGTCTTTAAATTTTCAAGCGTGGAAATGTCAACAGAGACAAAGAAATTCAGGGAAAAACAAAGAGAATAGATTAAGGGTTTATTTATATCGGTGAAACAGCTCTACGGTGCTTGGCTAAGAAATGACTGAGGGGGTGACAACTGCCTGCAAATGTTCATAGGTCCCCCAACAGGGCCACGAGGAGCCAATGCCGGACGGTGTCACCAACCCGCCGGCAGCAGCGCGGCACGGCACGGCCGGGAGATGAATGGCAGAAAATGAGCAACGGGAAAAGGCGGACAGGAAAGGAGACAGGACCTTGGGAGAAGGAAAACTCCCCATCTGGGGAGCGATACAAATGCGGTGGCAGATGTTCTGCCGCTGGAGATACGCCCGCAGCTCATGTCAACAAGCTCCGAGGCTCTACCCCATTATCAGAACAAGCCTGAGCTGGCCAGAAAGGGGGGATCCAAGGAAAATGATTTCCTGGTAACTCAGGTTTGCTGAAGTCATTAGAGCTACCATATGTCAGTACTTCATGGCTCCAGAAAGGACATTCCTCCATCTCACCCCACCCAGAGCTCTCCGAGGCTCCGGCGTTTGGCAGACTGGTGTGGGTTACCCAGGAAACACGCCGGTCCCACGGGAGCCGGGATGCGGCCGAGCGCTGCCGTCTCTTCGTACGTGTACGTTTGACCTTCTTTTGGGTTTCGAGGAAACATGCCTGGGTTCCCCACAGCTCTGCGCTGGTCATAGGGCAGAAATGAACCATCTGCTTCTCTTAAATTGGCCAGAGGGGACTTTTGGGGGGGTTTTGTGCTGGTTGGTTTGTGTGTTTCTTTTTGAAGGTGGCTAGTGAGAACCCTGCAGAGAGCACCACGGCTTATTAAATACCTCCCTTAATTATTAATAATTTTCTCTCTTTCTGACGCAGGATGAGTCTGAAACTCTTGACCCTCTGGGACTGAAAATCCCACAGGTGGCCTTTTAAAGAAAGGGGAAATAATTTAAATAATTCTGTTTCTTGGAAACACTCAACCCTTGACCTGTCCCTCCAAAAGGTTTGGAGCCCTCTCCTGAGCTTTGGAGGATCACAAATTCCCGCTTGGGCACACACAGAGGTTGTCCTCCCTGAATGCTGGGGATATAATGAGGACGGGCCGGCTGGGAGAGAAGCCTTCAAGGAGCTGGGTGGCACCCCTGGGTGACATCCCGGGACAGAGCTCCCATGGGTGGTGGGAGCTGCTGGGGAGGATGAGTCTGCAAAGGACAGAGCAACGTGGGGAGGAGAGGGAAAGATGCCACCAGCGAGGCTGGGGAAGGGTGAACTGGGAAGGAGGAAAGTAGGTGCAACCACTTCTTGGTACCTTCTCCTCCAGCTGGAAAGTCACATCTTCTAAGACAGAGATTGAAACAACTGGACTACCTAAGCACCATGGCTTGGTCTGGCGTATCGGGAAAAACCGCATCATCTCCGAGCTGGGAGACCTCCACGGCCCAGCCTCAAGGACCGGCTGGAAACGCTCCTGCCAGCACTGCAGAGCCCTTCTGCTGGACCTCCGTCTCCAAGAAACCTCCCAGCCTTTTCGGGATGCCTACCACAGTGCTGTTAACGCTGCAATAAAGATGAGAGCCGCCCGTGCACTCCCAGCCAGCTCAGAACCCCGCGGGTCTGGGATTTTCCCAGCGTTGCGGGAGCGGAGCACGCTTTGCTGCACAGCTACATCTGTGCTGCGAGCGGGCTCCCCGGCTGGTGACAGCCCTGGTGCAGACGGGGCTGAGCTTCCAGCTGGCTCCGTTCCCTCCACAAACAGATGCAGCTCCTATATCAGGGTCTGATTTATTCAGCAGGAGTCTCGCACATTAAGCGCAGTTAAGGCTGAAAACAAATCTAATGACTTTAAAATAAATAGCCAACGGAGGACTTGAAACTCAAATTCTTCCTTCCTCTGACACCCACCATATAAACAATAATAATTATATAAAACCGTGTCTAACACATGACTACACAAGGCTCTGGTGACCAAGAAAAGCACACGCTGCTTGTCAGACATAATTGCACATTTGGTTTTTCAATTATTTCTTGTCAAGATCCAGAGCCCACCATCTGAACATTGACGTTAATTACTTACCAACTACTAGTAAGTAGTTAGTTTCACAACAGCGTTATGGAGACTCCCAACAAACACCCCGAGGTCCTGCAGTTCCCGGCGCTGCTCCCACGCTGCCCTGGGTCCCTCCAAGCCCTCCAGGATGGTCACGCAGACTCACACCAGTAAGTGACACTCAATCCGGTCCACCATGTTCAGAAGGAGCTTCAGGAAACTTTCCAGCAGGCAGCAGCAAGGCAACTGATCCCCAGGCAACGTGCCTCATTGACACGTCACCTCCCGATGCCACCTTCCAGCTGAGTCCCCTCCAAGCCCCACTCGAGCACCCGACTCTTGGAAACGCGCTCCAACAGCTAACTGCCCATCACGCAAGAACAAGCCCTGATTTATTGGCTTTTAATTTGCTGCCTTTTAATTTTGTTGACTGTTTCTTCTTTTTTTCTTGCAAAAGGAAGAAAGAAGTCTCTGATCTACCTTTTCGGGAGCGTTCAAAAACACGCGCAGCTTTGTCATGTTGTCTCTTAGTTGTCAACTTCTCCAAGGCAAACAGCCATCTCCCTCCTAGCTGCCTTAAAGGAAGGGTTTTTTCTATGCTCCTAATAATTCTCTTCACTTTTTCAAATTTCCCCTTAATAAGCATTCGGTGAGGTGCAGGAACCACACACAAGTTAATAAGGCAGGAGAACAGCGAGTGCTTTCCGCCACCGCTAATTCTCAGCTGCAAACAGCTGCACGCGCTGATCCGTGTTATTTCAAAGGCTCAATCAGAGTTCTGGGGGTGAGAAGATCATAAAACTCCTGTGCCTTCAGCGCTTTTAACATTTACTTGAAACAGAATAAAATCAATTCAATACAATAAATAAATAAAACGAAGATCGACCCAATACTACGGATCAAGCACGCTTCAGTAAAAAAAAAAAAAAAAATTGCAGAAAGGTAAAGTTGTCCTGGAAACCTTATTTTGCTCATATTTTTTAACGATATCAATTAATTGTTAAACGCTTCCTCAACAGTTTGCAACTGGCTAGAGTTTCAAACAGCAACAACTTTGAAAGACATCCACCTTGTATCTCCATCCACCCACCTCACGGATTGCACCAAAGCCACATTTCAACCTCCAGGCACGGCCAGAACCTCCTAGAAACACTACATTTTTATTCCATTTTATTTTTTTTTAAAACAGACTTGGTCATTTTCCTTTTTTATGAGCATTTTTTGTTCAGCCAGGTAGATGCTGAAGTGGATTTTGTTTCCACTTTTCTAAAAGAAAAAAAAGTGATGGCCAGCCTCGCGTTTCTTCTCTATGGCCATACAAAACGTCAGCAGGAACGGAAGGAAGTTCTGCCACCCCAACGGGTGCTGGCGTCCCCACCGCTGGGACGGCTCTCGCTCACACCTGGGAGGATGCTCAGGTGCTTGACCCCCAGGCAGGGGGACACCCCCAGGGGACACGCCGAAGCGTCAGCTCCCACACGGAAGGGGAAGGTGATGCTGGTGCCAGGATGGGGTGCAGCCCCCCTGGACCATGCTGACTTTTCTCCACGGCAGCCAAACTGGATTTGGTTCTCTGCTGTCATCCCCGCCCATGCTGACGTAACCCACAAACGTGCCTTGGGTGCTTGGCGGTCCCCTCAATGAGCTGTGCATCGCCCCACCATGTGATGGTACCTCCCTGGCATTCCTCCCACCTTCTCCACCTCTCACGGATATTTCCAAGCCTGGCTGAAGCCCACTGCCCTTCCTGGGCCACGTGCTCCCCTCCCTGGTGTATCTTCAGAGTTGCCCTCCCTTCCAGCCTGGCGTCTCCAGTCTCCTACATCTCCACCTGTTTTACCACAAAACCTTTTCACCCTGGGAGATGAGTTTCCCACTTTGCTGGTGGACAGCAGACAACCAGGAACAGCTTTGAGCACGCACAGGACCACGAAAATCCTACTGTCACCAAAGCCACGCTTTGCCCTCGCCTCCCACCACCTCCCCAGCACTGCCCGGTACATCAGCTGCTCTGCAGAGGAAACCCAGCTGCACAGAATTTGGCCAAGGAAGGAAAGCTGCTCCTTCTGCCATGCTTCCAGCCCTGGGCTGACTCCACCAGAGACAGATGTTGGACACTGGAAGCCCCCAAGTGAGTCTCACCCACCCACCATGGAAATACCACCACCTTGGTGGAGGGAAAGCCACTGCACACCCGATGCTGTTGGGGTTTGGGGGCTGCTCTGGTGACCCCAGCAATGGTGTGGCTCAGCCACACTGGTGCCAGGGCTGGACATTCCCCCTCGCCCGCTCAGCCCAGGCTGCTGGGTGCTCCTCCAGGGATGGAGAGGGACCGAGAATCATCATCTTTAGTGCTTCCCAGCATGCCCAGCACGGTCGGATGCCCTACAGCACCTGCAGGAGATGGAGAGGCCACAGCACAGACCCAACCTCATTGCCTCCCGCTCCTCTTGCTGCTCGCGCCATGGCTGCGTGTCTCCTTCCTGCAATGCGCGGGGCTGCCGGGACATGGGAGCTACGGCACACCCCGGGCACCCTGCCCAGCGCCACACACACCGGAGGTGGCACTGGCCAGGACACGCGGAGAAGAGTCCCTGACATAGGACCTGTCTGGTCCCAACCCATCAGCACAGGAGCAGCAGCACCACTCTGTAGCAGGATCAGAAAACACCGGGTGGTGGGACATCCCATCCTCTCCTCTTGTGTGGGAGCAGGGGGTCTGCACCCAAGTGCTGTAGCATGGCCCAAGGACTCCAGCCAAGACCCTCGTCCTGCAACAGTCTTTGTACCCCAGCATGGGCACAGGGCTGGGGGCACTCAGCCATCCCACCCATCCTGCACACCAACCACGTCTCCTCGCAGCCCCCATGGCCAGAAGGATCCTTCTTGCATCTACCTCTCTAGCATCATCCAAACCCGGGCATACGGACGCTGTGCTCTAACGGCTCCCAGCCCATCCCTCTCGTGTGGTCGCCCTTCGCCACCTGTCTCTGAGCTGCATCCGCACCCCTTGTCCCACCCCAGCAGAGAAAACCATCCACCTACCTGCTGGAAGAGCTCGTCTGCCCGCTGCTGTTGCTCTCGTCAGCCTAAGAGGGCAAAAGACATCAGAAAAAAAAGGCTGTTTAGGTTAAGAAAGGCAAGAGTGTGCTCCAAACTCTTCCTGCAAGCACCCTGCGCCCCCAACACGCGGGGTTCTCCCACTCCCAGTGACAGCCGTGCCCCATGCTCAGCGCTGGTGGGACACGTCCTGCTCTCAAACCCGGCTTTGCTCCCGGCCAAGGCAGGACTTCAGATGGAGCCCCACCAAGGAGGAGACTTTGAGTCTATCTATTCCCTCCAGTCACTCTCATTGAATTATTTTATTGCACTTCACCAGATTTTAAAGTCATGATCCCTCCCGTGCAAAAAATCTGCAATTTGCAGGAGGGAAATAAGGCAGAAATAGCCAAATTCAATGCGGCGTCCAAGCCGAGATGGCCCCAGCTCCTGGATCGGAGGGCAGCTCCCTTCGTTAGCGCTGAATCGGCTAATTGAGCCGCTCTGGGCCGTTAGAAGGGGCTGAGCAAGGAGTAACCAGGGTCTCGTCCTTTCCGCCTCCCTCCCCGGCTCTCTGATGAGATGCTTCCTTGGAAAGACAATATTATTCCAAACCCAGAAATTTTATTTCTGAATTTGTGCAAATACAAGTTAAAAGATATTAGCTGCATTTCACATTTTGTGCAAATGGCAGAAACAGGCAATTCATGTGCAGCAGGATGGGGGCTAGCCAACGATTTCGATAAAATAAACCCTTTTTTAATTTAAATGCTAATGCACTGAATTAAAATTTAATAACTGAGGAAATTGAAAAGCCGAGCAGGAATATTGGAAATAAATCCAAGCAGAAACAGCTGAAATTAAAAATTCTAGAGAGTGGGAGGATAGCAGCTAAGCTGTCTTATATGATTACTTTTTTTTTTTTTTTTTTTTTT
>WKFP01014929.1:115707-129867 GCA_011057875.1 Pterocles orientalis | reverse complement strand
AAGAAAAGGCAGCGGCTCCCAGCCTGGCCACAGCAGTGCGCGCGGCTCCTGCCAAGCTGGAGCAAGCCTTCCGGTCGGCGAGAAGGATAACGGAGGCGACGATGATGGGCAAAATCCAAACCTGCCCGGGAGACGCGCGGGCGATGCGCAACCCCTCCACTGCTGGAGCGTGGGGACGTGTGAGCTGCGGGGGCACCAAAAGCCCCGGGATCACCCATCGGTGTGAAGACAATCTCGTCTGGGCTCTAACACAGCGTCCAGGCGAGTCTCCAGCACAAGGAGGGTGCTCGTTACTCCCGGCCGTGCTCATTCCTTACACCAAGCTTTAGAAAGACTTATTCTAATGTTGAGATCTCCCACGTTCCCTCGTGGGAAGGTGCTGGAAGGGCAGCGATCTGCAGGGACGTAACCTGTCCCCAGCACCCCCGTGTTGGATGGACAGAGCATCCTGACACCCGATGCTTGGGGACATGGGAGTTTGTCACTCCCCACGCTGCTGCTCTGAAGCCCTGTGCCCGGAGCATCTTTGAGCAGCCCAAAATTCATGAGGTTCATTAAGCAGCTGCCGCGTCCACGTGAGCACCTCCACCACAGTTACACGTGCAAATAAATACCTGCTGGAGATGGTTGCTCAGCCTGGAAAGAAACCTGAGCGGTGTCTGGATGGGAATACAGCACCACCCTGGCTTGGCCAGGCCCCGGCCACCACCCCTTTCTTGCTGGTGGCCAACCTCCCCAAGAGGACATGTGCCAAGGGAGCCAGCAAGCACCATCACCGAGGGCAACACTACCAAGGGATGGCCACGCTCGGCAATGACACCCAGGACCTTCTACCACGAGAGAGCGTCACAGCTTCAGGAGATGCTCTCATCCCTGCTCCGGCTGTCCTGGTGACACCGGGGGTCCCCTCCAGTCCCCACCACGGAGGGTGCAGTGACCCACCTCTGCCGGTGTCCATCCCTGCGGCCCTGGGGATCCGTAACAGCCGACGAGATTTCTCATCACTCACCTTCCCGCAGGTTCCCAGTTGCTGCGAAGCCACTGGGTGCCTCCCAAATACTAATTAGTGACCGACACTAACGATGAAACCAGCCAGGAGGTTGATCAGCCCAACACTAGGGTCACGATGGGCACGGGATTGCATGGGACAAGTCGCGATAGGAACAATCCCCTCTGCTCCTGTAGTTTAACTTCTGACTTCACCCGGGGCCCCCTCTACACTGATTTCAATTCTCTTTGTATTGGCAAGAGAATTATTTTTCTCTTTTTTTTTCTTTTTTTTTTTTTTTTTCTTGGTCTTGCAAACGGCGGGACTGGGCATGCTCAGACTTCTCCCCAAACTCTCATCTGGGGCAGAGAAAGTTGCCGAATGGAGTTAAAAATTATAAGCATGCTAGTAACAATAATAATAAATAATCATTGTTAAAGTCTAGAAATTATTCTCATTCACTTTCATTGTATTTACCCTTGCCTGCTGTCTATTATCTTCCCATTTTATAATCTTAATTTAATAACCTGGGTGTGCTGCCTGCATCCGCCCAATTTCCGAGCTGTCGCAGCAACTCGTAATTACAAGTTCTTCTAAAAAGCTGCAAACGGAAAAGGTCGAATCCCTGCTGGAAAAGTCACCCACAGGGTTTTGCTAACTGGGAGAGCCGTGCAAACACCAAAACCAGCGAGGCGGGAGAAAAAACCCATCACAAACTCCCCACCAGCCTGGGCAGGCGCTGAACCACGCCAGCGCTCTTCCCTCTCGAAACGGAAAAAAATTGCCTCTGAAGGACCCAAGGTTTTCGTGTCACCTACCATTCGCTTTGGCTCCCGATACTTCAGATAGTCGCAGACATGTTTAAGGGCTGTAAGCGGTTGCCTTTGAGTCAAGGGAATATTCATACCAGTAATTTTATGAACTCGCTGAAAGCACTGGCAGGATCTGTGCTTTGAATTTCAATTCTTCCCCCTCGCAGCCCGGGGAAATTCAAGTAGCACAAGCGAGCAGAAGTAGACTGAGGAAAGGGAACATTAAATAAATTTTAACCTAAAACTACAAATGTTCAAACAAGTATTAAAAAGCTTCAACCCGAAATGCCTTTTTTTTTTTTCCAAAACAGTTACGAAATTAAAATGATGAATTAAATCAATGCAGCAAATTGGTCTGGATTCAAAGAGTTATTCCTTGATTATAAGCAACTGAAAAGTAATCAAAATATTTTTCCATCTCGTATTCCTCAGTGCTCTGCCTACTCCGTTCTTTACGAGAAAAATAATCAAATTGAGGGTGAAGAGGAGAAAAGGCATTACTGATTACTCCTGAGCTCTCATATTATAAAAGCTGGAAAACAAGAGTGACCGGGCAAAACAACAGAATTATCTGCATCAAGCAGTTGTTTACAGATGGTATGAGTTTCCCAGCTAAAGAAACAGCTGGAAATATTTTTAAAGAATAAATGTATATGGAATGAAACCTTGGGGGGAAGGAGGGGATTATTATTTTTTACTTGGGGAAAAAAAAAAAGGGGGGGGGGAGAAGAAGCCACGCGATAGCATTTCAGAAATCCATCCGTTTTTCCAGGTTTCCAATTTCACAGGAAACTCTCAGGAAATCAATTTTTTTAAAATCCTCTTACAGGCCCTTGTCCAAGTTGATAAAACAAACATATCTAACAAGCTACGAGTGCACACGGAAAAAAAAAATAAAATAGGACTTATTTATACACGGAATCCCACACGTTTTACTACAGAAGTGCCGTCACAGATTTTTTCAGGCGTTGCTGAGCCAGCACATCTCCTGGCCGCGTGTAGGAAGGTTTTGCTTTGAAATACCGCGGCCAACGGGGCTGTGAGAGCTTCCACCACACGAGTCACCCCCACGGAGGAGCCACCCGGAGCCACGCACCCGCAGAGGACCAGCCCTTCCCGCTGGGGGCATGAGATGTGCTGGGAACAACCTGGAAGTTGAGTCGAAGACAAACTGGGAGCACACGCATGGGCTCTCACCGCAGCTCCGCTGATGGGAGGTGACCTGAGAAACCATTTCACCTCCATGGCACGTGGAAAAACTCAGGCAACAGCTTAATCTACCCTCAAAATCAGACCGTGCGATCACAGTGAGAGCAGGGGGTCGTGGCGGCTGGGGACGCGCGGTGGGGAGCATGGCCTCTGGGCGGTCCCACTTTGGGGTGGTGGTCGCAGAGCTCAGCGGGGTTTGGCCAAAGCGAAGCCCAGCGAGGAGACCCTTCCAGCTCTCTGACAGCAGGATGGCCAAATCCTAATGCACCTAAAGGTGTGACACCGCAACACGGACACTACGCAGGAGCATCTTCTGTCATTGCTCTCCTGCACTCCTGATGCACGGGAAAGCAGGTCAAGGACCTGAGAGCAAGGCGGCCCACCAGACCTGGATCCATCTGTATCATGAGCTGTTGGAAATGCTCGAATCCTGCTCTCTGAGCACTAGACGTGAGGCTGGGAAAGAGGGAGCCAAGACCTAGAGGAAAAATCATCTCGGAACTGGGTGCCTCCCCTCTGCCCGTGAAACCCCAAGGGCCCATTGCTGGTTCCCAGCGTGGGAAGGATGGGACCCACGTGGATCAGCCGGCTGGTATCTCACAAGGCTGTGACCTTCAAGAAGCCCCAACTCAAGATTCGAGGAAAAACTAAAACCAAACCCAACCCACGCCAAGAACATCCTCAGAGGAGCGCCGGCACTGGTGGGACATCCACCAGCCACAGCACCACGGAGCTCAAAGCCAGGGAGGAGCCTTGTGATGAAGCACTTCTTGGAAGAAGCTTTTGTAAGACTGAAACTTTGCCCTTTAAACCTGCGGAGGCTGTGACGTATGTCCCAGGGGAGCTGCTCCAGCTCACGGTTAAGTCACGTGTATTTCAGTGGGAGCGACGCGATCCCTGGGCAGAACTGTACATTTTGGAGTTGGCTCTACTGCTTTTTTTGGTAAATTTTGGAGAATGCTTTGGGTCCCTCCATAATCAACAGCACTGCCCAGATGCAAGGTACTGACAACGTTCAGCTTCAATCTGAAGTGTGCAATGAAATATTAAACATTTGTCAAACACATGATCATCCAAGGCAGAAACTTAGTAGCTACAATTAAAAAATGCATCGTTTGATAAATATCACAGTGAGCGGCGTGAGGAACAGGACCACAAACAGGTCCAGCGCTGGCCAAGGGTCCCCTGTGAGGCTGGCACCCGACACCCCTTCCCGACGCTAGCCAGGAAGGCTGTCCATCCGCAAAATATAAATTTTATCCTCATAAACAAAATCCATCGTAGCATTTAGAGATGGGCTAAGAGGCTGAAACTAAACAAACATCTACTGTTGGGAGGTTAACTACAGGATGCCACCTTCTCTCCCAGTTTTGGATGATTGGCTTTTTTTAATAGCATGAAATGGTCATAATTTTACTTTGGAAAGGGAAAAAAAAAAGTCTAAACCACATCGATCTAAAAGTAAGAAGGGGGTAAGGCACATAAAGCTGGATAATTTTTTCAAACTTAAAAAAGAGCAGTAATTACAGGGGGGAAATTCAGAAAGAGTTTAGTCTGCCCGGCTCCCTCAAAAAATGAAAAGAAAAAAAAAAAAAAAGAAAAAGCAAGGAAAAAAAAGTAAAAAGAGAAAAGAGAAAAAAGAGAAAAGAGAAAAAAGAGAAAGCAAGAAAAAAGTACAAAGAGAAAAAAAGAGAAAAAGAAGGAAGCTGGAGCAAAAGCAGGCTTAAAGTAGAAATCTTAGAAATTCTGCTTGCAAAATAACTCCCATCAGCCAACCACAAATCCTATAAATATCACCAGATCGACTCCCCGAGCAGATATAAATCAATAAATAAACAAACAACCCTCCAAGATTTTAAAAAAAAAAAAACAACAACGAACCAAAATTAAAAAAAGACCAAAAAACACAGAAAAACCTAGTTGCTTTCAGCAGCTCTCACCATGCCGAGAACAATGGTAATTTGGAAAATAAGGGAAGATGAAAAACAGCTTTTCCTGGGCACATTTAAACCCGATCCTGCTGAGCCACCGCGGCTCTCCCTGAGATAACAAACACTGCCCAGGGGCCGAGGGGATGGAGACCCCCAACCCTCGCCCAGAACTCCTCAAAGCGGGCAGGGCGCTGGGAAGAGCGGGACGTCGCCCCGTGCCATCGACCTTCGCTTCTGTCACTCCCAAACCGACACCTTCGAGCCACAGGTTGGGCTGAAGAAACCGTTTTTCAAGCAGTTTGCATGGGACAAGCACCACCCTGCCCCGACCTGTGCCACCCTCAGTTCTCTGTAGTTCCCGGAGCTGAAGAAAATGAGGGCACAGAGCTGCAGGGAAAATCTTTTCAGCCAAAAGTGGAGCTGCAGCGAGACCGACCACTGCATGGATTAGTGTCATTTTTGCTGAACCACTCATACAACGGAATATGACACTCATTTCCAAAAAGTGGAAGTGACACACTCTGACATTCAAAATTTTCTGATTCATGAAGGCAAAATATCTGTCCTATTTCTTTTTTAAAGGAGGAACTGCAAGATGTGTTCAAAATCTAAACGAAGCCCTCGGAAGCCCCAGATTCTGTTCAACTCAAAACTATGCAACCCCAAATTATATTCTTTATTTTCTGGTCAACTACAAAGAATAAAATCAATATATTTTTTTCTTGGCTCAAACCGAAAGTGAATTTTTCAATTTCTCAGAGCTTCAGTGAAATACAAAAAAAATTTATTGTCAGAGCAGTGTGGAAGAAGCGCCACCGTGATGTGAAAAAAGGTCCCGATGTTCTTACAGGATCTGGTTTGGGGGTGAATTTTGCAGGCGGCATCGTCAGTCCTCTGCCAGTCTGCAGGGCAGCAGCTGCTGCAAAGTCTCGTGAAGGGAAAGCCAGGAGGGGTGACTGCACCCCCAGAATTCAGATGCAGCCTTGGGTCACGTCTAAGAAACAGAGAGAAATCCCCGAGCGCTGAAGCCCAGTTTCCAAACGATGTCTGGGTTCCCCTGCGATGCCGGTGGCTGCTGCCAGAGCCAGATGGGGCTGGTTCCGCCTCCGAGCCGAGACAGGAGCAACGAACCCCCTGAAATGGATCCTTTGCATGAAAAAAATGTCAGGCTGAGGGCTGTCTCCTCTTCCAGAAATCCCCCAGCCGCCAACTGCTCCAGTCCCCCGCGAGGACCAACTGCAGAAGGCGCTGGGCTGGGAAAAGCTCACGTGTGCCAGCTCCCGTAAGCTTTTCCATTAGAAAAGAAAAAATGATGTTCACCTCCACTTCATGCTGCGGCAGCCCCGCAGTGATTCACCTTGGGTGCGTTGTTATCATATATAACCTCAGCTGCAGCCACGGATATTTGCTGTATGAACTGTACCCAAAGAACATAGTACACCACCACCTTCAGGATGGGCTTAAAGCACATCGTCTCCAATAAATGATTCTACTGAACATTGGGAAAATTTCTTCAGCCCAAAAATTGTTTTCTGCACGTTAACACTCCCAGTGTGGGATTATAAGTAAGGGAAGCTGTGACAATTCAGGGCATCCCTGTGAAGTCCTGATGAATACTGGGAACTGTCCTCAAATCCCCAAACTCCATCCTGGGTGAGGAACCTCCACCTTGACACACTTTGACCCCACATTGTCCTAAATACAGAGGAGGACACATGAAGAGGAAATAAACAGGTAACCCATGGGTGCCCCATCCCTGGAGGGGTTCAAGGCCAGGCTGGATGAGGCTTTGGGCAACCTGGGCTAGTGGGAGGTGTCCCTGCCCACTGCAGGGGGTGGCACTGGATGGACTTGAAGGTCCTTTCCAACCCAAACCATCCTGGGGTTCTGGGGTTCTCACCCATGTCCATGCTCCAGAAGAAGTAAGGTCAAACTGCTCCCAGTGTGTTAGGGCACAGGCTCAGGAGCCCAGTAAGTGTCCCATGGACAACTGCAACGTGCGAAGACAAGGTGAATACCAGCTGGGACAGTGACCGAACTGGGACCGGAGATAACCCAGGACATCACACTGTAAACACCCTCTCCTCTCACATTAGCAAGTCATGCGATAGACGTTACTAAAACCAGAGGAACACTCATTCTCCCATTCTAATTCCTTCACTTCTTCATCCAACACTTATTTTAAAGACAGAAGGCCGATAGCCGGTTAATTATACTGTAACACCTTTGCCGACCGCCACCCCAAAAATCCCGTACATGAGGGACACCATCTCCCTGCACACCAGGAACAATAAAGACAAACAACTTTTAATTCCTACCTTGGTGGTTTCAAACCAGACCACTTTAGCAAAAATGGAAAATTCTTCTTAACTAATGGTTAACTGATGCAAAGAAAACTAAACGATAAGCCACTAACAGGAGCTCCAGCCCATGAAGCCCCAGCTCCCAGAGGCTGTCCATGGGAATACCTCCTGGTATCACCCACACCACCTCCTCCAGTGCCTGGAGAACACCTGAGAAAGCATCTTGCAGGTCTCACCACAGCTCCTGAAGAAGGAATTGTCTAAATATTTCCCTGTCCAGGCTCACCACTCCCAGAAACGAAGGCACCTACATGTCATGGTCAA
Source organism: Pterocles orientalis (assembly GCA_011057875.1). Classification (NCBI taxonomy): domain Eukaryota; kingdom Metazoa; phylum Chordata; class Aves; order Pterocliformes; family Pteroclidae; genus Pterocles; species Pterocles orientalis. Next base: position 122,300 of record WKFP01014929.1, on the reverse strand, counting down.
TGTGAGCGGACACGCAACGTGGCTCTGCTCAAGGATCCCAGCTGCTTCAGCTCAGGTCACCCCTAGCTCTTGCTCTTAAGACAGACAGATATTCTTTGATGAATGATCCAGGAAAGATGCTCATGCTGGTGCTCCTCACTCATCTAGATGATTGCTGCCACTCACACACGGAGACAGGACCACACAGCTCTGAGATGCCTGACCCTGGATCCACAAACACGGGCCAACCGCCTCGAATGGCACCTACACGTCCTAACGGGAACTAGTGTGGGCACAGCAGAGTGGAAACGAACACCCGGTCCTGCAGAAGCCAGCAGTGCCCACAGCCCCTCGCCCCTCTGCCGCAGCACCGTCCCACCGGCGTCCCCAGCTGACCGCGGAAAGCCAGCCTCCAGCCAAGGACGTGGGGTCCCCAGCAAGATCTCAGATACCAAAGCAGCTCCCTGGCTCTGAGCTCGGAGAGTCTTCATAAAACTTTGTGCCTCGCAAACAGATTTTTGCGGATGTCGTGTGCTCTGCAGAAAACCACAGAAGTTATTCCGCTCACAACCAGGAGGGCACAGCACAGCGATTCCCCGGCGGGTCTGCCTCCACACGGGCAGCAAACGCTCCGTCGGCACAGATTCTCTACAATAATTCCCCATCAATGTTATTTTTCAACGCTTTATTTTCCGCTCACACATATGGTGAGGTGGCAGCTTGCGGGCTCTGTATTGGTCTCTGGTGAATAATTGCCTAGGTAATGAAAAAAAGAAAAACTTACCAGGCTACAGCTACGCAGCCACTATACTGCACTATGGAGTGGACGTACTCTCGCGTCTCCTGGGATTCCCCAAAATTTGGAGCTGGGAGAGGGTTCAGAAAAAGGAGATTCAGAAGGTGAAACTCCACGTCGCCCGTAAGGCTCTTAAACGTGACCTCCAGGCTGCCCTGCAGCCACTAATGGCCCAACTCCACACTTCCCACAAATTATCACGAGTATCAAAAATATCTTTACAACGGAGCTTTTATTTCCATATATTTGAAGCTGCTTTCCCCTTTTGTTTCTTCTCTAAACCGGTTAAAATGAGCATTAAGGGATATAATTATGTTGTTAGCTTAATTGCCTACTTAAAGCAGAATCTACAGGGGTTTAATGCAAGATTTGAGAAGGAGAAGGGGGAGGAAATCGGGATATTAATGGATAGGATTTTAAAAATGAACCTCTTCTAGGGGGAAGCGAGTTTGGGGTACGGGACAGAGCGTGCAGGGGGAGGAAGGGGAATCAGCCCCCATCAGTTTCTGTCGCAAGAGTTTGTCGAAATGCAAATCATTGGCCCGTTCCTTCTCCAGCAGTCTAATTTTGGAGAATTTGACCTAATTAATCATTAACCACCACAAAAAAAAAAAAAAGTATCCCTCCTTCAGTTTGAAACCTTAATGCTATTATTGGCATGACACACTTACGCTCAGGATAGTTATCTGGCTGTTATCTGCTACGTGCCCGACGCTGCATGGACCAGTCCAACTGGGAGAACTCTTGCTCCAAATCACCCAATGGACAAACAACCATTTTCCATGGACAGAAGAGCACAAGCAGGACAAGGGGAGATAAAATTGGTACCCAGCCCTTATCCTGATAGCTGCTGTCTAAAAAAAAAGGTCACTGGTGTCAATACACAAAGGCGGAAGGATGCTCATCACCCCGACGAGCCAACCCATCCTCGCCCATGCACGGGCCATCTCTTGTGTTCATTTAGAAACCTTAAACTAAATCTCCAAAGCTTTCCATGTTTACACCGCCCCACTTAACTAATTTTATGCCAGACTCAAAAAAAAAGCACAGGGCAAAGGCTGCTGATGGGCAGAGCAGAGCCCGGTGCCTTCGGAGGCTGGGGTGACAGCTGTGGGGTACCGATGGTCCCACCACTGCCCCAGTGTCTCTAACGGCATCACACGGCTCTGTATGGGGAAAGACTTGTAAGGGATCGGCAAAAACTGGGCATTTTTTTTTCATACGTGGAACTCGACGATCTTGAAGGTCCTTTCCAACCCCAACCATTCTATGAGCCTACGATAATTTCTACCTCTCTCCTCTCTTCCTGCGGAGAGTGGCCACGGCTGGTATCATCTTCACTGTCTCAGCGACAGAGATGCTGCTTCTCGAGGGCTTTTGGGCTCCTCTAACTAAACCCTACAGGTTTAGCTCCTCCATCACCAGGTTTTGTCAGACCTAGAATTAAGCTTAGCCCTCCTCCATGCCGCCCTCCCCTCCCCGGCTTGGCTGCTATAATAAAGTATGGCTCTAACCAGCGCTAAATCCCACACTCCAAACAGCCAGTTTGACCCAGAAACGCGGTTTCTGCAGGTTTTCCATGACCTTCTCCCCCTCCAGTGTTCACCACGGAGCTGGGGCACACTGGGGACACAAAATGTTGGGGAAAACCCCACCGTCACCTTTACAAACTTTTGCTGCCTCTATGACCCAGCAAGGGAAGACATGAAAATCCAATAAATAACGGGAAACACCGCTCTGCGCCCGCAGAGATGGAGCAAATCTCCACCCACAGTGTCTGCTCAGAAACACGCTGAGCAAAACCACCACCATCTCCTTTTCCCAGAAAGAGAAACAAAATGGTGATGGCAAAAAAGATGCTTTCTACCCAAAACGAGAGCCCCCCAAGGGTCCACTCCCTCGTCTCAGCTGTCCTTCCTAAAAGCTTATTTCAATAAAATGTTGAGATCTTTAAGAAAATCTTTTCTTATTTATTATATTATCTAAATAATCAATACTCAGTATATTACTCCTAATAAAATTATAAAATATGAAATCTTTAAGGAAACTATTTGATGTTATAAGCAGCTGTTTCCCTACAGCCTCTCGCAGACCCCGCAGGGAGACAGTTGCTGGGATTTTGGAGACTGATGGCATTTGATGTGTCTGTGTAAGGGAAGAGCACGCTCCTGGATGAATTATCAGTGTACTCAAAAAAAAAAATCACAGAATTAATGTATTTCAGTGTCTCCTTGGGAACATAGAGGAAACGCACATTGTTAAAAAGTTCGATATTATTAGGAGGAATATGTATAGCACAAATTAAGGACTTCAGAGATGAAGCCACCTTGGATCGTTTGATTAATACCGTAAGTACTTCCTATAGCAACATAAGTGGATTTCAAACAACTTGAACTCAACGTAATTAGACAGATTAATAAAGCACCAGAATTAAGACATTAGGTTGAAAGGAAAAATGTGAAAGAATTTGGAAATTAGCACATAAAGTGAGAGAAAGTAAACAAGGGGATGCATCTACCGACAGGCTCATAAATCCTGGGGCGTCCAACCTCCAGTCTGACCGACCGCGGTCACCAAGCAGGGAGGGTGTCCCTGCCCATGGCAGGGGGTTGGAACTCTGAGGATCTCTGAGGTCTTTCCAACCCTACCCACTGATTCTATGATCAAAAAAAATCCAGGTTTAGAAGTCCATACTGGAAACCTAACCCCATGCAGGCATTACATTAAAATCACATTGAAAAATAACACCGTCGCAAAATCAGAAAGTCAGAAAGTGGCCAAATTTTGGTGGAATCCACCCTGTGCGAAGTGCCACCAGCCTGCCCCGTGCTCCGACTCAGCCCTGAGCTGCTTGAACACATGCTGCTTCTTCCACAGGACCCTCAACTCTTCCAGCACTCAGTCTGATTTAGGAAAAAATAAAAATGAAGGGGAAAACAAGGAAAGCCTGCCACAGGAGAGACTGAGAGAACTGGGTCCGTTCAGCCTCGAGAAAAGGCGGCACCGGGGAGACCTTACCACCATGTTCCTGTATCCAACGGGTGGCTCCAAAGAAGATGGAGACTCCCTCTTTACAACGAGTCACATGGAAAAGATGAGGGGCAATGGGTACAAGTTACTCCGGGGGAGATTCTGATCAGACATAAAAGGAAAATTTTTCCCAATGAGAACAATCAGCCATTGGAATCATCTCCCCAGGGAAGTGGTGGGTTGCCCAACGCTGGACACTTCTAAGATTCAAGGTGCTGGGCCATCTTGTCTAGACCGTGCTTTTGCCAAGAAAGGTTGGACCAGATGATCCTTGAGGTCCCTTCCACCCGGGTATTCGATGATTCAATGACTCTATGCAGCCAGACTGACCTGGCCAGGGCCACTGCTGGATGACCGGGTCATTGATTCGGCAATATTTGCGTGTAATAATTTTCTCTTAATTTAGAATTATAATTTTTAGAATATTTTCTAGAAATAATTAGAATTTTTTTGTTCTTGTTGGTCTTCCCTCCCATATTTGTGCTTTTCTCCATACACAGCTTTGGGCAACGCAGGGACACCAAGGCCATGGGAGGGATGCCCCGCTCAGCCCCCGGCCCCGCTGCCGGCCACTCCTGCCCCTTCCTCTGGAGGTTCAGCTGAGCACTTGCAGCTCGAGTGCTTTCCAAGGCTAATAATCCAGCTGGACAGATGCGGTTTTTCCACAGTGGCACATCCCTGAAATACAAAGCGTTCTCCCAATTTTCCACTCGACGCCCAGTCGTGGTTTTCCCCTTTTTCCCCGGAGCAAAGCACTCGGTGGCCACCGCAGCCCGAGCCCTGTGGGTCATTTCACATCGTGTACGAGGGAAGGTCTCAAAAACCCACAGAAATTCCTAAAGATCAGCAAAAGACAAAAACCCCTTGAGGGGCAGAGAACCAGAAACACCAGGGTCCCCAACACCCACGGCAATTTTTTGGGCTCACCGTGGGCAAACACATCTTCCTCTGAGCCTCATCCATCAGCCAGGGCAGCGGGAGCTTTTGCTGTAACTCCTCCAAACAAATTCCCCCCCAAGGCAGACACCTGGCTTGGAAAATTTTGTCCCAAACACCGAAGAAGTTCTGGCAGAGTTATAAAGAGTGGAAGGCAGGGTCTCGCCAGAGTTGGGCAATCTTCAGCAGCAGCACCACTGCCAGCTCCGCCTGCAATGCTGCCACCGAGGGAAGCAAAGGCCAAAACGAAAAAAATATTAAAAAAAAAAAAGTAAAGAAAAAAAATAAGCTGAATGAGTCATTGTTCATCAGAGGAAAGGAGGAATCGGGATTTTTGTTTGTTTGTTTGGGAGGGGGGTGGCGCGTTAGAGATACTGAAGGAAGAAGGGTTGTTTTGTTTTGTTTTACAGATATATCACAGGAAAAGTCTTGTTTCGAGATTAAGTAGAGCTATTAATGACGAGCAAAATGGCTGTCACTCACGGCCGGGTAATGAACAAAGTCGTATTTTTACTATACACAAAAATAGCCGGGCCCTCCCACCGCCAGCCGCCAGCCCGCGGCTCTCTGCAGCGCAGCAGCCGGCACCCAGCACCGGGACAGAACCCGGCCCCAGCCCACCCCACGCCTCCTCCCGCGCCTGACCTTAGCCAGGGACGTGAACCTAAAGCCCAAACGGGGCTGCGCACGCCAGCGGTTCATTCAAACCGCTTGAACGAGTGGCAGGAGTAAGGGCAACACGAGGATGCGAGGATGAAGCAAATGGTGGCACAAGACGGATTGGGCCAAGTGGGTCAAAAGGGTCTTTTCAAGGTTGTTTGTATAATTTTTTTCCTTTTTTGATGAAGAAGAAATAACATAATGAATCACCAATACATCACATGCCCGGTGACCTTGCAGAGTCACCAGCAACCCTTGGTCATTTATTTTTCAAACGCAACTAGGAACTAAATATAAAAGCATCGCTAGCCCGTGTCCTTCTCAACGCATCTGTCAGGAGAACAAAAAGAAACGACGTTTGAGCAATAAGGAAGTTGGGAAGAATTTACACAAACAGCCCCAGCCCAAACCCACGCCCCGGCGGGCGCCCATCCCACCCCCATGCCCTGGGGCACCGGCTCGGCTCCCGGGCAGCCGCCACACAGGTGCTCTGCAAATCCCATCCCACATGCCAGCACGCTTGAGTTTTGGGGAAGCCTTTAATACCTCAAGCTCATGAAGTCTTGCACTCAAAAAAAATAAATTAAAAACCACTTGGGGCTTCATATGGGCTTTTTTTTATTTTTTTGAGTTCCTATTAAAGTTTTAGCAAATATACTAAAATCAGTAACTCGGAGCTTCACCCCCATGGTACACCCATCTGCTGAGCCACCCAGATTTTGATTTATCGTCTGGTATCAGAGATAAAAGCGCAAGGCTGTTTAAGGGAGAAAGCATGCTCTGCCTGATGGGGAGCGGAGAGTTCCCTGTCCCCGTCCCGGTCCCTGTCCCGGCCAGGTTTGAGACTCCCACTCACGCCGAGAGCAGAGTTTTTTGCAACAGCTCTTGCTGGCAGCACCGGAACGCCCGTATCATGAATCGTGTCCTTCCCTACGACAAGAGAAAAATTAAACATGAAACATTAATGGTGAATTTCTTGACCTACTCAAGGAGAATTTCCCACCGCCAACGATGCTGTGAAAAGGCAGCGGAGACAGCACGCAGGAATCAGAAATATTATCTTAAATTTCCTTTTGCATTGGCACCAAGAACCTGAATCTTAAGGCCATCTTAAAGCAGCATTTGAAACATTTTGAATCAAAATTGCCTTTTTTTTTTTGCCCTTTTTTTTTAAAGAAGCGTTTCTGTGGCA
>WKFP01014929.1:87401-115687 GCA_011057875.1 Pterocles orientalis | reverse complement strand
GAGGATGGAAGAGGAGGAGGATGGAAGAGGAGGAGGATGGAAGAGGAGGAGGATGGAAGAGGAGGAGGATGGAAGAGGAGGAGGATGGAAGAGGAGGAGGATGGAAGAAGAGGAGGATGGAAGAGGTGGGCTGCTCCAGCCCAGCAAGCTGTGCCCATCCATGCCGGGTTTCCACATACATGAGTTTCCTTCTGTTGGAGCAGCATCACGTTAAAGCAAGAATGATGGTGGCACAGATCCCCCTCTTGCTCTTCCTTCAGGTGTCACCACCCAGCAGGGGTCAGGGTCTTCACTAGGAAAGGAAATTCTCCATGGTCACGATTTCTGTTCAGGTACCAGGTCACTTACACCCAAAACCCCAACATTTCCGCAAACCAGCGAAGTGAGGAATTCCTTCCCAGCCACTGGCACCATCCTCATCCTCCTCCAAACACTCCCCAACCACCCTGGCCTGTGCAGGGAGCAAGCCAGGACGTCAGACCCGGATGGAGACAAGCCCCATGCCCTGTCTCATGGGTCCTGGAATGGCAGCAACCCTCCAGCACACTCAGCAAGATTTTAAAATAACTCCAAGGCAAACAAATGCTGCTGAGCCCCTACACATGTAAGGGCTCAACCCATCAACCTGCACCTAACGACCAGCCCCGCTGTTTCATCCTGCTTTAGGGCAAAACTTTGAGGCATCTGATCTTTTTCTGTATCTCTCCATATGCCTACAGGGAAGCTCATTTTAAAATGCTTTAGAAAATACAACTGCTATGAAATCACTGATTTTGTTCCCTTGCTTTTGGTGGAAGGAAGCCCAAAATGGAGGCTTTGCAATTTCTCAAATACAGAATTTCAGTTCCCAAGAGATTATTAATTTTTGGTTTAAAAAAAAAAATAAAAATGCAGCAGAGTTATTTTGTAACAAAAATATTGAATGTCCAAACTGAGTCAAAAGTTAAACATGCCACTGCCAAACTTCTGCAAGGCCCAATTGCTATATTAAGAAAAGAGATCATAAAACAAACAAAACTCCAAACAATCTATGGGCCACGATAGCCAACATCCAACAGCAATACTTCTTTCGCTATGTGTAAATTTCTAATTATAACCACACACACACACAAAAATTCCCTCCAAATCCAATCGGAATCTTTCCCACCTTGTCCCCAGAGACCAAATTTACCCAATCACAGTTTTAAAAATTATTTCCATATGTTAATTATTTCCTGTAAATTAACTCACTTCTCCTTTGTGTTACAGTAAAATCCATGCAAAAGGCTTGAATTCAACCCCGGCTGAGCACCAAATTACGGGACTTTTCCATGTTTCAGGCCCAAAATAGATGCTCACAAAGCAAAACACAAACCCAAGCAAAATTCTACCCAGCCAGGTCTGTCCTCACCAGTGATTGCGTGATTGGGCCAACGTCTGTTTAAACATTCAGCTGGGACGAGGAGGAACATTTATTGATGCCCACCAAGGAGAGCACATGAGAACCTTCCTATGGAAAGTCTCTTTAAAGTCCAATTGTTCCTCTGTGCAGATGAAGATGAATACCTGGGTGATCCAAGCAGTTCTGGAGGATCCTGCTCATTCTCCAGCTCTTCTTGCCCTTCAGCTCACGCAACCTTTCTCTCCGCTATCACAAACCCAAGCACGCCCTCCAAGCTGGTGATGGTCCCAAAACACATCCTCCAGCAGCCTGACCAAGCTGGTACCCAGGAGGACAAGCATCCACTCAAGGGGAATTTTTTTTTTTTTTTTTTTTTTTGTGGCTGTTTATCTCAGTCCTGAAGGGCCAAAATGGTCCAAACCCCTCCTGCCTACCCAGAGATGGGCTGGAACTGGAGAGGAAGGCTGCTGCTTCCAACAGCAGGGAAGTGCCTCCGGTTCCATAAACTTAAACCAATCCATAAGACTGTTTGCTTTGTCAATACGAAAGTAGAGCATAAAGCCTTCAGGCACCAGTAAAATCTCGACATCCTTGTATTTATAGTTATGAATAATAAGAGCTTTTCCACAGCACTACAGCAGCAAGGCATAATTCAACAGAAATTCAATTTTTAAAGGATGATGAATTGTGATACACTGAGATTTTTATGCTCCTGTGACTATTAAGAAGCCCATGATATTCATTTTAGTAACGTAAAAATTGAGTATGGCAAAGCATTGTTCACGACTCAGATAAGAGCATCACTACCGGCATCAGCACAGATCGCCATCGCGACCGGGTAGGAGATGGGCAAGTTCAGACGACTCCCAGGCTGGGTCATCGCCGATGTCAGCTGTGAGTCTGGAAATCACCGAGCATCTTCCCCAGCACCTCCCGCAAGAGGCCACTGTCCCTCTCCTGCGTCACACCACGCCATGCTAATTTTGCAACTCTCCTTTTCCTAAATTCTTTTGCATTTCTTCTTCTGATTCATCAGAAAAATGCTCAGACTGGTTTTAAAGCTTTCTCCAGCCTTTCTCCCAGCTTCTCACCATCCAGCCCACCTCCCTGGCAACGTCTCCAGGAGGGTGACAATCACTCCTGCACAGACGGCGCAGCTCTGCGTGGATCTGCTCTCTGTTCTGTTGGTCCATCCTCAGACTCACACCAAAGTTTTGCCCCACTGGGATTTTGCATGAGCTCTTTCAGGGTGCCTACAGCACCTCTTCTTAAACCAAGCATTGGGTCTGCGGAGACAAAAGCAAACTCCCCTCTTTTGTTAAATCTCTCCAGCCTGCGAGTCAATTATCTTCTCCTTTAAAGCATCATCAGAATTCACCTCCCGAGACTCTATCCCTTGGCACAGGACAGCCATCGGGATGAATCGCAGCAGCAGAAGTGATGCCCGGACCGCGGCGGTGCCATCGCCAGCTGAAAGGCAGAAAGAGGTGAAGAAATTCCGCAGTGAGCAACTACAGACCATCCCGGGCGTGAGGATGCCTTGGCCTAATTTGATCAGCCGGCGGCTGGCTTTTACCCTAAACTACAGGGGTTTCTCTCTCTAACAAAACCCTTCCTACCCAAGCTGTATCAACCACGGAGCTTTCAGCATCCAAATAATCAATCAAAATTCTAACGCTCTTATCATCACTGGTTTCCAGCAGCAGGCTCTGTACCTACAGCACTTTGTGCCACTTTAAAGGGACCGATTCAGCACCAGGCTTCATTCTACCCATAAAGTCAACAAAGCATTTCAGCCCAATGCAGGAAAAACAAACGTTTATTCACAGCCCTTCACACCAACTGGTTTGTGCTTGGGCTTGGCACCCTGCTGCCAAACTCTTTCTTGCCCTAGGGTCTTATTTAAACCTCAAGATCAAGCCCCAGGGCTGACTCCTGGCACCGAATCAATCGCGTGTTTGCAGCACCGGGTAGGGTCAGCTGCTTGCCATGGACCTGGGAGGACGCACACACCCCGCAGCACCCCGATCCCTGCTCCAGCACCTGAACTCTCCCATCTCACCCTGCCAACACCCAGCAGGGCCAAGCTGTCCATCCCCTCCGCAGCCGGGCATTGGCCAAGGGCAGCCACGTACGTACAACCTGCCCAGAGCACCACCGGAGAAACCCTGAAATGGGTTAAACAAGGAGCCTGGTGCCAGGAGAGGCAGACACTGGAGATACAGCCCCTCCACTCTCCAGCTTCTCATCTTCCTCCCAACCACACCCACGGGATCCCACTGCCCACCCTCTCCCCGGCTGTTTTCACAGCCTCCTGCCCCAGAGCCTGGGGAGGAAGGCAAAGAGGTCTCACACCTCCAGCACATGCCCTGATCCCCAAATCCACACAGACACACTCAAAAACTCTCACACCCCTCTAAATCCCATCTCAAGGATTTTCAACTTATCAAGCCTTTTATTTGACTTCAATGGCCTTTGGAAAAGGCTCGCCGAACCTCTTAACGCTGCTCCACACCACTCGTGGCTCTCGTCTAACAAAACCTTTTGTAGGCAACACGCTGGTCCGACAGCGGGGCAGCTCTGCCCAAAAGCCTGGTCTGCTGCACGCTCCCATGGGGGACGCATGACCCTGCCCACATCGGTCAGACGTTACCCGACCACGTTCTTCCCCACGCAAACACCGCAAGGTCTGCCTAGAGAAGCAACCGACTCCTCAACACCAGCCGTAAAGGGGGAAAATTCATTGGGGAGGTGGATTTAGCGACTCTCAAAGCCGTTCAACCGATGGGTGCTGTCAGCATGGCTGGAGGTAGGTAACTCATCCCTGGCCACCAACACCCCAGTCACACCAGGGGGAGGCACAGAGCTGACCCCCACGCGTGCCATCCCCTCTGTGACACTGGTAGCAGTGTTTTGGTTGAGTACAACAGAGGTCTTTGAAACATGGATCTAGGCAGGAACTGTGGAAACACCTAAAACCTTCCCCACCAGTTTCCAGCCATTCCATACCAGGAGCTGTAGTGACCACACTGATTGTCCCTGCTGTCACTAGCCCAGGGGACAGCCATGCCACATCCACGCCGAAGCATTTCATGGATACTAAACAGCTGGGGCCCATCCATCTGGGAAAATACGCCTGTGACCACGTGCAGGGTGGTGGGACACCCATCCCTTCATCCCTTTGGACTATTCCCAGGTCCAGCTCCTCCTCCTAGGGCTCCTTTCAGACTCCCGAACAAGGACTGGGTTTTTGATGGACATCCCTACCACGTCCCACGTGCCAACAGGTCAGGTCACAAGGAAACAGTAACACAGACTTTCAACGTAGCTGGAGCTTCCAAACAGCTCACAGTCCAGCCATGCTCCTCCATTACAAAAAAGATGGGGGAATATAAAATTCTGAAGAAATGGTCGTTACTGTGTGAAGTCGCCAGACCAAAGGGTCCATACCGACAACAGATACAACGAACACACCTCAGCCAGAAAAATGTGGGGAAAGGATTCAAAATAATTTTTGTGCAGGTGTGAACACCCTGTGCCAACCTGGCTAAAAATGTCTTTGCAAGATGTTCAGCCTGTATGTCTTCATATGGGAAAGGAGAAAGAAAACCAGCCTTGTCACCCAGTCTTGGCGTTCCTTCCTGGTGAGATTTACGGCTTTGGTTGAGAAAGATAACTATTGCAGTGTAAGAGACTTTTGCAGGGCTTACTATTGCACAAGATGTTGATTCCAAAAAAAAAAAAAATCAGCCCTAGAAGAGAAATCAACGTAAACACATACTAAATGCAATAAAAAATAGCTATTTGATAAATTTTGAAAACTAACTGTAACAGGAGAATCCTTATTTCTTCCAAGAGAAAGCAATCCCTGAAGGGATTCGGTATCTATCAGTGATTTACAAGCAGCCAGAAAGTCATTCCCAGTCACGTCTGCAGAGACATTAACTTAAAAATTAGTTGCACATAATTAAAGAGGACAGGTCACTAATACAATGCCATCTGGATCAATGGGCGTGCTGGACTCACTGACACAAGATGCATTTTTATGCAGCCAAACAGAAGATTGTACAACTAGAAAAACAAAAAACCAATAAAACATGCAGCAGAAGGATGGTGTCCTGGAAGAATAGCTGGGGTGGTGCAGACCAAAGGGAGTCCTGCTGCCCACGTAAGGCTATGGAGAAGGAGCTCAAGGGTGTTCAGAAGAGGACGACGAGGCTGTGCAACGTACCAACACCACCAGGGACACTGTTATCCTGTGTTGCTGCCATTTCTCCTGCAACAATCACAAATGAGATGGGACAGAAAAAGGCACATCCACCACCCAACCCCTTGTATCCTACAGCCGGTGTCTGAAAGTGCTCCTTGTTGACTATGGACATGGACACCTAAACTGGGAGAGACCAATACCATTTCCATGGTCCTGAAATCAAGGTTCCAGACCTCTCCCTAAAGACAAACTTCGGACCAAACAAAACCCATGGGTTTGATTCTGGAGTTGCTGCCCTGGGCAGTGCAGGAGGCTGTGGCTGGATGATGACGAGCCTTTCCCTCCTTGAAAGCAACAGGTCCATGAAAGGTGGGGAGAGCATCATCTGGAGTCACACTGGAGCCATTCAGACGTCAAAGCCAGCCCCATTTTCCTCAGTCCTTCCTGGACTGGAGGACTGCAGTCCAAAAGCCTGTTTATTTCTGCTGAATTAGTCAAATGGGTTCCTGTCGCAAACAAAGCTAATTCTCCAGCAAATTTTATCGCATCTAACAAAAAACTGCATAGCTTGGACTCAGGGATCCTGACTTACAGTTGCAGAACTCAAGGAAAGAAACAAGGAACAAGGTGGCAATTATTTTCTTCCTGCTTTACATCTTATAAACCCCTTTTCCTCCTTGGCTGCCCAATTTATTTTTTATTACTGCCCTAGATGGCAGCTCCAGAAATGAAACACTTAACCTCTGCAAGTTGCTTCTCTTAATGAATACGCAGCAGTTTGCTATTCATTACATCCAAAAGGAAAAGCCAAATCTGTTTCTGCTGCATTAGCCAGCATGGCTGTTAAACACAGCACGGAGAGTAGCCATGGCGACCTTCTCGGAAAGGGAAACTGGACTTTTCCAAAGGCTATTGTCAGAGCTAAAAAAAAAAAAAATAGAAGCAACTTTTTTATTATTATTTATTCCTACTTTGGAAGAAAATTCAACGCCAGTGAAAAATGGCAGACTGACAGCAATGAAGGAGTTGACCCACAAACGGAGCATGATATACTCAAGGTGCTGAGAGTTTATTGTCAGGGTACCTCAACCCTGACCTGGAAATAACCACCTTGATAACGACACAGCTACTGATTTCCTCGTACACGGAAATCCCCAGCACCTCAGCCAAGCCTGGCAGAGTTGGCTGATGCCCAACTGGTTGCTTATCTACAGCCCACAAAATATTTGGTCAGGTCCACCAGAATAAAACCATCTTGAAGCTACGAGATTCTATTTTTTTCTACCTTTAGAGAAGAAGGCCAAGGCAAATGAAGATAGCTTCTAAGGAAACAGGGCTCCAGAGGCTCAGGTAAACCTCACTCAATCACTCCAACCACTCACAGCTATGAGAAACACCAATCGAAATGTCTGAAACACCCTGATGTCTCCCAAACACTAGTCATTATTGACAATTTTGATGTGAGCTGATGAAGTCATTTCTCTTCACTTCTTGTGCTGGGAAATCTAAGACACATTCTACAACTTGCCCAGAGCTGCAGAAAAAAAAAAATGTGAGAACCAGACACTTATCTCTTGAATTTCAGTCTTGCATTTTATTCACTAAATCATTCCTTCCTTTTGGAGAGGTTATCTAAGTGCCTAGGGTCATCCCCAGCCTCTCCTGGATAGTCAAAACATCAAAAAGCCAATAGACACAACCTGGCCAGTAAAAGGAAAAATACTAAAAGCAATCCAAACTGCTTATTGCTACTGCAATTGTTATTAAATGAGAAGAGGGTCATTTGATTGCTTTCCAAAGCTAAGAAGGGTGTTCCAGAATGGAGGGATCCAGGTGGTGAACACCATGATGGAGAAAACCATCCAAAGAGCATTTACGCAGACTGACACCCTATATAACCACCACATATAACCAGGCACTGCTCTCTGGGGTGTGTTGACAGCTTTCAAAAAAAAAAAAAACAACAGAAGGTTTCCTGAAATGCTCCCATGGGGCAGGTACCTCAACCAGACACTGTCATGAGCTGCTGAGCCGAAACACAAACTCAACAAGCGGAAACATCAGAAAGTTGCCACAACTTCCTGTTTCTACCAAATATGACATTTGGGCTCGGTAAAAAACCACGAATGCCAGAGACACAAAAGCCTGTTGTGGCATCTCCTTGTAAACCAACCAGCAAGAGCCCAGACCTCGCTCTATCCCCTGCAATCGATCTACCGAGCACCCTCTGGCTCTCCCCTGAGGTCCAATCTTCAAATAACCAGAATCCAGGCTTCAAGTCACTGCCTGAGACAGTAACTTAACGGGACAGAAGTGACACTTCCCATGGATTACCCCATTCTGATAATCAACCAAGTGGACTTGCTCGTCAGGCAATGGGAGGTGTCCTCAGTGCTGGTCCAGCCAGACAAACCAACCATGGAGCCTTCACGGCCAACAGTGCCAGGACTGATGCAGGAAGAGCAGGCAATGACACTTCCAGAGGTGACTGGCCATCCTGGTTGGCCAGGCATCAACTAGTGTTGGCCAACACACAGGGCTTGGCATGCAAGCTACCAGACCATCTACTTCTGGCTTTAAGGCTCTAACCTATGTCCTTGCAAAGCCAATGCAACCGCTGTCTTCCTCCCGCAATGGGTAGGAAAAGATAAAATCCGAACACAAAGCATAAATCTCAACCCACTTGTGTTGGGTGAATACAAAATTTCTTTTTCTCCAACCATCTTCCATAGCTTGGAGCTAACTGGCAAACACTGCTGCAGACCATAAACAGTTCCCATTATCTGTGACTACCCACAGCTTCGAGAGCCTGGAACTCTGGGTGTCACTTGTTAATGTCAGTCTGAATGAGCACTAACTCATTTTTTAATGAACTGCAGAACAAATCAACCAAAATAAGCTGATGGAAAGGGCAATTACACATGCCACACAGACCTGCACTCTTCAGCATCTTACCCACAAATTATTTTCAGAGCCAAATACTTACTCCATGTTTTATTTTTATGTATTTAATTTCCAGCACTACATAGCTCCTATATTCAAAGCTTCTGAATACTAGATGAGAAAATCCTACTTTTCAAATGGCACATTGGCCATGTAGCTGAGAAACCATCCATCCCGGTTAATTTCAAGACAGACAGATGAGGTTGCCTACAAAACCCAACCTAGACTCTGTAACCAGAAGGTATTTTCAGAATTACACACTTCAGTTCAAAGGTCTTTTGCCTTTATTGGCTCCCTGACATTCTAACCTGTGACCCTGCAGCCACCATCAGGAATCTGGACTCCCAGACAACGGTGCTCCCTGCTCTCCGGCAGTAACCCTGGTACTGCTGAAACGTCCCTTGCAAGGGCATGAGAGGAGCTGCAGAGCCAACGGAAAGAGCCCTCATCCCATCGAAGCTCTTTGCCTTCCTGAAAACAGCAGGCTGACTACGTTAGAGCAGTCATGCACAATGCTGGACAGCAAAAGCTTTTTATCATATTCAGAGATATATTTGGAAGCACCAAATAATGTAATTTTACCCTTTTCCCTTTCATTTATGGAGCAGGCAGTACAAGTGTGACGTGGAGGAATCTTCACCTTTAGAGGAAAAGCCCACCCCACACGGACACGTGCTTTCCAGAACCCGCTCTCCCCTTTACAGGAGAGAGCATCTTACACCGCAGGGGAGGCAGATGGGAGCTTTTAGCAACTCAAACTCTGCAGGAACACGGACTGTAACAAGGGGGTTCACCTGCACCCTCCACACGGAAACCAACTGAGAGCTTCTGATGCACAGGAGAGAGCTACACCCATGAAGTGCCAAAAGAGACTGGCCCGGGAAGCTCCCTGGTGGCAGGGGAGGACTTGCTAAACCAGGACAGCTCCTTCCCGGAGAGCTCCTGGCCCCACCGCCGGCTGCTCTGCTCCAGCTGACGAAGTTTCAATCTTTGTTTTTTTCTGCTCTTCTCAAACATTTTGGAGGTGGGAGCACTCC
This sequence comes from Pterocles orientalis, assembly GCA_011057875.1. Lineage (NCBI taxonomy): Eukaryota > Metazoa > Chordata > Aves > Pterocliformes > Pteroclidae > Pterocles > Pterocles orientalis. Next base: position 106,116 of record WKFP01014929.1, on the reverse strand, counting down.
TACACCCAGCACAGGGACAACCAGAGCTACATCCCCTCCCCATCAGGCATGGGGGGACTCAGAGCACAGCCGCCGCTGTTGATAGCGGGGATGATCCAGGCTGCTGGGCTCCAAACCCCGAAACAGCCACAGGTCCATCCACACCACTGCCAGCTCCAACGGACCAGTTACCCATTAAGACCAGTAACACATCAGGACTTTTTGCCGTTAATTCAGAGCCCTGAGCGCATCCTGCACTTGCACACTCACTGCCACGGGCTCAGATGCTTTCAGTGCCCAGTGAAACCTGAGGACAACATCCCAGAGAGGGTCACGGCTCACGGTAACAATTCCCTGCAAACCCGTGCCCGAGTTTTGGGAAGTAGGGGTGGTAACAGAATATTTTCCTTTTGCAAACTTACGCTATCAGTCCAAAAGCTCCCAGTAACAACAGCTTCCTGACACAGTGCCTGGCAAGGAACAGGAAAAAGGAAACACAAATTTTGAGTCGATGGATAAATGTGATGTCCAGTCCAGAACCAGAAGATAAAGGCAACTTAAGAACATTTTTAAAACTCCTGCTTTTGTAGCCGGCAACATCGCAGGGAAGGGAAGAGGAGGGGTTCACGCTGCGTTCCAAACGTGCATGGAGGCCACTGCCTGTGCTCAGAGCTCCATCCACCCACCCAGCACCCACCTCCTCGGCTCTCTGAGCACATCTTACCCCCTAGACCACATCGACACTTCCACAAAGATCCAGTCCTCCAGCCAGCCAACACCAAAGGGTTCTGCATACGGACTGAATCCACGACCAACCTCACTCCCGTGACCGCGATGAACGGAGACATCCTCTACCAGAATGGACACTGCTGGGCTCAGCTCGGGTTGTGGACACAACATCAGCCCCATCGCACAGTCCTGGATGCAGACGAAGGCTCGAGCTCTTCACTTTATCCCAGCAACGTCCTCCAAGCGGTGTGAACAGAGCAAGCGGAAAGAACGGGAGCCGCACATCCCAGCACATTTGAAGGAAAAACGCCTCTCGAGCTGTTCTAGCATTTCTTAGAGAACCCTCCCCAGAACGCAAAGTATCGCTATTGTGCCTACAGCACAGGTAGACATCCTGGGTCAGGGTACGACCTTGCAAGACGCCAACAGCCCCGGCCTGGCCCCAGACGTGTCTGTCTTCATGCAATGAGTGTGAACCCCGCTCTGGCTCCTCCATCCTCTGCTTCTCACTCGGCTTCATGCAGGATGAAGCCCTTGAATCCTAAAAGCAGCTGGACCCCTCCTGGGTAAGAGTGCCTACGTGAGGAAGACCAAGCAGGCTCACACCATGGGTGAATACAGATCACTGTTCTGTTTTTACTATTTTATAAATATAAAACCTAACGCCAGGCTCTCAGACAGGATGGAAGAAGCTTGAAGCATTCCCATAAAAACCATCTTAAATGCCTTGCTCGCTGAAGTGTCAACACATCACACGCATTAAAGAAACGGAGGAAGAGCTACTGGAAGGTGACCTGCAGAGAGCAGAGCCATCAAAACACACTTCTTGCTGCACGACTTGACAAATCCCACCCAACACACACGCCCCTCACCCCTGCTTGGGAGGACAGTTAGAAGCATGAACTGATTTTTATGCAGTAGCGGGGTGAGGAGGCACCTCTGGAGGCATCCTCGCCCCAAGGACAGGCTGAGAGAGTTGGGGGTGTGCAGCCTGGAGAAGAGAAGGCTCCGGGGAGACCTTCCAGCAGCTTCCAGTGCTGAAAGGGGGCTACAGGAGAGATGGGGGGGCTCTGGGTCAGGGGGTGCAGGGACAGGACGAGGGGGAACGGTTTGAAGCTGCAAGAGGGGAGATGGAGATGAGATGTGAGGAAGAAATGTTTTCCTGTGCGGGGGGTGAGGCAGTGGCCCAGGGTGCCCAGAGAAGCTGTGGATGCCCCATCCCTGGAGGGGTTCAAGGCCAGGCTGGATGAGGCTTTGGGCAACCTGGGCTAGTGGGAGGTGTCCCTGCCCATGCCAGAGGGTGGCACTGGATGGTCTCTAAGGTCCCTTCCAGCCCAAACCATCTTGGGATTCCACGATGGCATGAACCAGCTGCCCCCCAGCTCTGTACGCTTCCCCCACTCCAAGCCAGGTGCTGCACTGGCACATCTCTGCATGGCTGGGTGGGGGGTTATTCTTCATTTGGGGTTTTTTGGTCACATAAAATGGGTACGTATTTTGAAAAGCAAAAAAAATTGTGGTACACTTACTTAGCTGTTACCAAACGTTTCCGCTGTGTGAGAAGGTGGGCTAAGGTGGGCTAAGCAGCATTTCTGAACCAAATGCTCAGATTCCAGAGCCGACCACAAGCTGGCTGGCAGCCCCCCATGCTGGAAGGCACTGAGCAGCCCCAGTGCTGCACACACACTATTACGGACCTGCAACTTACCACAGCCTCAAAAAAAAAAAATCAGGATGTCTTTTTTTATTATTATTTTTAAATGAACTACACAAACTTAAGGATATAAACCTTCTGGTCTTTTTTTTTTTCACTATTATTTTTTAAGGCCCAATGTAACAGCACTGGACTGAGCAAAATATTTTGCTGAAGGGTTCATGGTCTCAATTATCTGAGAGAAGAGCTGAAAAGGCCAACAGGAGACCACGTTTTGAACAGTTATCCAGCATTCGGACACTTCAGAAACAGTACCAAATAATATAACACTTGACATTTCTTATTGTAAACCTGCTGGAGGGACAATTTGAAAAATCTATTTCAAAACTTAGAAATATGAATAAACTCAAAAATTAAAATGAAAACTAGGCGTAAGTTTAATCATTGCTTTCACATCACTGCCTCCAAAATTTTACTTTGCTGTAGCAGTGGAGGAGAACCAGAAAACAAAAAACCAAAAGTGATCTCCGCCCGTTTTCATCTCTCAAACAGCAGAGATGCCAAGGAGAGTTTTCAAGGATGGTTGCGTTACTTCATTTGGTTTTAGGAACCTCCATCTCTGCCAGCAACGTAAGGAAGGAGTTATCCAGCCCACTTCAGTGATGCCTTTTTCCTAACAAATCTGGATCCCTTTTGTTAAAGGTTCGGCAATGCCCAGCCCCGCGGCAGGGGCTCCCTGCGCCAGGGAAGGGACCAAACCCTGTCACCGCAGAGCCACCCGAGCGCTGCCCTGGGGCTCCGCGGGAGGATGCTGGCCCCGGCGGGGTTTCGTGGCGGAGGGTGTTGAAACACCGTGGCAGGACGGCCGCCGCAGGGACAATGCCAGCGACGCCGGCCAGCTCCTCCAACCCTGCACGGCTGAGCGTTTCACAACACGGGTGAGTTTTATGAAACTTTTTCTCTCCATAAATTAAACTCAGTTGTTTTCTATTACAAAACACGTTCTTGTACCTAAAGGCACAGTGAAAAAAGCCAGGAAGGCAAAGCATGGGCGATTCCTCATCCACCCATCACCCCCAAACCTGACCAGCACCCAGCAGCCACACAGCCAGGTAACCCACACTTGGGTACCACACAGAGGACATACCGCATATAAATACAATTTATTACCCAGCTCCATGGATGTTTCCCACCTAATGCCCAAAATAAAAATCCCTCTGGCAAGAAGCATCCAAGCACACGCTTGCCGGCGCAGTCCTGCCAGTACACGATGTTACCATCAGATAATACATCTTCCAAACCCACAACTCTCGCCAGCAGTTTCTGAGCAAAACCAGATCTGCGGTCCTTGCTAACATCTCACAGGGAACAGAGATTTATTGTTCCTTGTAGACCTCAAAGTCCTCTTATCTCAAGCAAGCGAGAGCTGAAGGACCCTCTTGCACGTACCCAGCATCACCAAACCTGCAGCAGCGACTCGGAGCAGACAGGAAAAACGCAGCCACCGCATCCAACGCCGGGGATGACAAATAATCAATTCTTCACGGAGTAGGAGGGGAATCATTTATTTCACAGTTGCTTTGTACCTAAAGAGAAGCCTTGGCACCGAATCTTAACTCTGCCTTGAATGCTCCTACGAGACTGTGAAGGCGCTTTGGGGGATCTTACAGTGTTACTATAAATATATTACGAAAAGAAATGCGGAGTTGCTTGCACCAAGCTGCAGCAGCGTCTCGTGAAGTCCATTACAGATTTCTAAGTTTGGGAAAAATCTTGAATTTTCATCAGAGAAAACCAAAAGGTCAACCTTTCTTATGGGATTTCAGTCATTTGAGTGCCCTTTTGAGCTACAATCTTGAAATTAGGAATAATTCATTCATTACAGACTGCTGATTACAGAAGGGGGGAAAAAAACAGAAATTTGACATTTCTTTCCAGTTCACCAAAAGGTCAGTCTACTGATTTACAAAATTTATATTAATTTTAACTCTAAGGCTGTCACATTGGGCATGAGACATCCAATTTGGAGAAATTAAGGTCACTTCAGGTCTCTGATTGCATTTATCATTTTGAATGCAAAGAAGTTCTCAAAGGCAATGCTCAGGGAGCCAACAGCCAAATTCACCCAAATTGGGGATGGCTGCCAAGTTTAATACACAAACATCCATTTCCATCTAAGAGAACCCTGGCTTCAAGTCTCTTCTTGCCATATGTTGCCAAAGATCCATTGCTCCATGAAACAAACTAAAATTTGGGGTTGAACCATCTTCCATGGCAGACTCGAGTCCGAGTCATACCGCCACTTGTCTGGGCTCATATGGGGACCAGCACCAATGCCACCAGCTCTGCTTGCCACCACCAGCCAGCTCAACTTCATAGAATCATAGAATCACAGAATGATTAGGGTTGGAAGGGACCTTAAAGATCATCAAGTTCCAACCCCCCTGCCATGGGCAGGGACACCTCCCACTAGCCCAGGTTGCCCAAAGCCTCATCCAGCCTGGCCTTGAACCCCTCCAGGGATGGGGCATCCACAACCTCCCTGGGCACCCTGTTCCAGCGAACTTCTGGAGATTCTCCATTCAGAGCTTAAAAACACCGAGAGACGGGGAGGAGGAGGAGAAAGGGACAGCATGGAAGCCATCATCATGAGCAGCTGGAGCAGAGGAAGGCATGCTTCAGAGTTGACTCAAAGGCCACCAGGAGGAGGGTGGGAGGCGTCTCCCATGGAAAATATGGCAAAGCCACAAGGCACGAACCAGCCCTCAGAGGCACCACTGTAGCTCAACCAGCCGTCGTGACGGCCCAAACGTGAAGCCCAGCCGCCTCACATTGCCATACGGCAGGGAGAAGGAAAGCAAAGCTCAAGAGATACCTCCCAAAAAACATCAAACCCAGTGACCAGCTTGCTGAGATTTATAAGCCCCGTTATTTTTAAGAAAGTCACTTGTGGAGATTCACAGCACTATGAACTGTGGAATCCCTACGAAAGCTTGAAGCTCCTCCTGTCCATCCTAAGGGAGCTCTGCTTGGGCAGCTCTTCACCAAAAGGCACGGAAAAGCATCCTCACTTTTACAAAGAGCAGAAGCAAAGACAAACCATTCCCCACACCCATTTTCCTGCTCTGGTCACCAGCCCAGACCATTTTCCCCCATCAGGAGCCATCCTGGCCAGGGCACGGCTCCCAGTTTAGGAACAAAGCTACAGCCAAGCCCAAACCCTGAGCAGCTCTAAGCCAGAGCCATCACACCAACCAGCGCTGCTGCCCTCCATTCTTTTTTTAATGGAAACATTGCTTTTAAATTATCTTTTATGAAGATATAATCATGAAAAATTGAACGGAGGTCTGTTCGGGCTGGGCAGGCAGGAGGCTCCGTCCTTGCAAACAGGACCCGTGTGCACATGGTGCTTTGCTGCTTCACCCCGACTTTCTCCACAGCACGCCTGACATTATTTTCTTCTTCAAGCAAGAAAAATTAAGGAAACCATCCTAACATCATGGTAGTTTCATGCTCCAGCTGTAACCTCTGCCCATCCAGTCTACCCATGTTTGTGCTGTAAGATTTAGATTTTCTAACTTCTTAAATACAGAAAGTTGGGTTTTACTACTTTCCCTTTCGAAAAACAGTTCAGTGTTTAGTTTTGCATTCAAAACTGCCCTTGGTACAACGAGATTTTAAAATCAATTGGTACTTTTTAAACTATCTGAAAATACTAGTTGCTCTTTGTATTTCATTTCTTCGGGGGAAAAAAACCACAAATCCAATCCACAATCAGACATTTGCCTTTTTTCTCCTTTTTAATTTAGTAACTTGTGAATTCATGCATTGACCCAGCTGAACAAAGGGCAAAGACTGTTAAATTCCAGAGCCCAGGAGATATTTGGTTACTTATTCAAGACTTTCTGCAGTGTTTAAAAAAAAATAAAAAATGAGACTCAGTGAGGAGGAGAGGCAGAATTGGAAATGATACTTTTAAATTAACAACCGAAAAGGGGAAAGAGGTAAATCGGGAAGAGATTAGCTGCTGGCTGTGCCGCGATGGCAAGTGGGTTGGAACTCATTAGCCCAATTACATAATATATTATTTTGGCCAAACTTGAAGGCAATAAAAGCAGCGAGAGAAAGGAACATTAGATAACAGCAAAGATGGAAGAGGTGGGGGACAGGAGAAAAAGAACATACTTTTTATTATTTTATTCGTGAAGCTTCTTTAAAAGGTTTCCCTTCGGCTGGGAAGCACCAAGCAGAGGCAGGAATTTGGCAAATAACGGAAATACGATTGGGGGTGCCCATCGCCGTGGGGGCAGCGGCAGCGCGGGTCCGGGGGCTGTGGAGGTGGCGAGGAGGGAGGGCTGGCACACCGAGCAAGGGAGAAAGAGAAGAACTGGAAATTTCCCTGCCTTCCCTTCCTCCTGTCCCTGAAAATCACATTTCACTGAATTCAAAAAGCATTCGAAAATTTTACTAGTTTAGGAAAGATTGAATAAGCATGTAATTAAATTAATTACAGAATCACTGCTCGGCATCCCACTGCAGGAACGGCAGTGAATCAACCAAATGGATTCAAAATCACTTCCTAAATGCTTTCCAGTTAAATAAAACTTCAAGAACCGTTTCAAACCACTTACAGCACCGTCCAGAAAAATCCAACCTTTCAACCAGCTTCCTTCACCCGCAGGGGGAACACACTCCTGAAGGGCACAACCCGACGAGGAGCGTTTCCCTTCCCAAATAAACAGCCGCCGCTCGGAGCCAGCCCGCCTCCTCTCCCCACCTGCACCCCCTGCCCCGTTCCTCAGCCCATCAGCTGCCGTCCAAGCCAGTTCCCATGGACAGCCACCAGGGATTTCTAATTAATCACCCCTCTGCGATAGGAAAAACCCGTTTGTGAGCTGAGGGCTAAAGGGTGCATCACAAAGCCCATGCACCAAATGGGAATGGGTGGGAAAGGTGCCCCCAGCCCCACGGATGCCGCCGGCATCAAGAGGACAAGAGGTGAGACCCAGATGTCGTGAATAAGGGTCGTGTGTGGTCCAACACGGTGAGCTGTGCCAGTGTCCAGCCTTGGGAATGGGACTGAGCATCATTCCCCTTCGCTGGGGGATGTCGAAGAGCAGAGAAGCCTCCTTCTCCACGATGAGAAAGAGTGCAACCAGAGGTGGGCTAGCTATGAACAGCACAAGCTGCTCCCCGGCACCGGCAAACACGAGACCACAAGCAGGAACACGGGCAGCGTGGGGGAGCGGGTACAGGCATCTGCTCTTCCAAGAAAACAGGAATAGCCCCGTGCAGCTGGGGGCAAGGCCGCCTTTCTGTTAATGCTTAATGCAAAGGTAGTTTCACACCCCATCACCTCCGCTGAGCACGTCTGGACAGCTACTGGCGGCTCTGGACGTGGTGGGACCATGGCGGTGCAAAGCCTTCTGCACAGGGGATGCGGCGGGGCTCACCCGCTGCCCTCAGCATCGTCCTCCCACAGCGCCGTGCCCAGGGAACAGACCGGGGGGTTTCTGGGGGAAGCGGTTTGGTGACCTGGGATGAGCTCTCTCCTTTGGACACTCACCCGTTTCGTGCAGGAGAAGCTGGCAGCTCCTGCTGTGCTGACTCCACTCCTGCCAGCTCGACCCTACGAGGCTGCAACGTGACACGTGCCATGTGTCCCCTGCCAGCAGCGCCTTCCAAAGGTCCCCGAAGCACGCACGGGCAGGGGGTGACTGTCACACACCTCTGTCCGGGGGCTGAAGCCCACACATGGCCACAGCAGTGCACACAACTGCTCTGGGACAGCAACACACAACCACACAGACCTGAAACCTTAAACGCTAACGCAGGAAGCTTTGCTCAGAACAAGCGAAAGAAGCTCTTCCACTGGCATTGCTGCTTCCAGGAATGTGTCCATCCACAGCCTCAGTGGCTCCAGCAGCAGCCGAAGCCGGCTTTCATCCCCTATCTTACACAAGATGCTGCCTCAAAACCTACACAAGAGGTGCCAAAAGTGGGAAAAGTCCAACAGGCAACACTTGCAGGGCTGCATCTCCCACCAAACAGGCTCTCGGGCAGCAGGACACCAACAGCACTGCCTCTGGCTTGTTCAAAGAGAAAAACTTTATAAAACATCCAAATAACTCCAGGACCCACATTGTTTTCAATAAGCTGATGAGCTGTTGTCCAAAGAAAATCTTACCAACTGCCCAAGAAGGATGAACATGACCTGATGGGATCAACCATGATCCACATCTTCCAACAGAGCAAAGCCAGCAAGTTACTGGAGAGATCCAGCTTTCAAGGCTTGTCAACCCAAGCAAGGATGAGCAGAAACAAACATACCAATCACGGGTTTCTCTGGTCTCCTGGGACTGCAGGAAGGGGCTATCTCATCCCCCAAACCATTTCTTCGCCAAGTAGCTGCCAGCATGTGCAGCCACGCGTGCTGCCTGCCAGGTATCAGCAAGACCTGGTAACAACCAGCCCAGAAGCCACCAAGAGCTCAATGACAGGATGGTCACAGATCTTCCCTGAGCCCAAAGGCAGCCGCAGCGAGCAGCAGGGTCTCCAGCAGCCCCAAGAACACACACGGAGGTGCTCCTCCCCAGGCTGGAGGCAACACAGGACACCAGCAGGTAGGGAGCATCTCCGGTGCCGCCAGAGATCAAGACCACACTCACAACACAGACTTTAACCCCCTGAAGGCATTTCTAATTACCACATTAAAAGGCATGAAGTGCTCCCTTCCCAAGCTGGCATGGCTATCCTCAGGGTCAGAAAGCCAAAGCTCTCCTTGGCACCACCACACCAGCCTCCCAACCGCCCCACAAATGGATGGCTGGGGTCTCTTTGGGGCTTAACGCTCCCCCGGCTCGCTCCTCATCTCCCCTCTCATCCCCACATACAATTTGCCCATGGAAATACCTTCCCAACACAGCCAAGAAGGTTTCAGAGTGAATTGGATAAACCCAGTGGTAAGAACTTGCCAAGATCAGATGGGACCCAACAAAACCTCTCGGGGAAAGCAAACATGACGTGGCTGGAGCATCCCCCATGCTGGCCACACTCTGGCGGGGGGACAGGAGGTGCAAACCCCACCCGGGGACCTTCTCACAGCTCTGCAGGTGGAGATGTTGGGGGCTGAAGACCACCCACGGGAGAACGGGCAGAAACCACTAAAATCAAACAAATCACTCAAATCAGAGTAGAATTACAACAAAAGCAATACACTCATGTGTTAGGAAAGGGGCAAACCTAATCTCAGTTGGTCTTTAGATGTGCAGGGAAAACATCAGCTTTGTGCTCATCAGTGGTCAGAGGAAAGCAGAAGGTAAGAAATAGTTAAAAAAACCAAAATAAACAGAAAACTCAATTGTGCCACGTATGCATCCCTGCCACAGCTGCATTCCGAACACAGCCTGCAGGTTTGACCATCCCATCCCAAAGACAGGCTACCTCCGGGGAAGGCAAAGAACAAGACCATCAGTGGCAGAACTAAAACCTTTCAGCCGAAAGGAGACGGGACTCCTCAAACGGGTGACAGGGCTCCAACGCATCCTCCAGCGCTGCAGGCGTGAGCACAGGGTGGCACGGGGAGGGACGGGGTTTGCAGCCTGGACACCCCCAAGACGGTAAAGACCCAAGCTGGCACGCACGGCGATGCCCACGCCAGCCTCCTGCAGACCCCCCAGCAGCACCACGGTGCCGGCGCAGCCGCCGAAGCGCAGCCGTTCCCCCCTGCGCAGCACGCAGCCATTTAACTCGCAGAGAGGTGCCGTGTTCTGTACCCCTCCGTCCCGCCACGGCTCGCTGGGAAATGTCCTTTGAGTTGGGGGAAAGGAAACGGGAGATGAATTATGCGTTGTTTGACCTCGGGAACGGAAATCCAGTGAGTTTCACTACTTCATCACTCCAGCGCTGCCAAGATTTCTGCCGGGACGGTGCAGAGGCAGGGGAGGGCACGGTGATGGCAGCCTGGGCAGAAGCTTGAACTATTTGTTACTCGCCAAATGGGGTACAGAAGTACAAAATATGTTTTCTTAAATACTCAAGCAGCTTATTTAACTTTTTAAGAGACTTTTTTTTTTACATCGTAGTGCTTTAAATCAGTATTAGCTTTTTTCACATTTTCACATCTTTCAGTTTAGCTCAAACTCATCCCAGTAACAGGGTGAATCCTTAACGCAAATTTAAGCAGCGCAACGTTGTCTCAATAAACCATCAGACAGAACACTTAAGGTACTTAGAGTAGCCACATGTAGCTCTGGCCACGAGTTTTTTATGGGGAAAAAAAAAATCCTAAAATACAGAAGAGTGTTTTATTTCAAAATTCAGCTTTATTTTCAAAATACCTCCAGCGCTTGGGGATCAGGGGTTGCTGTCCTCATGGCCCAGCCAGAATGGCAGGGAAAGGGTAAGGCAGGTATTGACACTGCAAGCCAGGATAAATAAAACTAACTCTGACCCTAACAGAAAAACCCATTCCGGTCCATCCCTGCAGTAACAGTGGCAAACAGAGCAGAATTTGCTCAGAAACGGTTCAGTCCCAGGTGAAATTAGGTGCTGCCCTCCATTGACACTCTCCTGATGAAGAGGTTTGCACAAAGAAGAGCAGCGTCTCGGGAAAACTGCCGCATTTCCCCAATTCTGGGATTTTACCCTTTTTCCTGATGCACGGTGCTGACCGAAAGCACGCTCCAGCGCACCGGCCTCCTCCCAAGTTGGGAACAGAAGGTTGCTTTCATCTCATTTCTTGCTACCGACCTTTCATACATCCTGGCGAGCTACAGCTTGGGAAGTCACTGCAAATTTTGAAAGAAATAGCGAGAAATACTCTAAGATCAGTGTCAGAGCTGGAGCTGCCCAGAGCACACTTGTTTCCCAGTCCCTTGGAAGAGGACAGATCAGAGCACAGGACACGATGGTCGCCTTTGTCCCACGGGCTCCAGATCAGCAGGTGGCAGCCCAGGAACCATCACCTGCAGGAGGAGCACCTGGTGCCAGAGGACAGGGGCACAGGGCTGCTGCCCGCAGGGACAGGCTGCCCGGCACGAGAGCCTCTCCCCCCACACCCAACAGCTCTGCTCTGCATGGACCGAACCGCACGGAGCATCTGGGTGGTGGGTATGAGGGGGGTGAGGCAGGGGCCCAGGTTGCCCAGAGAAGCTGTGGATGCCCCATCCCTGGAGGGGTTCAAGGCCAGGCTGGATGAGGCTTTGGGCAACCTGGGCTAGTGGGAGGTGTCCCTGCCCATGGCAGGGGGTGGCACTGGATGGGCTTTAAGGTCCCTTCCAGCCCAAACCATCCCGTGATTCTGTGATCTGAAGAAACCTGCTCAAGAACTTCTGCAAATGAGTGCAATTGCCCAAAGCCAACGTCCAAAGGGTGCAATGCCCGAAGATTTCTGCAGAGGACAAAGCGCTGGGAAGGGTGACAGGAGTGAGCCTGATGGTTCCCACGTGTCTCCTCAGAGTCTTCTAGGACTGTGCTGGAGCTGCAAAGGAGCTCAGGACAACACCTGCCACATCAACGACCGCAGGGAGCAGGAAGGTACCGAGACACAAATATTTTTATCTAGCATGTGCTAAAACCAAGTTCTCCATTTGACTTCATCTCCAGAACAAGATCCACCAGCTTCTTGGAAAACAAGGACTTCAATGGCCACTGCGTGGTTACAGCCGACTGTCGGCAACACGGCAGGTGACCAAACTCCGCGGTGAAGGCTGCAGGCACAGAGCACAGTTAACGTGGTGAAAACCCAGCGGAGGCCAAGCAGCAGCTGGAAGGGTGACTGTGTGGCTTGGAGATGTTTCTGTCCCAGAACTCTGGGGAATGACAGGAATTCGCAGGGGTCTGGTCCAAGTCCAGCGGGGGAGCGGTACGGCAGTGCGGCACCATGACCCAGGTGACATGGCACTGCTCCAGCGCTCCGAAACCCAACTCCTGCCCTGCCCATGGCTCTGCCAACCCTGGGAACGGTTTATTCTTCAACCACTTGTAACCAGACTAGAAACTGTGTGACCCGACGGTGCTGAGCTCCACGAGACCCGACCTCAGCCGGCAACGCTGAGGAGCTGAGTGAGCACGAGCCAAAGAGCCGCCGCTATCCATCGTGCCAGAAAACGGTGTCGGACACCTGACACGACCACAGAGGGATGACAGCTCCAGATTCGGTGCCGCGCCTGAGCCATGCCACCTATGGCTTAAAGCACACAGCAGGAACGGAGCTGGCCCTCTGCTCTGCTCTGTGGCCATGGCCGTGGTGGCCAGGATGGGCTGCAGGTCAGGCAGCTGTCCCCAAACACCCAGCGGTAATGCACATAGAGAGACAGTGAGTCCAAGGACAGCAGAGCCTGCCCGAGAAGTGGGTAATTAGGACACAAGAGGTTGGCTTTTGCTGAACGACACTGCGGTGACATCCTCACCCGGGTCACAGCAACCCCAGGAGCTGCGTTACAGCAGGTTCAACCACGTCCACATGAGATGCAACCACTGCTGACCACGCTGCAGGGAGCTGCTGAGGGAAACGTCTCCACGCCTGCACCACTGCCAAACTTCAGTCAACTCTTCATCTGAATACCCCAACCCTCAGCCCCCTTCGCCATGCTGGAGGTGAGCCCTTGCGTGGCTGGTCTCACGGTACACAGTGGGGTGCCTTTCTCCTCCCACCCATCCTCCTCCTCTCCCTGTGCCAGCCCCCCACTCCCCTCCAGAACCCAAATTACTCACCAACCTGGCAGAAAGCCCTGCCTTTCCCTCCCCTCCAAAGCTTTTTTTTAATGTGCTTTTCCCTGGCTTAGGGAGATAAATCAACTCACAGAAGGCTCCAGCAAACACTAGCCCACGAGATAAGCAGCAGAAGAGCATGGACAGAAGGCAGAGGACCAACACCTCCGTCTTTTGGCAAGAGCAAGCTCTTGGCCGGCTCTCTTCCTCATCTTACAGGCTCTGCTTGCCATCCGCTCCTCCCTTCCACGGGATGACTAGTGGTGTCATTAACATCCAACAAACGAGGGCTGAGGGAGTTCACACCTCCAGTTATTCCGCAACACTGCTGGCAAGCTTAGGGAGACTGTAACGTGCTGGTCTGCCTTCGGACTGCACTTGGAAAATACTCCTTAGAAAAAAAAGCACAGCTATTTTTAAAGGAAATCCTGGATGCTTCCAACCGTGAACGCAGCAGGCAGCCACAAAGGTACATCAAGCCAACAAGTCAACGGGTTGGATCTGGTAGCCTGACACCACGTCGTTACACCACTCAAGCGGCAGCGGCCAAGCAAGGAAGGAGGCTGGAGCGCCGGCCAAAGCCACGGTCCGGCCGATGGATGCCAAAAGACACAAGAGCGTAGCCAGGAGCATGGCAGGAGGATCTCCAGAGGACACATCAGCTGTTTGCTGGAGCTCAGAAATCACTAACGCGACACAGCGCAGCGCCGACGGCCGTTACGACGCAGTGCACATCGCGCCCAGCAATGCGCAGGACTGTGGGCGCAGTCAGCCTTGCGCTTGCTTTCATATGAGTTGATGCAAACAGGTCAATTAGTGAAAGCTCACTGGAGTGAGAATTTTACTGAAAATTAAGTTATCCAGCCTTTAGAGGCTCCCAACAATCCTTTCACGGAAGAATTGGTGAAGAAAAAGGATTAATCTTTAGAAATGGAAAGAACAGAATTTCTTCTTTTTAGGAATAACATTTCACTACAAATCCAGTACCTGGGATGGATCAAAACTAGCAAGACCTCAAATTAAATGTCTCTGAAGGACAGGAGTGCTGGAAAAACCTCTCACAAAGTGAAGAGAAGATGTAGAACAACTCATGGCTAGCACCTTAGGAGACACCTCCACCTTGACTAGGAGGTCCTACAGGGAGAAGATGTAGGCAACTAGCCCTCCCTCTGCCAGGACCTGAGCTCCAGGGACGCATCTGGGTCTCGCAGAGCAAGGTCTCCTAGGAGCAAGGAGTCCCAACACAGTGTCCTGCATCCCGAAGCGATGCTGCTGCAGCCACTCACACCCGTGCCCTGGCACCGTCATTAAGAGAACCCACTCAGCCATCTCCTTCCTTCCGCCACCATTCGCATGTGGGCTGATGGGAGGGACAATCCCCACCGCGGTGTGCGGGGAGAGAGTAGAGGTATCAGAGCTACTGAGATATTTAATTTTTACATTCTTTTTGAATGTCAAGCAAATTGGTGAGTTCCATCGACAAGGCTGACCCCACAAATACTAGTTATATCACCACACTGGTGAGGTACTGGAACAGGTTGCCCAGTGAAGCTGTGGATGCCCCATCCCTGGAGGGGTTCAAGGCCAGGCTGGATGAGGCTTTGGGCAACCTGGGCTAGTGGGAGGTGTCTCTGCCCATGGCAGGGGGTGGCACTGGATGGGCTTTGAGGTCCTTTCCAACCCAAACCACCCTGTGATTCTATTATTCTATAACACTGCCCCCATCTGTCTCGCCCTTGGTTTTCTCCCAGACCCTTCGGGAACATTCTCCCTTCCCTACTCATGCCCGCTCCGGGATCCCTCACACCACAGCATCACGGTGCTAACTAACAGAGTCCTCGAGCATCCCCGTCCTTCAACCCTTTGAAAACACACCAGCTGTCCTCTCCTGCTTCTCCCTTCGCTGCTTTATCACTGGCACAACTTCCAAAGCTGCAACACAACTCCGACTGATCTCAGCCCCTCTTGTATTGTCACAGGCAGCAGCTGCAGAACTGCAAGTTCATGGAAGTCCATCCTCCATCTGACCACGCTGCTGGGATCTCACCCCAAAGAGCATGGAGCTGGAGCTCCAGGGGTGATCTGGGCCTAACGAAATGACCCCAGAGGTGAGTCTCCACGGTTGGAGAAAGGTGCTTACAGCAAATCTGCACGATAGAAATAGATATTCTTCCTGCACCGATCCTGCAAACACGCCCTGCCCAGCCTGCACCTGACACAGGACATGGCCATGGTGTCACATGGACGGTTTGGGCTACCCTGAGACAACAGGGTCTTCATGTCTCACTGAACCACAGACTTCCTTGGACACTTCTTACACTCCATCTGTGAACAACAATAAAACTTCCCTTTGGTGCACCATGGTAAAAATAGCCCCAAGGCTCTCTGCTGGTCCTATACCAAGAAGAGCATCGTGGTGTCCTGGATGAGATGCTTCTGCATCCAGCTGATGGTGGGCAGAAGCTACCCTTTCACAGCACACTTCTGACCTCATAATCCCACAGCAAATACCAAGAATGCACCCCCCAGGAGACTACAGAAACAGAGAAAAGCAGCTCTCACACGGTCCAGACAACAGATTTAATCTCATTTTGAAGCTTTCTACCTCCATTATCTTCCACAAGGAGGAACAAGGGCAGGTCATAACATCTGAAACTTTCTCTAGGGTTTGCTCACGTTTTTCCTTTTCCATGTAATGAACCAGAAGGGTTGATAGGAAAGAGCCCAGCACTGCTGCACATCCGAGCCAAGCTACACACACAGCTTAACTTCTGCACTTCTATAACCAAGTCACCTCTTCTGCTTTGATTTTGTTCCAACCTAAGGTGTTTGATCATCTCCTGGTCACTGCTCCTGCTCCGAGGAAATCCCCTGATGACCGGCACCATGGGTTCGGCAGCTACAGCAGCCACCTCTGGGGTGGAGACAGCAAGCTGGCTGGCTAACCCTGGGATTGCTGTAGGGCAAACAAGGAGCTCGAGACCAGGTCTGTCAAAATTTTGAGTTTTCACTACTCACAAGACATATTTCTGATTTTCCTACAACGCAACCTAGGTCTCGCAAGCTACACAAGACACAGGGACTCGAGGTCAGGTACTTCCATGTCCTCCCCCATCTGAGCACTAACTGCAAGGTCTCCTCATCCTCCACCCAAGCGAGTGACCGATACCGAGTTTACACCACACAAACACACTCGGAGAAGCTGGAACGAGCACAGGTCTTCTGCTGCAGGCACGCTCACCACCAATATGTTCACTTTCCTCTCCAAACCAGGCTGCGGTTTGAAAACAGCAGCGGTGCCAGCTCTGGCACAGGCAAGGCTTGGTGCCATAACCGTATCCCATCAGCAAACCTTTCCCTCCAGCAGGATCTCTCGCTCTCATCCCCTCTTTGCCTGGGCTGATGGCTCCAGGACTCCTAGCCCTCCTTTTTTTTTCCAGCACAACACGCAACTTCCTCTGCTACCGATTCCACCTGCCGATTTACAAAAGCTTTTCCTCAAAATGTACGTTACTTTTGCACAAATATCTCCCACCTATTGTTTTTTGACTTTAACTTTTCTCCCCTTGAATCAAACTCTGATGGTAATTTGGTCAAATGAAATCACAAAGTTGAAGGATATCAGATCCGAGGAGCAGAGGAAAGCAGAGCACGATGACAGATGCACTGAGCTCTTGTCTTGCTTTATTTCCCCTTCAGCCCAAAAGACACTCTGCTCTCATTAGCACTTAACGCAGGTGAAAATAAAAAGGTTTAATATTAAAACAGTTTGGGCACATGGAAAACATCCCCGCTGAACCTGCTGGAACTTGCCCAATATCAACACTAAGCTCTCTCTCCAAACGAGGAGCTCCTTCACTCAAAGACCATAACTTCTGTGGGCTAACGATGTTCGATATGAAACCTCTCAAATCCCATTTGAAAACTTAAGTATTCAATATTTAGGGCATTTCTCTGCTCCATTAGAAATGTAACAGCTTAAAGAACACCATCCTGCTGCCGTCATGAAATCACAGAAAAGACCTCAATGTGCCAACTCCTCATCTGCCGGTTACACCCCAGCCCCACAGAGTGAAGCCAGGGTGCTGCTGCCACTCCCCACCCCAACAGCTCATTTATCCCAAGGAAGGGTCTTGCTATTCGCCTGCCTGCAAAGAAAGGAAGGGCTGAGCAAGGGAAGAGCGACCGGGATGCTCTGTGGGATGAGGACCCGGAGTGTGGGCTGTGCAGAGAGCAGCATCCACGCCGTGCCCAGCTGGACACCTCATTCAAGCAGATGGAGTTGGCAACCCCAAGCTAAACACAGGCAGGCACGGCCGCGAGTCTGAAACGCTCCGCGTAAGTGTTGTAATGTTTCAAGGGACAAGCCATAATCTACGAACAATAGATCTGGTCGCATTCCCGACAAGGCAAATTCCACCCTCCAGTCAAGATGTGACACCAGCCACCCGGCGCTGGCTGACATGGAAACTCGGGCTGTTGGCAAGGCGCTGCCCGTGCAACCGCAGCGCCCCAGGAATATAACTGAAGAGCTGTGCCTTGCAGCCGCTCAAAACATTGCTCATTTCCTCCCAAATTTGTTGAAATTCAGATGATGGTGGTGGCTGGGTGAAAAGCAGGAATTCAAACCCTGGACTCGGGAATTGTCTCTGCCAGGGCATCTCTCCAGCAGGGCATGGAGCCATGGGAGGTGTCCACCACAGCTTCCCTGCCCCAGGCTGGGACAGCCTATCCAGCGTAGTAACCCCTGGAATCCACCCTCCTAAACACAAAAACCAGAACAAACCAACATCTGCCGGCATTGCTAATCCTATTCTTCAAACCAGGGTAAGCAGGCGAAGAGGAGCCCGCAGACCCGTCTGCCCCTGCAGCAGCCACCAGAAGAATCACCAGCTTTCCCAGCCCAGCAAAGTCAACCCATTTGTTCTAAATGAAACATTAACCCCAGTGTGATATCAAGACGGCTTTTAATTACACATACAAAAGAGTTCGTAACACTCCAGCTCTACTGCAAGGGCAGCTTGCTGAGAAAAGCAACTTTGATCAAAGCTTCCAGACCCCTTCTGCAGACCATGAAAAAGAAAATCTAGTGAGCTCACCGAGTAAGCGCATAAATTGTCCCCAGGATTTTATACACAAGACTCGAACTTCTAGCAGCAACGATTTCGTTTGTGGCGCTACCTTTTTTTTTCTGATTTACGTGCCTGGTGAGCTTAGAGAAGGAGGGTTTTGGAGGTGAAGCATACAATACACACAAAAATGGCCATTTTTACCAGGAATGTCAACACCCAGGTGACAAGCTTTGTGTTTCTGTGCAAGAACACTTCTATATACATACTCACACAATAGATACAAATATCTGCATACATACACACACACACATATATGTATATACGTGTACCCGACAGTCAAGAAGGTCCTAAGAAGACCCCAGTCCTTCAGGACTGTCTGTGCCACCAGGTCACCTCCACACTCAGCGGGTGAACGCAGCATCAAGGCATTTTTCTCGTGCAACAAGAAGACTTCAAGGATCCTGGCAAGCTGCACATACCTCTTAGTTTAAAAACAATATCCGCACAAAATGAACTTGCCCAAGTGTTTTGCAACTCCCTTCGCTGACCATGGAGTTCCCAGCACGTG
>WKFP01014929.1:73745-86588 GCA_011057875.1 Pterocles orientalis | reverse complement strand
GCTGGGGGCAGCACCCCAGGGGGGGTCTCACCAGAGCGGAGCAGAGGGGGACAATCCCCTCCCTCGCCCTGCTGCTCACGCTGCTGGGGATGCCCCCAGGACACGGGGGGTTTCTGGGCTGCCAGCGCACACTGCTGCGTCGTGTTGAGCTTCTCATCCACCAACACCGCCAAGTCCTTCTCCTCAGGGCTGCTCTCAATCCGTTCTCCTCCCAGCCTGTATTTGTCCTGGGGGTTGCCCCAACCCACATGAAGGACCATCACCTCCCCTACTTCACTCCTTTGCTTTGTCAGCCTCCACTCTGATGTCAGGCCAAGATCGTACAACAACAGCATTCACCAACTTTTGTGGAACATTCTCACTACATCCAAGTCACACAGAAGGAGAAAAAAGACGGAATCCCAACAGCCAGCCCACGCAGAGCCCCCAGTGAACATCATCCACACGTGCCGGCTGGAAAACGCTCCCACCTTTCAGCCTGGGCTCAACCCCCAGAGCCTGGTTAACGCTCTGCTGGGCTGTAAGTGTGTCATACCTCTTCCTTACAAACAGGGAACAGCAATATTTATTAAACATGTCTAGATTTTTCTGCTTTATTATGCATCTTACCTCTCCTCAGTTGTGATAAGTCTACACAAACCATTATTAGAATTCCTTTTGTTCCTAGGACAAATACTTTCTTACTGTTCCTTGCACTGACAGCCACAGATTTTTCTCCCTTGTGTTTTTAACTTTATCAATTTTCTGCACTTGATAACTTCTAACTCAAGGATAACTGTCATCGTTTCCTTTTATTATATCCTTTTTCATTTTTTTTTTCTCTCCTTAATTCTCAGCAGCTCAGCGCTGCCGGGCTCACACACGAGCTCAGATCGCTTGTGCCGAAGGGTGGCCAGCGGGCGAGGACAGGGTCTGGGACAACACAAGCTGCATCCCAGTTTTGGAGCAATTTCACACCCTGACTACAGTTCTCATTTCATGGCAGCGACCATCCTTTGCTAAAAACCACCCGTGAATGACACAGGGGACAAGAGATCTTAAAAAAAGTAAAACGCGGGACCCACATGGTGCCTTTCTGTGAAACCCCACAAGGACACACCTGTATGTCCGGGCAGGTTAAGGGGTTCCTCTGAAGGAGGGTTCATGCCAATGGAAATGGAGACCCTACCAGAAAGCCAGATGCCATCAAAAGCAAAATGAAAACAGATGCCAGCATATAAAGGCCTATTTAAACTAAATCCTGAGAAAATAAAACAAGGGAAGAAGAACATCCAGTTTACACGAAGCATTTTCTGTTGATGGGGTCATAACTGTACATATACCTGAAAAACCCTATAAAAATTCAGGTAGGAAACACAAGACTCGAGGCATTACAGTCCATAGCCAAACAACATAGGGATCATGGAGCTGTGTTGACAGAGAAGCAAAGAACAGTCCAACGAATTATAAGTGATTATTATGCCAAAAGGTAGCAGAGAACCTTTATGGACTGGAAGCCCATCCAAGAAAGTCAGAATACGGTGAGCCGAGAAGGATGCTCAAAATGTCAAGGAATACCAGAGAGGCCGCGGGGCTCTGCCAAGGCAGGAAACACAATTTCAGTAACAGGAAAATTCAGTTAATCCTACAGAGACTTAGAATCACAGAATGGCTTGGGTTGGAAAGGACCTTAAAGATCATCGAGTCCCACCCCCCTGCCATGGGCAGGGACACCTCCCACTAGCCCAGGTTGCCCAAAGCCTCATCCAGCCTGGCCTTGAACCCCTCCAGGGATGGGGCATCCACAGCTTCCCTGGGCAACCTGGGCCACTGCCTCACCCCCCGCACAGGAAAACATTTCTTCCTCACATCTCATCTCCATCTCCCCTCTTGCAGCTTCAAACCGTTCCCCCTCGTCCTGTCCCTGCGCCCCCTGATCCAGAGCCCCCCCATCTCTCCTGTAGCCCCCTTTCAGCACTGGAAGCTGCTGGAAGGTCTCCCCGGAGCCTTCTCTTCTCCAGGCTGCACACCAACTCTCTCAGCCTGCGAATGTGAAAGCCGGTTTGATGCAGAAATGATGCTCTAGGTCCCAGGCAGGACCTCTCCCCGCACCGCTAACGCACATCGGGGGATGCAGCCCCCCGTGAGTCCTGCTCTGCTCTCCATGGACAATGACCTTGGCACGAGCAGGAGGAAAGCAGGGCTGGAGGGACGGGCTCTGCGGACCCCCTCTCCCCAGCTCAGCCCCCCCTGCGCCTGCACCTGCCGGGGCTGGGCCCGTGGAGGTGGCTCAGGAGATCCTCAGCTCTGTCCTAGAGCCCACCACGCCCCCAACCCCAAAAGTCTTCACACCAATAAAAAAGCCACACAAAAGAAAGTCCATTATGCTAACACTTAGCTAAAGAACAAGATACTTAAATGGGAAAATGTGTTAGAAGAGTGTTAATGGAGCAACAAAACTCCAGGTGAGGTGGAGAACTTGGAGAAGATGGTGATCACCTACCAAAGGCGGTTTGTTAAATGAATAAGCAAAGTTTAACAGAAAGTGAAACAGCTCATTAGAAACAAAAAGACATCCTCAAAAAAAAATATCAAAATGACAAGAATGTAAAGTCAAGGAATCTCTGCTTAAAGCCATAAAAAGCCAATCCAGAAAAGGATTTTTGAGAACAGGTCGCTGAAGAAATAAAACCTAATTTAGAAAAACCAAACACACAGAACTCTGCCAGATTCTGGTATAAATCAAGCACTGAAGAAAGATAAAACCACAGGATAAAAATTCAACTTCTTTGTACCAATGCTCATGAATTCCCTTTCTGGACTCTTCCCTCATCCGAAATGAGCTCACTATCTGCCCCAAACTGCAGGGTCACCAGAAAAAGATGTAGACCTGCCTAGCAAAACTGACAGCAAAAAAAATAATCTACAGGGACAGACAGCATCCATCCAAAAGTCTGAAAGGCATCAAGTGATCAGAATTACCCCGCAACCACAAAATCATTGCTATCAACCTCAGCACCTAAGAACCAGAAAGCCCTGAACATGATCCCGCTGTTTCAGAAGAGATCCAAGGAGCAACAAACTGCAGAACTTCATTTTTGAAGCAGAAAAAATAATATAAATAGTAGTTTAAAAAGTAAAAATAAAAATCGGTGTTCACACAGATAAAAAACGAAACACCAGGAATCAATGTGGTTTCTGCAGAGTCAGAACTCACCAAGCTCCAGGACTGGTGGCAAGAGTCCACGTGCAGGTGGGTGTAGGACACCTGGATGTCCAAACACCTCAGAGAAGTTTCCTCTACCAAGGCTCTGACGGAAAGCACACTTACAATATTTCCCCACGCATGGGATAAAGTAAGAAGTCATCTCATTGATTAACAACTGATTAAAAGATGGAAAATAAAGGGCAGAAATAGTTTGTTATCACAGCAGGGTCCTGCAGACATCCAAGGCAGATTCGGAGAAAGTAACACACTGGGGGAAAAATCAACGATATGTGCAAAATCAAGGGATCCAAATTAGACATTAGCATTCACAAAAGCAATCGAGGAGACACCAAGGGCACTTCTCCAGCGGCGCAAGTGCGGCGTTCGATGGTAGCCAGAAAGGCAACGACTAATTATGAGTAAAGAAACGGAAAATATGCCGATGCATAAATCCGTGACCACAGCGCTGTGCATAGTTCTGGTGATCCCATCTCAAAGGTGACTGCAGAAATAAAACAGGGAAAAGGAAGCAGAGGAGGGTGACAAGGGCGACTCGGCGAGAGAAAATCCCGCGGGGCACAGGGTGTCCACGAACAGCCCCGAGGGGCAGCACCCCGAGGACGGGCAGGGACAAGCGGCACGCAGGAGGGCTGGTCGTTCCTTCCCAAAGTGCAAAGCTAAACCCAAAAATAAACCCCACAAGGAAGGGAAAGCAACTATTTTTTGCGCTCCTATTTGCATAAATAATAAATTGCAGACGCCGCTGTTATCCAAGCGACTGCCCTGGTGGTGGGTAATGTCAAGCTACCGAAAATCCACCCAACGAGGGGCTGCAGCACGATCTGGGGACAGGATACAAGGAGCCTTCAAAGGGTGAGCACAGCGCTGTGAACAGAGATGAGTAAGAAGCAGCTGGATTCTATAACTGCCAGAGGGGGAAATAAAACTATTATTAGGGAACCACCATTCCCTACCCAGAGTTATACAGGACACAGCTCCTGTCCCACTGAGCCTGGGTGTGGGCTCACGAGAAAACCCAGAAAAGAGTTTGCAATCCTTCTTCTAAGAGTTTGCAATTTCTTCTTCTCACTTATGCAGTCGGTCACCACTCAACATCTGGTGACAGAGGAATGGGAACCAAAGCTGCTGACAGCTTCAGCACCTCCTGGAAAAAGGCATCTCCCATAAGGGAGAGAGCACAAAAGCATCCAGGGAGGGTAGGGGACACCAAGGACCTCAGTCTGAGACAGCACTGGAGCACTGAGCTCGTGCAAATGGACAGAAGTGGAGCTGGGGCTTGGAGCAAAATCACCTCTGCCTTGAAATACAGAGATGGGGAAACACGGCAATGAAGAAAGCCAAAGGAAAATACTAGAGGCTGGATTCGTAGAGGTGTCCAAGAGGGGAAAAATGGTTATGATCCAACATCTCACCTTCCTCAATGGTTACGATCCAACATCTCACCTTCCTCATGCAGAATTATTAACAGTTCTCGCACAGAAATTAGTAACGAAGCCGGCGTGTTTGCTGGGGCTTCAGCTTCGCTGGGGGATGCTCTTCGAATCAGCTTTGGGTCACGTTTGAAACCCCTATACTATTTCCAAAAAAAAAGAAAGAACAGTCCCAAAATCTTCGAGTTTACAGCTCGCTGCAATGTCTACTCTGAAAAAATCTCGCAAAAATAATTGGGCAAAAAGTCTCAAAGTTACGATGTCCTCAGAAAAAAAAACGTTTCTGCAGTTTGCTTTTGAAAAATTTCCTGCTGCTTTTTTGGGTTTGTGGGATCATTAAAATAGCTGAGCTGGGAACGTCATTTACTTCGTTGGTTTTGCTAAGAAAGAGTACCTTCTGGGACGGAACAGTGGGGATGTTTATGGGGAAAAAAGGCTTTTTGTGAATAAAATGGACTCAACTATTGATATGCAAAACAGACCAAATGATTATTTATATAACAAACTATTATAACGTGATCAAATATTAAAAAAAAAACCCAACCAAACACCACTTTGGCAGAAAAGAAACGAAAATGTACTATTCCTGGTGCCAGAATATTTCTAAATGAAAGCATGTATTAATAGAATATATTCCTCTTTATTTATTGCATAAGCGCTCCCTTGCCATAGAGAGAGTTAAGGTAGAGGGACGTGTTTTGGAAACAACGTTGGCTGAACACTTGAAAATTACATAAATCCAGAGGAGACAGATAATTTTTTTTTTGCTATTTTTGGGTGGGAGGAAGGAAGAGTCTTCAAAAATGTAAATATTCTAATGCCATTTTTCCTCCAGAATTATATTTTCCTGATGATAATAGTCTCTTAACAGAATGAAACCCTTCTGTCCCGCAGAGTCCAAGGGGTGCAGCAGAAGCACAGGAATCAGGGACCATTTTACTGACTTCAGTCAAAGCTACTTGTGGGGAAATTTAACCACAAGCCCAAATCCCTGCAGGACCGGTCCCTAAGTGAATTCCTCAGCAGAACAAAAATTAAAGCATTGAAGATTTAAAAAGAAAAAACCAAACCACACATCCTATGAGGAAAAGTCAAGATATAAACGGAAAATTCCTTCCTGGCTCCATGGATGCTAATTGCGTACCTTGTGCTGGGAGCTGAATATCACAAATTTCTACATATATATTTAATTAGGTTAATTTGTAAAACGTAGACATATGTCTGCTTCAAGTAGACAGGAACTTTTCATTTTATACATTTTAAATATCACGTAATGAACTACAATCACAAACACCCTTTATGCTGGAGCAGGAAGGTCCAAGATCTCTCCATAAAAGAAGGAAAGCACAAACATTCTCAAATTAGACAAATAAACATCCACAATGTGTGACTGCTATCTCCTCCCAGTTATCAGAAACCAAAAGCAAACGGAACATTCTCAGCAAATCTATTTTTTAGCAACTAAACCAATTAAGACTAAGGTCTAAAAAAAAAAAAAAAAATTAAAAGTCTAAAAAAAATAAATTAAAAGTCTAAAAAAAAAATTTTTAAAAAAATACATGCAAGGTCTCAGGAAAAGGGTCTCTTATTTTTCTTGATTTTGGGGCGGTTTTCCTCATTTACGGATGGCACCACTCTTTCTACTGAGGATGCTCCAGTGGACTCACGCCTACATCCCTCCAACGTCTGCAAGCTGCCTCCAGGAGCGGGAACTGCATCGCTGCCCTCAGACCATGTGCAATACGAGTTGGATCCTGCAACTTGCTCCGGGTGTATTTTGCCTCCACCTAATGCAATTTATTTGGATACATCTGCATTTTTTATTTCTCGCCCGGCATCCTCACCGGCTCGCGGCAGAGCGGGTCCCCCTCCAAGGCTGTCTCTCCGGCAGTGTCCTAACAAACCCAATTAATCAGAAATGCTAATTCTAACTGCTGTTACCACCAACGAGCCAAATTTATAGGTCTCTAAAATAAAGACAGATAAGAAGGTGAAAATATCCCTCCTTCAGAGTTAATACGCAGTACGCCTCGGTAGTATTAACCAGCCGGAGCCACATGCCCCAAAGCAGTCTGAACAGGACAGAGACAGAATACACCCGGGCACAGTCATCCTGGTGGTCAGTTATTAATTCCTTCACTGGGGAAGTTCGTCTCCAGCCTGGCCAGCCCACACCGACCCCACCAGCTTGCGCCCACCACCGAGCATCCATCCTGGCAGCGCAAGGACCACTGGCTGCCACCACGTGTCGCTGCCACCACTGTCCCAAGGATGCACTTGAGCTTCTTGAGAGCCCGACACAGGCTCCTGTCGACGGCATCGCCTGATCGCAAAGACAAAACCCATTGATTCCCAAGGGGATTTTCAGATCCCCTCTGCTACCAGCCCGATCCAAATCCAGCTGTGCCTCCCTATGCAGGTTCAAAAATTCATAGAGGAAATTCAAAAAAGAATTTTGTTTCCAGCAAATAATTACCCCGTGTCCTTACAACCCTCCCTTCCCACTCTCAAAATTACAAATATCACAAACGTCGGTAAAAGCTCAGGATTTGCAGCCCACAGACTAAAGCGCATCAGACCTCAAGTGACAGATTTACACCCACAAAGCAGTAGCTGTTCTTGGGTTTCAAGCTAGGGACCTCCCGGGGCCGCCTGCACGCTGTTCACAGGGATGCTCTCGGCTCAGCTTCCAAACTACACCCAACAGTTTGCAGACTGCGTGTAAGAAATCATAGAAATCTGCTGAAAGAGGTTTCATTCTCCCCTTGTGCAGCCAAGTCATTAAAACAGTAATAAATAAAAGAACTCTCACCAAAGTACAGACAATCCCATTTCAAGCGCGCACCCCAAAGGCTCCGCAGCGCCCGAGCCCTGGCCCAGGACCGCGACCACGCTCTGTCCCCGGGGGGGGTCAACCCACATCTCTCCGGGTTTTCCTCCCAGTTCCCCTCCCAGCTCTCCCGCACAGGCAGAGCTGTTGGCTTTGGTTGCAGAGTTTTGAAAACTGAGGTTTAATACTTCTAAAAATAGGTCTAAAGCAATTAAATACTTGTACTAAAATTGTTCTCAATGTACTGGAAGCAGAACCTAAATGACGGGCCTTCAACGCAAGCACACCCAACTCCTTCTGAAAACTCACTCCTGTTGCTATTTTCGGGCAGGAAAGGATACCTACACCCACACAGAGGAAAAAAAAATTAACTTCCAGAAAATTACTTGCTGCCTGAGTGTATCTAGTACAATGAAATCACAACAAGTATGAAATCCTGCAGACCCGGGAAACACGGCGATGCCACCGGGGCACCGGCACCGGGACGTGACCACGTCTGGCCCACTGCAGCGGCTGAGTGACAGCCCTGCCCAGCTCGCTGCTGATGAAAAGCTCTGACAAAGGCGCCTGTTCTCGCTGCGGTCACTTGCTGAGATATTGAACCTTGTGCGATAACATCCCTGATTCCTATAACAGCCCCGAGGGTTCCGATGGCTCGCCAAGGTCTCTTGCCGGCAGGGACACAACGGTCCCCGCAGCATCCCAGGCTCACCGGAGATGGGCACACCCATTGATGAGCCTCCCAGACATATTCACATGTGCACACACGTACGATCCCTCATATGTACGACTCCTCGATGGCTCGGCAGCCCCCAGCCGCTGCCCCGTGCCCGACGGACCCATCTCCCTGTATCAGCCCGTTATCAGCACAGGTAAAGTCTCCAGTCGCCGCTTTTTCACTTCCAGCATCATTTTTCACATTACGTCACCCAAATACAGATGTGAAACAAACAGGAGCACTGTAAACCACCAGCAAGGTCTGTACAGTTAAATCCTCGCAGTGCAGCAGAGGGAAACCCCTCCGAGCGCACACCCCACGCCTGCAACACAGGTCAGAGCAACGAAGACGGAGGAGGAAGGCTCCCAAGAAGAGCTGCCCTAGCAGAGGAACTGTTATGGTGACACGGGTCCCACCACCAGAAAGCATCCCGCAGGGCTGCCCGCTGCACGGGGACAGCTGGGGAGCCCTGCGCAGCCTCCCCCTCTGCCAAGGGGCTGCGTGGCCTCAGCTTCCCCAGAGGCAGCACAACGCCGTCAACCACGAGCCTCATCACCTGGCAGGAGCCTGAAACTCTGCCCTGACCTCATCCAAGAGGTGCCTGGAGGCACAGGCACGGGGGTTCAGCTGTTTGGCCCCCCTGGGGTAGGCACAGTGCACCCAGTGCCCCCCACACGCTGCCTCTGCTCCCCAAGCCACCCAGCACAGCACCCCAGCACGAGCACCCACAGACTGGCCAACGAACCCGAGCTAACTGCCACGCCATCGCGGAAAAAACCTGAAAATGTAGAGCACAGAAATTCTTCTGTATGGGCACAGAGGTGGGTTACGCACAGGTACAGAGTCCCATCCACTAACATCACTTCTACACAACTCGTACCCTCAACGCTGCATCCTTCCCCCAAGTAACTTCTTTGCAGTTGCACTTTCAAATAGTGCAGAGGAGGATTTTCTCTACTTAACCTCTTTTTTCTGCCAGGTCTCACACCGTTCACTTTGGGAGCCACCAACAGACACACTCAAACGAATCAAACCCAAGTAGCTCAGGAAAGCCACTGTGCACCTCCACGAGTATTTACACACTCAACAGCGTCAGTGTACAACACCCAGGAGATCACCCGTGTCCATTATCTTGGTGTCCGACTGGCACACACACATTTCAGAGGCCAGCAAAGCAAGTTCTGCGTGGGAAGAGCCCAGCCTGCTGACCCCAGACCAAAAGGACAGCCAACGCTCAACTTCACGCACCACCGCAGTCCCACCAACGGCAACGAGAACCCTCAACGGGAGACAGTAAATAAGACTGTGGGGGGTCAGATTCAAGATCTAAATACCCAACGTCAACCCAGGGAAAGCAACTCTGCCCTTCTAAACACCTTGTCCAAGTAGCGGGGCACGGCATCTTCAATATCACCAGCACACACATATTGGGAAGGGACCTGCTCCCCAGGAGGGGCACGTCCTCCAGCCCTTCCCATCTCCCAAAGACGACACAAGAGTGTAGCAACACCTCCTGCACCCCACAGCTCACCTTAACGTGCAGCGGCTACGGGGGCATCTCAGCTTCCCCCAGACCAGCGCGGGATGGGGGGCACCAAGTTCTGCTCCAGCCAAAGCCAACCTCGCCACTGCAGCCACAGGCTTTGCCAAGAACCAACTGCGGCTGAAGCCACCCATCAACCCAATCCGCTGCGTATTTTTTATGATAATCACATTTCACATCCTCTTGACTATGTCCCCAAGTGAAAAGCTCTCTCTATATTTTACATACTATATAGTATATATTATTTATATTATATATTTTATGTTCTATATTGTATATTTTATATTTTATAGTTTGTATTATATGTTATATATTACAATATATATTATGTTATAGATACATTAATTTCTTTCCACTCCATCATCACCAGAGCTAACCAAGGTAACCAGGAGCCTCGTGCCGTGCCTCTCCCACGCAGGGTGCGTAGTCAACCCCTTCACCGTACACCGCGTGTCGCTGCCTTCTTCCCACTCCTGGTGCCACAGCTTAAAAATTCAGCTCTCACACCAAGGCAGAGCGGCTGTGACAAGCTGCACCAGAGCCGTGTGCCACTGATGAAAGACACATCGCAAATAGTTATTTTTCATGCACCATCCACGGTAAACAGCATCATTCATTTCTATTCCCTTGCTCCAGACAAATCAATGATTGTTAATGCAAAGTCAACACGTCCAGATGTAGTTTGCATACTAGTTAACCACTAAATTGGCATCACATAGTACAAAATAATCAAGAGACATTCAAGGAACCAAACAAAAGCAAAAAAGGAGGCAGATGACTAGCAATTAATCCATAAAAGACCTTTAAAAATTAGAAACTTCTTCCCTAGAAAACACGGTATGGCCAAACTGAATCCGTAAATGCAAAATTCTAAATATACGTAATGCTAGATGCTCAGAAATTTAGAAAGTACAAGAAATAAATATCTCCCAGTGCCATTCACTCATGTCCCTTACCAAAAAAGCAACCACAACCTCCAGCTGTGCTCCAGCTGTGCTCGCAGTCCCTGCCCAGGCAACTCTTCCCCTCTGTCGGTCCCCGCTTATGTCCAAGGAGCACCTAACCCTGGAAACAGCACCTCTGACAAAATTCACATTTACGGGCAGCTCCCCGCGACTGCGGGACTGACCCTGTCCATCTGACAGCCCGCCAGCTGGATGAGCACACAAATAATTGCTGATGCAGATCTGAGTGTGAATTGGAGCAACCCGCAGCACCCCGAGTAACACCAGCGGGTCAAGGTGGGACCCCGCAAACCCTCCAGCCCGTGCACCCTGCTTCAGGCGTGGACAGCATCCCATGGAAGCAACCTGGGTTGGGTGAGCACGTGCTCCCCGACGCGGATAACACCTGCCTCCACACTGTTTCCAAAATCCAAGAGATGCCTGAGATGCTCAAGCTCAGACCGCTGGCAGCTCAACTTGCAACGCCAGGGAGCCCAAGAGGTGAGATTCCCTGCACCCCACCCCGATCCGGAGCCACGGGGAGCTGTGTCACGATGAGCCGTGCCACGGGGACCAGCCCGGCAGCCAGCACCGGGGACCGAGCCCCACCACGCCGCGGTGGGAAGCGCTAAATCCTTCACCAGGCACAGCATCCAAAGCAGCAGGCACAAATCCTGAATCCGCACCGGCACAAGCCTTACAGCAGGTTTCAACCCCCCCATCCCAAAAAAAAAAAAAAAAAAAAAAAAAAAAAAAAAACTAATCCAATTTTTAGAAGACTAATTTCACTACCGCGCTTGTGTAATTGCAAACTTGACTGTGCATCACCAGGGCCACGTGACTGCACCCGTGAACTGAACTATTCACGGCGTTGCATTATGGCAGCGAGATATATTTAAATTATTCGGGAGTTATGCGAACAGTGTCATAAGGTTTTATATGGTGCTTGTGTAAATATTATCTCCTACTTTAATAATATTATGTCTGTTTTCAACCCGGGATGAAAATATGGCTATTAAAGATGAGGTACTTGAAATTTTTCTTTTTTAAAAATACATTTCAGTTATGTCACAAGAAATCTCTTGGTATCGCTCTGCCAGGCTCCCTTCCTCCCCCACTCCCCTTTCCAGGCTGTCAAACAGCAATTTTTAAAACGATAAATATTGATCAACTTTCCAGAAAAAAAAAAAAAAAAATTAAAAAAATTAATCCCCCTGAAAGCAGACTGCGATGAAAAATTATGACAAATTTTTCAAGCAGAAGGAGATTTCTCCTGGAAGGACACGGGCACACAGGAAGGTTAGATTCCGAAACCCTTTCTAACCCCAACCATAGCTTTTCATCACCGGCGGAACATATAATGGAAGCCGTTGTTGAAAAGAAACTGATATACACAGAGTTAAAGATTGTAAAGGTTGCGCTACGCACACCTACAGTATGACAGCATCCCCACAAGTTGCAGGCGAGTGCTACGGCATCGCGTTCACCTCTGCAGAGGAGACGTGCAAGACGCAAAACCCCACTGCAAACATCGGGAGAAAATTCACCGGTTCCCACACCAGCTGAAAGCAGGTTAAAACAGACAGAAGCTGGAGCCTTTCAAGTTTCAATTCCTCTATTTTAGGAAAGCATAATAAACTTTATAAAGATAGAACTGGGAGATGTTGTCATTGTGACCCCAAATTGAATGCATGTCATTATTTGGAATTAAAACCCATCAATGGGTTCCCCCCATCCCAAAGCACCGCCACGGTGCCGGTCCCCAGATCTTGGGGTGAGGCTGTGGGGCTGGGCAGAGAAAAAGCAACATCAAAAGATCTCAGTTTGGAAAAAATGTCTGAAACCTTAAAAAAAAAAAAAAAATCACAGCTAAACAGTTTCTTTGGGTATAATCATAGAGTGAGGGAAAGTTATGGGGAGCAGCTCAAGGAAGGGAATTCTTGGAGTATAAGGATATGGAAAAGCCACCACGTTAAAGCTTCCTGGATGAAACCATGAACAAAATATTCTCCGGGATTGTTTAATCCAATTTAGAGCATTGTGTGTAATTTTTACCCATATGCGCCACCCCGCTCTAGCTGTACCACCGCTGGTCTGTCACCCTGGTACTCGCTTCATTATTTGCTAAAAAAGAGACTCAGGAAGAGGGTGGGTCTGTTTTTTTTTGGGG
>WKFP01014929.1:50035-64348 GCA_011057875.1 Pterocles orientalis | reverse complement strand
GGGAGCGCGGAGCGGGTCCCTGCCCCCTCTAGGGGCTAAACGGCGAATCGAGGGCTGACAGTCGGCTCCATCCGCCCAGCCGGAGCTGCTCCCTTGCCGTCGGATGCTGAGGTTTGCATCCGGCTCTGGGGGACTCGGGGTTCGGGGGCTCTGCAGCAGCACGGGTGATGAGTTCAGACATCAGAACGAGTAGTTAGAAACCTGCGAGCTGGCTTAGCCCGCAGAGGGTGACACGCAAACACAGCATGTTTCCAGGGATCACGCTGGCCTGTGGCTGGGAAACTTCAGTCTCGGCATCCCTGTCCCCATGTTTGTGCTGGGACCCCTGCCAGGGCTGCTTAAAAGATGTGTAGAGGTGGCACTTAGGGACATGGTTTAGGGTGGGCTTGGCGGTGTTAGATTTATGGTTGGACTCAGTGATCTTAAGGGTCTTTTCCAACCTAAATAATTTTATGATTCTCTGAGAAAGGTGTGTCTCCGAAACACAAGTGTCAGATCGGTTTGCTCAAGTGGGGACCAGTGTGTCTCGGCACTTACTAAAAAGTCAGGCCCACAGCTGATGTCTTTGGGGAGGCACCAAAAGCTCAAGGCGCCCAAAGCTGCCAATTTGAAAACCTCCCTCCAAGCAGGGAGGTCCATCAGGGACAGGAAACCCATCCCCACAGCTCTGAGGTGTGCAGCATCGCTACCAGGTGCACCTGCGGCCAGTGGAACTGAAACCTGCTCTGAAATGCGTTAGATTCATTTGGATTATCCAGAGAGCTCAACAGCTTGGCAAAAGTCAGCGACTTTAAATTGTAGTAAATACAACTGATTTCTGAAGTAGTTGTCTTTCCTTCTTTCCCACTTGCTGGAGAGACCGGAGGCTCTTTGAGAGCTGGATCATCTTCTTTGATGGTTGTGCAAAGGCTGGCAAGGAAGACCTGTTCCCGAGGGGGATCTCCTGACACTGTAGAAATGCAAACAATAAATAAGACAACTGGAAAATTTAAATCAAAAAGAGTTTTCTGGCTGTCTGTGGGTGCAGGATCGACCTTCACTTGTTTTGCAGCTGGACAGTTGCACAGTCACCGTACTGGGATGATGACACAGTTGTGGGCTTACCAATTGGATCCAGTTCCAACCACTTTGCAAGCTCCTCATGTGCCTGGAGGCTGTTGTCCCTGCTGGGTCTGTGTGGGAACACCATTAAAAACACCTGTAAGAGCCCTCTGCCCCATCACCATCCCACATTCTACCCATAGTACTGGGGTGTTGGAGCTGCTGTAGTTCAAGGTCAATGTCCATGGTAGCAGCCTGGGGGTCAGTGCAGGGTGGAAAACCTGCTCATGAGCTCAGGTGGACACTTGGGCATGGACACAGGGCTGGTGGTGGCATGGCTGTGGCTTCACGGGAGTGGGACCCATCCCACGTGGAGACCAACCCTCCAGTTCAGCCGCGTGAGCTGCAGCGGAGACCTGCGCTGGTCCTCTCTGCTTCATTGCTTCTTGTAGGGATAAATATATCGGAGACTGCGAGGGGTTCAGCTATTTTAATAATGGTGGTTATACAAATAACCTCGGGTTTAGATTAAAAATAATCATGATCTTGTCTGCTTTTTACAAAATGTTCTGCAACAGCAGGCTGTAAGCCAGTAGCTGTCCCTAGATAAAATCTATACAAAGTAAGAGAAGGCAAGTTGCCATGATTTTTAAAGACATGGGTTTTAAATAATTTAAGTACAGTGACAGAGGACAAGCTCAGGAAAAACAGAAATCTGTGGCATGGTTCACAACCATGTCCGAAGAGTGGGAAATGCCATATTTCAGAGAGTCCAGGCAATGTGCAACGTACCCTTTGCGACACTGCCATAAAGCCCTCGAAGGAAGAAGTCTTTTGTGGACTCTCTAAATTTAAGCGTCCTCCAACGCCCCGAAGAGCTTATGAGCTGCTTGACCAAGATAATGACACTGACATTTTTGGATCTTCTCTGTGTCACTGTTATTAATTTTATAATCTGATTTTATCATTTTTATTATCTTTTTCAAGTAGTTGGTATATACCGCAATTAGGGTTCTTTTTCTTGTTGATAAGAACAGCTCCTATTATCTACAATTCATCAGCTAGATTTTTCTTTAGTGCATTTGGCTTCTCTTGTCGTGTTTTGTACCACTCAGAAATGGGAAATTATCTTGATTACCAGTTTTTCCCCCTTTGCCCGTTCTTTATGTGCTGTTTCTTTTTCTAATTGCTGCTTTAATTTTCACCTAGAAAGATCTCAAAATCAGACACCATTCTTTTAAAATTATAGTGGAAATATAACTTTTTAGCCATGTTGTGAATTCTTAGTGGGAAGTTTTCATTTTTCACTCGTTCACTTCTGTGTTTATTTTTCTTCCCAATGAGTTTCACTCATCTTTTTATTCAGCTTCACAGACCCAGGGAGAAGCACCAGGTACATATTACTGGTTGGGAATGTCTTTTATTATCCCATAATTAATGTAATCAGGTCATGATCACCGGTCTCTAGGCAACCACCGATTTGTAGTTCAGTGATCAATTCATCTTTATCCATCATAATAACATCTAAAATAGAGTTACCTCGCGTTAGGTGCCATCCCTTTTGTGTTAGAAAATTATCATATATAATTTTTAGCAATGCCACTGATGTTTTATTACTGCCTGCAGGAGGTCTCCAGCGTTCACCTCCCACAAAAATGTCCCGCGGAAAAGGGCAAGTTTTCTTTTGATGCATCCGGCATGGGGTCCGTTGGCACGTACCAGCCTGCAACCACCCTTTTCCCACAGCGTTAGTTAACACATCGCGCCGTTCATGTGTTCCTGCTTATCCAAACAGCGAGAATTGTCACTTCTTCCCATTTATGGCCAGGTGAGATACCACAACTACTTCTTCTCTTCGTATTCCTTCCCATCTTGCTTCAATATGCTCATGACCCCCTGAATTTCTTCTTGTGAAGAAGATCCTCCAACCCTTCATAAGATCTTCTAACCCTTCATAAGACCCTCCAACCCTTTGTAAGACCCTCCAACCCTTTGTAAGACCCTCCAGCTTATCCATCACCCTCATTTTGGGGCAAGCGCATATCTGTGGGCATGAATGGAAGAGCTTCAAAACTGTGTCCCCACCAGAATAATGGAGGAAATCCCAGCCAGCCCACCTGTAATGTGTTAAGTTACGAAGATGTTTTGGAATATTTTTGATCAGTTAGGTTAATTCAAAGTTTCGAGCAGTGTAATGAAAACTGGCGATTTCAAAAATTAGTCTTACTGAATACAGCTGACTTTTAAATCAACACTGTCGTTGTATTTCTGTCCATTATTGTTTCCTCTTGGTTAGTTTTAGACTGAAAAAAGCCCGAGTGTCTTTAGTCTTTGGAGCTGAGATGGCATCTTATATCTGTGTAGATCCTGGGAAAGAAGTCGTGTTCCCATTTGGCGTATTTGAACGGCATTGTAAGTGAAACGGTAAATGAATCTGTCATAGTGACAGTTTCACAGGGATTCCTTTGCTATCAGCAGAACCCAGGAGTAGAGCTGGGGTCTCCTGCAGGTTTGAAGGTTGGGAGAAATCTGTTGAAACTTTCTGTCCTAATGCAGACGGGGACACATGCAATCCCAGAGCTCATCTGGGCTCCCCATCTTCCAGAAGGTGGGTCCTCCCACGGATGGTGGAAACTATCCTGCAGAGCATCTGGCCTGGATGTCCAGAGAGTTGACGTGAACACGTCACCCACTTCCACTCGTGACAAATATCTCATTGTGCCTGGCAGCCCTGTGGAGGGTGTGGGGTTGTCCCTTGCTCCGTTGCTGGTAGACATCATAGTGGGTCCCGTGTCCCTTCCAGGGGCAGAGTAAGAGCTGGGTCTCTCCTCAAGCCGCACTCTGTCTCAGTGTCCCACTGTCAAATGGAAATACTGAAAATCAGCCTCTTGTGTGGGACTCTGCACGGAAATATATTCAAGACTGACTGCCTGAGCAGAGGGACAGAAAGATGAAAAATGATCAGAATAATTATTTGAAAATCAGTAACTGTCTGAAACAGCAATCAATTAATCTGGAGACATTTCAAAATGAGATCTCTACTGACTGGGTGACTGAGGTTCAAATAATGACTTAAAATTTGCCCTGGATAACCTTAAATTGTGCTTCATTGCAGGTCCACCACAGTCAGCAGCCAACCCTCAGTCACCAACTGCCCCAGTTTCAGACGGGGGAAGAAGAGGGCTTCAGGGCTGTCCCAGGTCTGTCATTGCACGGTAGGGACTGGAAACACCCTTACAAAGAAATCAAAGACCTGTGGAGAGGAGCACATCTCGCAGGGTGAGGACTTACCTCCTTGTTCAACAGAAGAAATCCTGGAAGGAAATTTTAGGGCATTTGGATTTGTAGCCCCAAAACAGGAGCAAGCTGAATTGTGTCTGCTGCAAAACCGAGTTGTTTTGAGGGGCTCTTGGAGGCAGATCACCTCTCACAGAGCCCTGGAAAACTGGCTGGTTTATTTTTGAACTGTAGTACATTTCTAGAAAAGGCTGAATAAAACTGAGCGCTGTTTTCTCAAGTTAAAAAAAAAGATTTCACAAGTATGACCTTCTATGGACTGACTACATGAAAACTGCAAAACCAGCCTTTTAAGTGTTCAGCAAACCCTTTCCTAGAGTCTTTGCCCCATATCCCACTGGACACCAAAGGTGATAAGAAATGGAAGCAGCCCAACAGTTGACCGGAGGCAGAGGCTGTGCTGCGATGTCCCTTTTGCTGCTGCAAACTCCTAGCCCCCTCCCCGCAGTCACTCAGGTTTTTCTGCCTGGGTGAAGGGGAAGGTGATCATAAGGTTCAGACACAACTGTCCTGGGTTCAGCTGAGGCAGAGTTCACTTTCTTCATAATAGCTAGCAAGAGGCTGTGTTTTGGATTTGTGCTCAGAAGAAAGCTGGTAACAGTGATGGTTACACGGCTGCCAAGGTCTTTCAGCTTCTCTGGCTGTCTGCAAACAGGAGAAGCTGGGAGGGAGCACAGCCCCAGTGACCAGCCCAGGATTTGATCTTAGGTTCGGGATTGAGACCCAGAGTGGCCAATAATCTATCCCATAACATACACGTCATGCCTAGTATATAGGTGAAGACCCTCCAGAAGATCGGCCCTTTTTGGTTCTGGATCTTTTGCTCCAGGTCATCTCGCTCCAGGGGGTCGCTCTCCCAAGGCCTCCTCCCCACACCCCGGTCAGCTCTGGGTCTGGGACGCTTGGACTGTTCTCTCCGTTCCGTGAGTGTGGTTTTGGGACTCTCCCTGCTCCGGGATAGTTAGCCGGGAACAGGCTGAGCCTTGGTCATCGGGTGGCGGGGCAGTGTCACTGTGTATCACTCATTTGTATATACTATTATTTTCAATATTATTGTAGTTTAGTCGTTAAATTGTCCTTATCTCAACCCACGAGTCCTTTTTTCCCTTTACCCCTTTAATTCTCTCCCACATCCTCAGGTGGGGGGGGGGATTGAGTGAATGGGTGTGTGGGTTGGCCCCCAGCCAAGGGCAAACCCATCACAACAACCCATCGATGTTGTGTGTGACATCCCTCTGCTTCAGGTCCCCCCTCATATAACACGCTCCCACCTGCGCCCTCCGTACCCTGCCCGCATCCCTGACAGGTGAATCCACCCGCGTTCATACTTTGAGCTAACTTTGTGAAGTGCTTTAGGATCCCGTGACAGGTGTTGAATATTTAAAGCAGGGAAGGAAGAGAAATGAGCAGGTAGCTGCCACTGCTCTGCCTGCAGCTGATTGCTCTCCCCGTGAGGAGCCCGGGCGGTCCTCTCTCCCATCTCACATTAAGCTGGGCTTTTTTTCTTTTTTTTCTCTAAATTTGACCTCTCTGCAAAGAAAACATGGGGATGGACAGAAAGGAAAGTTGCAAAGAGCATGATTTTTACTTTTAATCCAGCAATCTAAATAAAATTAATAGATTTAACCCGATTTTTTTCATGTTGATAGTCTCTGGCTAGTTCCTTATTGTTTCCTCAGGGCTTGAATTATGGTGTAATAATTCACGCTGAGTCGCATGGACGGCACTCGGCTTCCAGCCTTGTGCCTGACAATGCTCCAGGCATGAATTATTGTACTATAATTCACACCTTGTCATATCTTATTGCCGGAACATCCCCTAAATGACAAATCTGGATTCATTAAGTAGAAATTCAGTCAAAACTTGGGAAAAGCAGCTGATGGCAGGAAGGACCATGTACTTAAGATCTTCATCTGTGCCATTTCAGTCTAGAAAGGAAGAGCCCCAAACAATTAACATGGGGAAGAGGTTTATACGGCCGTGTTTCAGTGCCTGTGTGTGTAACTATCTCGGGTGGAATCTCTCCAAGTAAAGAGGGATGGCTTTTCCAAACCAGATGCCTGTTTGTAGTCCAGATGTCTTGAGCAGCTGGTCCACAAAAGGTTTTTCAGCTGTCTAGGTTCCCATGCAGACCAAATAGTCTGCTTCACGGGGACACCAGCAGCTGTTTACATGTAAAAGATGCTCACAAGGTGGTCAAAAGCCAGTGAAATGCTTCACAGGCACAAGCACATGCAGCATCGTGCTCTCTTCCCTACACACTTCTCCTCCTCCTCCTCCATCACGCCTACTGCAAGTCGCTTCTGCCAGAAGACCTTCGACGAGTCTCCCTGTCTCCCAGGGCTCACACATGAAACAAGCTCCACGAGCACCACGCACCATGGCAGGAGGGAGACCCCGGGACCAGTCTGTGCTGAAAGCAAAGGTGCAGCTTTGCCATCGCTGCGTGCTGAGCACCCCTCCTGCAGCCCAGCTCCGTGCCACTGCTGGGGATGGATGGGGACGGTCAGCTGGTGTCACACACCCACGCCTCGCAGGGCACAGGTACAGCTCCTGCCTTCTTGGTGAGCTGTGTGTCCTTGGGAAGGCACAAGCCTGCCTGCTCCAGGGAGCGCATCGCTTTTTTGCAGCCTGAGCTCATAGAAAGGCATCCCTTAAGTTAAAAAAACAAATCTGGGGAGAAATGGCTATTTTGACAAATATCAGTGAATGGCTGGAAAATCCCCAGGGACTGGATGGTGTCTTGAGGAGGTGAATCTCAGCAAATCTCCCGCAGGGCTGCGAGCGGTGAGCCAGCCCGTGGCAGACGGTGTGGACACGTCTCTGCGCAGAGCGTGCTAAACGCAGGCACTGGCAGAAGCAACATCTTGCTGGTGTTTGGAGTAGTCGGGAGGAATCACTGCCAAACATCCAGGTGCTTAAAGCAGCACCAGGCATCTGCTGTGAGTCGGATCATTCACACCTTTCATGCCCACTGCAGTTTAAAATATTTCAGTAGAAACATTGCTCTCTGCTGAGCCAACTCGTGCAGCGAGCAGCTTGCGCTCAGATGGTTTGTGTTGTGTGTGTCCCCCTGCTCCCCCAGCAACCCCTGCCCTCCTTGCAAGGTCTGAGATCACCTTCAAATGGCTGAAGTCACAAAAAATGTGGCCAGTTCTCCAGCTACTTGCTCCTGCCCATCAACCAGCCCTGCTAGACGCAGGGACAGCGGGAGCCCTCCCAAATCCACGCAGGAGAACCGAGTTAAGACATTTCTGCCATCAGAGTGGCACTGGCAGGGACAAACAGGGAGTGACAAGTGGCTGGAGGTGACAGGATCTTCACTTGGAGTAACTCTGTTTCTTCTGCAGAAACAGGGCACATACTGCTCAAGAGGTCTCGTGACAACAACCAGTGCTTGAAGTCCAGCACCTGGATCTCAGAGTGGATTTTCCCGTGCTGTGGCAGATGCCCAGCTCTGGGGCTGTGACCGGCAGGAGCATCCTGACTGAGCACTGGGCTGCCTCATTCAATGGGAATGTCAGAGAGCAGGATCTACCCTGGAGTTAACGACCTTCCTCAGGATTGCAGACAGGCACTTCAATGGGACGAGCTCCAGACTGTGCCGAGACTCAGATCTCACAGGGTTTCAGCTTAAAACCAGAGGAGCGGTGACAGTGCCCACCTCAGGCTCGAGAGGTAAAACATGGCACAGCACAGCTCAAAATGCTCTGCCTTCCCTGGGTTCCCGTTTGTCAGGATATTTGTGCTGCCCTGAGGTGAAAGAGCAGCTGGAGAAGGAGCAGGACAGCCTGTCCCGGCTGGCATCCCAGCACAGTGCGGCAGCAGGGAGGTATTTGGAAAAATGCATCACAAATATACGGTATGGACCTGTTAGAGCGAGTCCAGGGGAGCCCCGGAGATGGTCCGAGGCTGGAGCAGCTCCCGTGCGAGGACAGGCTGAGAGAGTTGGGGTTGTTCAGCCTGGAGAGGAGAAGGCTCCGGGGAGACCTTCCAGCAGCTTCCAGTGCTGAAAGGGGGCTACAGGAGAGATGGGGGGGCTCTGGATCAGGGGGTGCAGGGACAGGACGAGGGGGAATGGTTTGAAGCCGAAAGAGGGGAGATGGAGATGAGATGTGAGGAAGAAATGTTTCCCTGTGCGGGGGGTGAGGCAGTGGCCCAGGTTGCCCAGAGCAGCTGTGGATGCCCCATCCCTGGAGGGGTTCAAGGCCAGGCTGGATGAGGCTTTGGGCAACCTGGGCTAGTGGGAGGTGTCCCTGCCCATGGCAGGGGGTGGAACTAGGTGATCTTTGCTGTCCCTTCCAACCCAAACCATTCTGGGATTCTGATTCTACGCTATTGCAAAAGCAACAGCCACTTGGCTAACTCCACCCAAGGAGCCCACTGTTGACTTGCACGTGGTCATCAGTGCAGATGTAAGCACAACGCCTGGTGCGGTGGGGCATGGCTCACCTGGGGATGTCTTAGTGGAGCCCAGTGATGACACCCTGGACCACAGTGAACCTTGGAGCCAGCTCTCCGTTAACTGTTAACGCAGCAGAAAGCAACAAGCTCAGATGGAAGCACATCTCAGAGGAGTCAGAAATCCCAGCAGCTGGCACACATGCTATATCCAGTTGGCAGGGACAGGAGCACAGAGCCCTGAAGAGGTGAAGACAGCCAGGGAAACCCAGGCACCATGTCACCCTGGCAGGCTGGCAGTGTTTGTGCTAGCACACGAATTAATCCCGATGCTTTCCTGGTGGATGCAAGCACCCCTGAAGCATCAGCTGCAGAAATGTAGGTAGTGTTTACTGACAACTGGGAATAAACATGTATTACCATTATTTATACATGAACTAGTAGACAATAACCAGTTAAGCCAGCTTGTTATTTAGTGGTTGAGCCTTCCCTGTCATCCTGGATTGTTATAACAATGACAATCCCTGTGCGTGCTCCTGCACAGCACCACCACCCAGTGCCATCCACCGTACAGCCTGTGACTGTCCTGCCGCTTCTTTCACCCCTCGCTGAAAACCTGGTCCTGCCAAGCATGGTGCCAAA
The DNA here is from genome assembly GCA_011057875.1 of Pterocles orientalis. NCBI lineage: Eukaryota > Metazoa > Chordata > Aves > Pterocliformes > Pteroclidae > Pterocles > Pterocles orientalis. Next base: position 54,967 of record WKFP01014929.1, on the reverse strand, counting down.
ATGCCGTAAACTGCCATGAAACTGAACAGTAGCTTGTATCTCAAGTCCAGAAATCTTCTAGGACAGCGGCTGTCCCAGTCTTGGGACAGCCCTTCCCAGCACCTTGCACCAAGGGTGAACCCAGCTGTGAGAGGCGGCGAAGAGACAGCAAAGAGCTTCGAGCAGGTGAAACAAACCCAGCCGAGCAACCCTAACTCTGGCACACAACCAGCTCATTTTCCTGACCGCAAGGAGCACTTTAGCCTCTCCAAATTGCCTTTGGGATGTTCTATGGGCCTGTCACTACAAGAAAATAGGCTCTTTCCTCCAGGATTGTTGACGTAGCTTATTACTGAATACTCGTCTGTTTGCAGATGTTCTATATTTTCCTGACATGAAGTTTCTTAACATTGCTTTTAAATTGTCTTTATGCTCACAATGTTGATGCATAATCTCTTTTTTCCTTGAGAAGTTACTGTAAGTGCCTCGTGCAATGATGAGATGAAAGCCTTCTTTGTGTTCCTGCCAATCCCGTTTGTATGCCTCTGTTTGTCACCTGCAGATAAAAGCTCAGGGATGTTGTTCAGAGCTCAGCTATGAAGTAGAGACTCAACTGGAGGCAAGGACAGGAGGAAAATATGAGCAAAGCAACCACCTCATTCTTGGCAATCCCAGCACCAGCCATTGTGCAGCTTTGCCCAAACAAGAATCCCCACCTAAAGCTTCTTAGGGTGGCTTACGTGAGTACATTGCACTTCAAAGAGGGTACACACAGGGCCAGCTCCGGGAGCTCAGCTGATGAGCGGTAACTCATTAAGCTGCGGTAATTTGGCAGGGCTGTGTTTACTTATATCTCAGCTGGAGCATCACATTTTATGAACCACTTTTTTCCAAACACAGCACATACCAAAAGGTTTTGAACTGTGTCAAGCTGATGAAACACAGTCATAGAGACCATCGTGTGTGTTAAAACCGACATCTTTAAACGATGAAATTCTGCCTGTAGATCCGTTCATTAAATATGGGACCAAATTTCTTTTTTTTTTTTAATTTTTAGCCAATTAGAAACTTATTTAGTTTAAGCTAAAGCACAGTCAATACCTTTTTGTGACAGACACAACGATGAGCTACATGGACGCTGCCACGCAGGCACACCAGTGTTAGTTCACATCCCAAGTCACCCATGTCATGACTGGGGACAGATGAAGCTTTATCCCCTTGGTGGTTCCTCTGAATCCCTCTCCACCTCCACACACCACAGCGCCCTTTCCATCATCATCTGCCTGTGCTTGCTTGCCGGGAAACCCCATCATTGCTCACCCATAGACCAGGACAGGCCCTTCTGCAATGGCCTGACCTGTGGAAATCGATGGGTTGGTCAGTAAAACCCTGAAAAAGATGATGCCCATAGGACCAAACCATCTGAGAAGGGAAGAAACCAGAGGAAGGCTGTCTTTCCAAAAGTCTTACAATCTCACCGTGGCCACACAGACAGGACCTTCACCTTCTCAAGAAGGTAAACCTTTAAAAACCACCTGAAGACATTGCTGTGTTCAGCTCCTTGCCCACCAGCCAGAAAGTCATATTTCGAGGCTTTCCACCTCCTCTCTCCCTGTGGCACACTCTATGTCTGCCAACCTTTTAAACCATTCTGGAGGAGACCCTGCCCAAACAAACTGGAGCTATTTTCTTTCTGTCTGGAGAGTTGTGAACTGTTGCACCAAGAAGCTCAGTGTGAGCAGATGTGTAGAGTGAAACAGCTGGCACAGAGCAGTCAGCATCCATACTGCGTGTTCCGGTGGGGTTGTTTTGGGCTATCTCTAGAAAGGTCTTGTGGCACATTAGGGGACAGAGGGCTCCAAGTGTTGCTGGGGCACATTTTCTGGTTTAATTTCATTTGACAGGACACCACGTTGTGTGCTCTAAGTCCACCCTGCAAGATGAGCCAAGGAGTTGACTTTGGTTGCAGCAATTTGGGATCAAAAATTGGATCAAAAAGAAAATCAGAGCTGACTCACTGACAGGGTGTCCAGACTTCCTGTATGGGGAACATCAGGTACTGGGGAGGTTTTCTATTTGGTGGAGAAGTGCATGAAATGCAGAATGCAGACTCGCAGGATTGTAGAGCTGTTTGCATTGTGTGAAAAATGTAGGGTTTTGGGTTTTTTTTCCAAGGTAGGAAAACAGTATGCTTTTCCCCTTCTCTACTAATGCAAATGTGGCCAGGTTGATTTCCCTCCAACTTTCCATAAAACAGATTCATTCCAAGAGGAGAATTTTGGGAAAAGGTACAAGTTTGTGAAGACAGAGTGTTCTCATGGAGGCTGAAATTGTTACGTTAGCTCCAACATTTGTGGGACGTTGCCTGTGAAAGGCAGGGATTAAAACTGTGGAAGGGAATATCTCTGAATGGGGTCACAGAAGACAGAGGATGGTAATCAAGGGAGAGGATTCACTGGGCAGAGCAGCACCTTACAACGCAGCATGAGGGAGAGATCTCAGCAGCGTGGTGGCAAGCAGAGAAACGGGTGTGGGCTGATGTTAGGAGTAAGTGGGTCTCCCAGAGCGGTTTCTAGCTGGGTGCTTTTCCAAGCTTGTTTTTGTGTCCATCGCAAGCCCGCGTGGTGCATTGCTCCGCCCTGCACCCGCCAGTCTGGGTGACACTGTGACATCTCTGCACCCGCAGAGCAGGCAGGACTTCTGCAATAATGAACACAAGTGGAATGATAACTTAAGTTAGATGCAAACACAGGCTGAAGTTTGCTCCAGGTAGTAGGATGGGTAATGCTCACAGTTTGGCTGATGCTTGTCTCAGATCTTCTAATGAGGGTCTGACGTTTTTGTTTGCTTTGAGCTGCTTTGTGCAGCCAGGTCAGTAATAAACCATTGCAAATCAATTTAAACAAAGGTGCAGGAGCAGATAGCTCTGAACTCCCAGCTGCTTAAAATATCTGCCACATCCATAGCGCAGAACAGAGACTGAGTTATTCAGCTCGTGTTTGTCAGCGAATGAAACAGCCTCCACATGGAAATGTGCCTTTTGCAGACGTTTCTGCTGAGAACTAATTGAGATTAATATAGGCCAACTCTGTCACAAATCATTTTTCTTTTGAATCACCCCAGTTGTTTATTTACAACTATCTGAGCAGTTGAATACAGTCACTCAATGGATGTCGCTGCAAACTGGACAGAGTTGGACTCTGCACTGACAAACCAGTGGGAAGGAGCTAGGAATGCAGCGGGCTGGGACACCGGGAGGGGACCGCGGGGAAGAGATGCCCAAGCTGTGAGGAAGCCCTTGCTGGGCAAGCAGGAGATATTAGAGATCCAAAACATCTACCTAGGTGCAGCAGAACATCTTTGGCGGTGTCAGGAAGGTGCCTGATTGCTGCCAGTTTAGCCCCAAAATTCGCATGGTGAGAGGCTGTGGGATCCATCACGGAGTGGTATCAGCCAGGCACCATCCTCCCATCCCCTTTCCCACTAGAACACAGACTAGCCAGGACATCAGCCCTGCCGTGAGGGGCAGACAGCAGCTCTGGGTGCTGTTTGAGCCCCCCTGCCCGCTCGGTTGGGCATTGGCAGAGAACAAGGGTGGAAATGCCGCGGATGCTGCCCGGGGGTGGGCAGGGCGCCCGTGGGGCGAGGGAGCAGAGTGGACTCTCCATGGTGCTGTTGCAAGGGCAAGTCCACAAGGATTTTTTGCAGATAACCCTTTCTATGGGACTTCCCAATGTGTGTTGGGATTTTCCAGTGGGATGGGGTTCACGTCTGCTGCTGGATTGTTCCCCCAAGACAGAAGGTGCAGGTGAAACCCTGGAGATCTAAAGCTGTCAGATGTTCAGCTTCTCTCTTGAAGGACACAATGTGCTCAGACCAAGGTGGAGCTTAGCCCTGGGCTTGGTCTGTGAGCTCGTGTGGACATTGTCTGAGCACTTGGCTTCTCTTCCAGGCTGATCTCCGGAGGTGTATGCAGCCGCAGCCCACGAGCACGGTCCTTCCCCAGGAGCTGGTCCTGTACGCTGGGCTGGGAGGTGCAAACCTTCCCACGAGACAAAAAGTCTTTATTTGGCCTTTCAGGAGATATTGATGTGGGGATGTGTCCTGTGGGTGACTTAGCTGCTTCTGTTTTGCATTTTGTGCTAATGTTCTCCCTGATCGTCTAATGAGCAATAAAAAATCCATGGTGAAATTACAATGAGCATCACCAGCTCTGATTCTGTTCAGCTCTGCAATAGTGAAATGGCACTGAAATGGGGGTGGTCCGCTGGCACAGGGCTGGGGTCACGGGGCACACAACCCCGGTGTCTCCCCAGCCCCCCTGGACCACCTGTGGCGTGTCACATTGCTCCTCAAGGTGCCCAAAATCAGATATGGGGGATGGACGGGGTCTGACAGAGAGCTCAAAGGCTGCTATTCCAAACAATGCCAGTGATGCTGGAGCTGCAAGAACCAGTCGCTGTCGGTGGAAGAACTGATGCTGAGACTTTGACCCTTACAGCAGAAATGTGGTCCTGGATCACTACGGTGCAGAATTCACCAGCCCTGACAGCCGGCTGCTCTGCACAGAAACCCCAACGGCGCACGGGTGTCCCTGGGAGGGACGCGGCTGCTCTGACCCATGGGCATCGGGTGAGAGCACCAAGCAGCATTCTGGTGCAGAGTGAATTACTGCGTTTTCTCTCTTTTGCTGGAGAATTTAGCAAATTTGATTTCTTAAAATTGAAGCATACCATCTAAGATGAAATGTGAGTGCTTCAGTGTGCAGGAAGACACGGTAACTAGAACGGGACAGAAAATAAACCTCCCTGCAGTGTGCCTTTCAATATGTCAAAAGGACAAAAATGTCTGGCAAAAAGAAATTTAGCACATTTCTTGAGCATTGTTACTTTAGCTTTTTATTTGGCTATGCTCTATTTCCTAAGGTGTATTTTATGAATGAATACTACATTG
>WKFP01014929.1:9423-50015 GCA_011057875.1 Pterocles orientalis | reverse complement strand
GTTGTGCAGTAAGTATTAGTAGTAAATTTGAACAGAAAAATTAGTTATGACTTTCTTCAAGTATTTCAACAAATTAATCCCCCAAACTCTGTTGAAAATTATGCAGCTCTGTGACACTCTTGGATCTTGATAAATCTGCCTTTTAGGACACAAATTTCAAGCTGTTCTAACATTAACAAGAGAAGACATCACTCTGGGTAAGGGTACTTTTCAAGGAAGCGCCTTTGCTTGCGTAAGATTTGGCTTCACTGTTGGTACCTGCAAAGATCCTCATGGTGTTGATCAGATGCTTAGAAGAGCCGGGAAGGGAGGAACATCCAAACACTTGAGCATCCTACAAGCTGCAAAGAAGCCAGTGCACCTCTTGTGACTGCAGCTGTTGCAAAACATGCAATCACTGTAGCAAAGCAGCCAAGAGACCAGAAAAGCTGCTCTGCTGGGCTGCGGGACCAGTGCATTGACTGTGACCATGCGCTGCTGCTGCTTGACTTGGATCCCGCTTGGTGCATGTGAATGCTGTCACCCAGATGCCATCAGAAGAGTCTGCAAGGAAAGGTTCAAACTAAAGCAGGTGATGCAGAAGCAGAGAACCTGGCACCCAGGAGCTGACAGTGCCTGTGTAGAGACCGTGAGTTTAAAGACTACCAAGGAGACCTTGCTACGGGGCAGAAGTGCCTTTCCAGAGTGGGCTCTGTGTCATCTGCCTCTGCTGCTGCACATGGTCAGGGCATGTGGGACGGGAAACCCAGTGCAGACCCACCCCTGGAACCCAGACCTGCTGACACGCCGGTGGAGCCTGCCGGCACCCAGGGCTCCTCACCACCTCCTCGGGGCAGCCAGCACATCCATGGGTAAGCAAATAGCCACGTTCCACCATGCACTGCCCTGAGGCTGTGCAGATCAGCACTGCAGACACATCCACACTGGTGTCCTTGGTCATCAGGTTGTGGGCGGTTTCACTGTGTATCATTCATTTGTGTATTTTTATATATTATTATTGTAATTATTATTTTCAATTTTACTGTAGTTCAGTTATTAAATGGTTTTTATGTCAACCCACGAGTCTCTTTCCCCTTTCCCCTTTAATTCTCTCCCCCATCCCCAGGAGAGGGAAGGTGAGTGAGCGGCTGTTGGGGTGTTTTGCTACCAGCCAGGGTCAAACTACAACAACTGCTCAGGACTTTCTGCTTGGCTTAGTATTACAGACGACCATGACCCCAAGCAAAAGCTGTAAAGTGCCGCTTGCCCAGCTCCAGGTACTCGGGTCTGATCAGCTGGGACCCTTTATGGAGCCCTTCTGGTCCCCTGATCCCCATCCCCAGCTCAGCATGCCCTAGCTCATCTGTGAACTGAAATGATAGCAGAACGACCAGTTTCGACACTTTCTTTTGCCAAACTTATCTCATCTGTGTGGGGTGTGGTGCATTGAGCTCATGGAGATGTGCCATGTCCCCTTCCTCTCTTTGCTACGTAAATAGGCTGCTGAGTCCAGCATGCGATGGAGAAAAGAGGAGACATTCACCAGGAGAGAAGCGATATTGCCTGATGTGTCCCCATCTCTGCAAAGGCTCTAGGGTGGAAGGAGGAAGCAGAAATCTCCGTTTCATGACTTGGTACCAAGACAGGTCTGGCTCTGGACTGTATGATCCTTGAGGTGCTGCTGGTGTAGCGACACACTGGAGCACAGGAGCTGCCTCTTGTCTTTCTGGGGTCAAACCTTGGTTTCCCTTCAGTCTTAGAGGGTGTCCTCATGGTCCCAAACCCATAAGGCACAAACCTTGATAATGCGGCTTCCGCACACCGTGAGCCTGGTCTGAAGGGATGAACCTGGCTGCAATTTTCTGTGCATTTTACTGTGCTGGGCAGTTCCCACCCTGTGTGAAGGGGCACAAGCCAAAGCATTTTTCCGTGCTGCAAGCAGGGAAATACAGAAGCATGAAATGTGAAAGATTTAGATTGGAAAGTTCTGCCAGTCTAAATAAAACTGTTTTTCAAGCTTCATGCTTTATCATCTGGATTTGTGGCTGGCGATAACGGAGGTCACTGCCAACCAGCCGGCGCCCCGCAGATCTACCCAGGTGGGCCTTCTGCATCTCCTGTTTGTATTTCATCGAGGGAGGCTCAGTGCGCCGTGTCAGTCCTCTGCCCATCAGATAAGAGCGTAAAGTACTCAGCTAATGCAAATGTATAGTAAATCAATAACGTGCCACTACTAATACACTTTAATTAAAGCACAACAGACTGCAGCTCCTCTGCAATTACAAGGAAGGAGAATTGGCTGATGTGGCATCAGGAAAAAGTGGCTCATAGATTTGAGGATGAAAGAAAACCCGTCCTAGAAGCAGACTGGGGAGCGGGAGGGATGTGAGCAAGGAACGGTGGAGTTCAAAGGGAGAAGGCAGGGGATGGAAAAAAACAGCGAGAGCTGCACTGCCATTGCACATGCGGAGAATGGAAATGTCCAGTGGGGTGGGAGAAGGACAGTGGGGAAAGCAGTGATCCTGGAAGATGGATGAAATGGATGCTGGAGCTGAGACCTTGAGTGACTTGAATAAAATCTCTCTTCGCAAAGGGAGTTTCAGCAAAACAAGTACAATTGATGAGGGAGGCACTCACCAGACAAAACCAAAGGGAAGCCAGAAGCTAAAGGGATGCATTGGAACATGTGGACCAAGGCTCACCACCCGCATAGGGCTCTGCATCCTCCAGGGGCGAGGGCAGGACCGTGCCGTGGTGCTGTATGGGCACCATCACCCCACGTGCTGGCCCTGGCCTCCTGCAGGCCAGGAGGTTCCTGGTGGGGTGGTGACTCCTTCCAGTTCCCACCAGCTCTGCCCTTGCAAACGTGCCGTTGAGCCGGGAACAGCCACATTTTTTAGAGCAAAGTGAGGTTTTCATATGGCCGCACAGTCCCAGAAGTGAGCGTCTCGGGGGTGAGCTTCTCATGTTTGTACTTTAATCCAGTCCTCCTGGCGGCTCGGTAGCATATAACATTTTTGCTCAGATATGTTAATTGAAATTTAATTGAAACTGGTTGGCTGGGAGTTCTCAAAAGGCTTAAGGGCTGGAGAAATGACAGTCAACCAAGGAGAGCTTTGCACTGCGAGGCAACAATCTGGGCTCACTAGGGCCTGGGCTTGGTCTTAAAATAGTTATCAATTCTCTGGAAGCAAGCACGGCAAGAGTATTTGTGGATTGAGCTTCATTTGGAACAGAAACAAACGTGAATGGACAGTGTTGCGATTTGAAAGGGCCTAGAGAGGGAGAGGGGGGGGGGTTCTCTTGATTTTTGCTTGGTGCTTTGGGGTAACGATGCTACCTGGGTGAGAAACCAGGAGCTGGAGTTGTGGAGAGGTCTGAAAGCACGAAGGGAGCTGCTGGGGAGGTGAAGATAGGTTTGCAGTGTTATTTGCTTGCAGGAAAGGCCGACATAATTTGGGAATGCTCCCACAGAGCCAGAAGTGACCATCCATCTAGAGAATCAGCTCCACCAGAAATATCCCACCAGCTGGGAATTTTTCTGAACTTATACTGATCCAGCCTGGCAATGTTGGAACCATCAGATCTGAAGCCATGAGAAGATTTTTGCAGTTCTCCGTGGGCTGCGATTTCATCCTGGAGGTGACATCTCACCATCTAGCCCTGGCTGCATCCCTCCCTCCCAGCACCTTCCCTTCCCTTGCATGGGATTCGCTTCTCAGCTCGTGTCAGACCTCTGGAAATCCCCAGGAGGTAAGAGCTGGCTAAATGCACAGGGAAGGTTACCTGTTATCGATAGGCTGTTCCTGACATGTTTGAATGAAGTGTCCTTGTCCCTGGCTGCTTGCATAAATGATAACGCGGCATTACACCCACTGCAGGAAATTTGAAGTAAATAAATAGTTACGGCGCAGGATTACCCTGAAATTTGTTTCCATCCTATCATTGTGATTCGGTTGTCTATGGGCATTAGCTCCACAATATAATAAGCAAAGCCTCTGAAATACCTTCCTGAGAATTAGGGTTCTATAAATTAACTGATTACCGATAAAGCCTAATTATAAACTAGGTCTTATTATCAGACGCTTCTGAACTACACTGAATGAATTAAAGCTGTAGGAGCAGAAATACTTTGGTTAACCGTGTGAACGCTGATAAATGCCTGAAGAGAGGCTGTGCTCTGCACTGCTCCCTGTCGGAGCCCAGGGCATTGGGGTGAACTTCTACAAAAATGGGCAGCACTGCACCCTGAGACAGCCCCTGCACCCCCGAGTCCGGTGCGTTCAGCTACAAACTCCCCTCTGCTCCATTCTCTGCTGTTTGCCCGTTTCTCGTCGGGTTGCAGCAACACATTGTGGAGAGCAAAGATGCTGCAGGGAGGACGTGTGGGGCTGTGGGAGGCGGTGAATCGGAGGGCTCAGAACTAACTTTCCCCTCGCTTTCCTTGGAAATAAATCCCAATTCTCACAAGCCACTTGCTAACCCTTGTCCTGCAAATCCTCGCTATGACCTTGGTGGCACTGTGCACACAAACACGGGGGCTGTGGAACTGGAGATTAAAAGATTTGTTCGGTGATTTCGTCCCAGCCTAACACTTTTCTTGTTACTCACCAGAAAACCAGCATTTCTCTCCCTGCTTCCAGCCGATCTCTGTCAATAAACCGCTTCATTTCTCAGGAAGTGCTCTGTCTTGAAGACATGTCAAAATATTCTAAACTTTTCTTGGAAAAACTAGTAAAACTGGCTGCTCTGAAGGTGTTGGAATGCATGTCCTGTCATAATCTCCTCTACAACATTTCCCATGTGCCCGTACAGGTGGCTATACAGAGAACAGGGATGGTGACATCAAACAAACGAGTAGCATCAGCACCGGGTCCCTGGGGTGCGAGGGGAGCATTGCTGCAGGGTGACCATCCTGGAAGGGCGTGTTGGTGACAGTCCTGCCAGCGATGGGTACCTCCTTGGCCTGGCTCTGATGATGCAGACTCAGTGTTTTTTTTGCAAAAGTGCTGAAATATGTGGCTTCAGGACCAGTTTCTTCTTTCTTCTTTTTTTTATTTTCCCCAACGCTGACACCCCTGGGTTTTGCAGTCAGAGCTGTGTCTCTTTTGATTCTCCTTTGCTGGTGGACCTGTTCCGCTATTGCACTGTACTAAAGTAGGAAATTCTTTGCTTCATGGGAGATTTCTCTCTGTTGATGGGGATTGGGAAATTTAGGAACGGAGAACATAAAATGGAAGGATCTTAAAGATGTGTCGCTCAGTATGAGGGCTGTTCATGACCAGTCCTGCTCATAAATGGTTTCCTTCCCATCTGGAAATCAGTTTGGTTTCTTGCCTGTCTCACCCAGATCCCAGTTCCTGGGGGGCTTGGATCCTTTTAGGTTACAGCCTCAACTACCTGTGGCCAATGCATCTCTTCTTGTGCCAACATGGACTCGTAGTTCAAGGAGTTCCTCTCCCTCCCCGATGTCCCCCAGGTAGATTTACAAACACTAAGCTGTTTTTTCGGGGTTTTTTTTGCTAGCCTGCTCAGACGCAGGTTTTACCTCATTCCTGTAAGAAAGGCTCCCCCGTCCCTGGGAGCTGTGAGTGAAGGTTCTTGAGCACAAGCAAAGAGAACTCACAGTCCAGTTCAACAGACCACAGCCCAGTAGCTGGATCTGACACCATTCAAGCCCTTTTTTCTGTCACTTTCTCTCCTGTTCCTCATTCCCTATTCACGATTTTTGAGCAATCTCTACTATCCTGAGTGTTGGCCCCACTGTAGCAGGAGGATGAAGGTGGCTCACAGACCCCATCCCCATGCAGCACCCAGGGTGTGTGGATTTTCCATCGCACATGGAGGCTGGAGCTCGCTGTAGCACCTTGAGGAGCATGTTTCTGAAGAAACCCATGCTGCAGTGCTCTGCTGAGTTGGATCTGTGTCTGCAAATCCTCCAGTTCAGCTCTTTCCAACCCTAATTATTAACAGAGCAATTCAGGACCGTGCTCAACATTCTCTTAGATGTATGATTCAAAAGATGTGGGAATTCTCGTCATTGGGCTGAAAAATCCGCTGAAAGGCAGGGGTTCATGGACTTCAGGCCATACAGGACCATCACAACTGCTGGCTGGACCTCCTGCTTAACAGAGACCAAAGGCTCCTGCCAATAATTTATAGTTCGAACTCATAACTTCCTTTTAACGCCTCTGAAAAAATGGCAAGACTTGATTTAAGGGCTTCAAGTGATGAAAAATCCATTGTGTCCCCAGGCATGCTATTACCATGATCAGTTACCTCACTATTAAAAATTGCACTTTATTTCTGGCCTGAACAAGTCTACCTTCAGTTTCTAACTGTTAGCTGTCAGTCTGCCTTTTCCTGCTCTGTCCAAGAACCATCTACCCTTCGAGCTCCTCTCCCCACGGAAGAACTTGAAATCTGTGAGTTACGTTTTTTGGAACTGATAAAAAAGGTTGAGTGGTTATTTTTAATTATACTCTATTTTCCAGCCTTTGAATCATTCTTATTCTCTCCTGCCTGTCCAACGTGTCAACAACTTTTTGACAGAGCAGCACCCCGATGGGATATGATTTCCAGTTGCGGGCTCACCAATCACAGGTGGGTGACCGTGTTGCAAGCCCCATTTCTCTGGGAACAGCCCACTTTCCTCACTCTGGAGTGTTCATTTCCTGAAGGAAAAGAAATTCAGACTATGAGTGAAGGTAGAAAATTCCACAGTAGTCAAGCACCTGAGCAATGATCCCAATGGGAATCCTACAAAATATGATAATCTCCATCCAGGAAAAAAGGTGATGGCTGTGAACCAGGCTCTGCTCGATGTATTTTGGGGGCAGCTCTGCTGCCTAGAGAAGGCAGTCCCCTGCCTGTGGGAAGGGTGGTGACTCAGAACCTTCACCCATGAGAAGCAGAAGACTTTCATAGAACCACAGAATCACAGAATGGTTTGGATTGGAAGGGACCTTAAAGCCCACCCAGTGCCACCCCCTGCCATGGACAGGGACACCTCCCACTAGCCCAGGTTGCCCAAAGCCTCATCCAGCCTGGCCTTGAACCCCTCCAGGGATGGGGCATCCACAGCTTCTCTGGGCAACCTGGGCCACTGCCTCACCCCCCGCACAGGAAAACATTTCTTCCTCACATCTCATCTCCATCTCCCCTCTTGCAGCTTCAAACCTTTCCCCCTCGTCCTGTCCCTGCACCCCCTGATCCAGAGCCCCCCCATCTCTCCCCCTTTCAGCACTGGAAGCTGCTGGAAGGTCTCCCCGGAGCCTTCTCTTCTCCAGGCTGCACACCCCCAACTCTCTCACCCTGTCCTCGCACGGGAGCTGCTCCAGCCTCTGACCATCTCCGGGGTCCTCCTTTGTGTGTCCTGGTCCCCCTGTGCAGCTGTGAATAGCAGGGGCATTACCTGATCCCCATGACCACTGCTCTCCTTCTCACCCCCATCTCCTCTCAGCTCTGTTTACCTTCAGGAGTGGCAGTTCCCAGCGGTGTCTGGCCGCTCTTGGTGCAGTAGCAGAGCTCTACCCAGCAGTGCAGGAGAACACGCAATTACCTTGGAAAGTGCACAATTCTCAAGCAGGTGATTGCCGGATAGCAGCTGGGGAGCAGCATCCAATGCCTGTGAGTACATTGAGGAAATAACCCCCATCTGCTCCTCCAGTACAGAAAAATCATCATTTGGCTTTTTAAGGAGAAGTTCCGTGTAAAGCTATTTTCATTCCTCCCCAGCAGAGCACGCAGATGGGACAGGATTGTTTTCACGATGACAAGGATTTGCTTCCTCTATTTGCCAGTGCAACCAAACATTTAATTATAAAACCTCCTGAAATTAAGTAGATGCGAAAATTAAGATGAATATGCTCATTTTTTGCCAATAGTGTGAAATGCTTTTACTCTGAAAGACTCATTTCATTACAATATACTGTAACAGAACGTTAACACTCACATAATGACCGTAAAACCTGCTTAGAATGCAGAAACAGGTCATTGCTGTTCACTCTCTTAGGAACAGTTATAAACCCCTAAAAATTGAGTTTACAATGGAAGCACTTTAATTATAGGAGCACAACATGTGACACCGTAATTCTGGGGCTCGGTATACAGTGTCTTCTAGATTACAGACCTCTTACCGGATATACATCTGCCTGAAGGTCACTGAGATGTGTTGCTTTCCTTAATTTTCTCTGCTCCAGAACATTTGGAGAAACAAACATTCGCCCCAGGGGCCCTTGGCCACCTCCATGGCTCGTACACCCACATGCCCTGGGGATATGCTGGGGTCACCTGCGCTGCACGTTGACGTGTGACACACCTGCAGAGCTGATCTCCCCCCAGCCTGGCAAAATGAGCCCCGAGGTGCACCCTAAAATAGAGATTTGAGTTTGCAATAGCGAGGGGTGACGTTGGTGGGCAAGGTCTCCAGGACATCCCCCAAGTGTAACAGCTCATGTGCACACCCGTTGTCTAATGGCCGTAGCAATGGCAATAGTGTCCACTGTGTCATGTCCCCTCCTCCTGCCCTGGTACCTATGCCATACAGAGCAGCTCTAGACCACTGAGTAGGTACATTTGAGCCTTTGTTTAATGTTTAACAGATGGGGAGGTCCCCACGCTCCAGCTGAGAGGGATGGCAAGGGGCCTGTGGTGCTCGTCTGTGTCGGGGTGAAGGATGGATGTCTGCCAGGCCAGTGTGGAGCACCTCCGTTCTTCAGTCCTCCCTGAATCTGGAGACTGGGAGCAGGCTGCGGCAGTTCAGACAGCCCACGCCGGGAAAGCTGCCTGCTGTTCTTCCCTTTGCAGCTCTCCTCAGCCGAGCTGCAGGAGCAAAATGTCACCAGCTGGCTGGGACACCCGTCAGAGCCCACGGCACAGGGAAACCCAGACCTTGCTTTGGAACTCCCTTGCTAAATAATGAATTTCGTAGCAGCAGTGTCTCAGGGTGAAGGGTTAACATGAGGGTGCCAAAGAAGTCACCCCGTGCGACAAAGCAGCTGGGAAATGCCAGAAGAATTCGGTCAATGTTCTTAATTCACCACTGAAAAATGCAGCCTTTACCACAGGATGGTGACGATGCCACCGCACCTTGTGTTGCCTACATCTTAAAAAGACATTCTCACGTGCTCCTCAAAAAAGGAAAACTCACGTGATGATGCAATTCAGAGGAGCTTATGGTACAGAGAGATGACCCTGGCTCAGAGGGCACAGGAGAGCAGAGATCACCCAATAGAAAAGAGCCAAATAATTTTAAAAAGTCTTATGCTCCCTTCCTTTGCTGTAGCCAACGGCCCATGGAGTTGTCAGGCAGCTGGAGTGGCCGGGCAAGGCTGGAGGGAAATGTACAGTCAACAAGACCCAAGAGCCTTCAGAGATGCTTACGTAAGGATTTTCTTAGAGGCATCAAAGACTAAGTACAAAGCTAGCCAGAGCACCTGACATTTCCTTACCTCCTTCTGCTCTTTTTAGACACATGGTTGCTTTTGTGTCACCCTAAATCAGCAAAATATTGGTATTAGAGTCCGTAGAATACAGAGAAATTAGGAGCATTTGGGTGCAATCAGGCTACTGACACCCTTGCCTTTCCAATCTGTTTCCAAGTCTTATAGCTGGACACAGCTGAAAACCTTTTGGGTTGATATTTTCTGGGCTTTGTCTCGGCTCCCAGGTGGGTTTAATCTGAGAATACTACAAAGACAATACAGCTGGCATCAAGTGTCAGGAACAAATGGTGACTCCCTGCTCATCAACCAGGTCCTGATGACCTTGCCTGCAGTGGGAAGTGTAGAAATAGGCTGAAAGAGGCAGAAAGTGGGATGCTAGGCTGAGGATCCAGGGTCTGTGTACTACAGCAAATTTGTGTCAGATATTGCTGAAGTGCCAGTAAGTCTCTACAAACTGTTGTAAAAACATAAGGTTGGTACCTCTCAGTTATCTGGCAGAACAGGGGGATGGGGTATGGTCTGGATGGAGGCGGGTGTGAGGAGTTTTCTCCAGACCCTCAGGATTTTACCTTGTTGCTAATAGAAGCAAGGAAGGTCTGGGAAAATGCATCCTTGCGGGATGTTCATGTCAGGTTTCTGTCTCCTGAGTGCTCCAGGGGGTCACTCATTACAGACGCTCCTGCAGGCACTTGTCCAGCTCAGACTGGGACCAGTGGCTAGTGCTGAGCCGCGCTGGGGCTTGCTCTTTGCAGCAGCTCCTGTTTGCCAGCACACATCCCCAATTTGCAAAGGGTCAGTCTTTTCATTTTCTCCTTTGGACTGTAATTGCTGTCAGTCCTGAGGATGCCTGCTGCTCACGTGGTGAGATAAATACCAGCACTGCTGCAGGATGGATCACTGTCTGCGGGCCCCCTGTTGTCTGGTGGCAGGTAACCGGTTACACTCCTATTATTGCAGCTTCGTACACAGCGCTCACGCGGAGCTGCTTTTTGTTCACTATTACAGCCCATTTCGGGAAAAGCGGGAGCTGAGGCAGATACTTTGCACAGATGGTGCTGTCATCATCCTACAAAGATCTCACAGCCTGGTGAAAAGTCAGATTTCTAGCCCTGGGGTGGGATCTGGAGATCCCAAGCTGGCTGTTGTGGGAGATCCCCGAAGGCTCCTTCAGAGCTGGGCTGATGGGCAGTGCTGGCGGGCAGCGGGGTCCTCTCCACCTTCTGACCCAGCACCAACCGCAGCAGGCTGGTCAAAGACAAAGAAGTGGAGAGAGGGTCCAGTGAAGGGCAGAGGAAAAGTGGGGTGTCTTCACACACTCCTGACCCAAGAGTAGCTCAGTGCTGGTGGGGTGGCACCCGGGGCTGTGATTTTGTCAGTTGGGATTTATTCTCCTCTCCCCTAGTGATGGTCCTTCCTCCTGTTCACCCACCCCCGGGGGTCTTCCACGTCAGCCTTGCACAGTGCACTGTATAAAACACATTTATTTTGTAATTTGAGTGCGTGATCAATAGAGACCGTGCTCTGCTGTGTTATTTTGCAGTAACTGGGATCTATAATACGTGGAATATTCACCGTCTATTCCCACAGCCTTACTCGTGGCTTAAGGAGGAAGTGTGCTGTGCTCTAATCCAACAGTGTACATTGCATAAATCTGTTGTATTTTTTACCCCGATATTTGTAGTAAAATAATGCCGTATCTCTGCATCTGGGCTCCAGGCATTAGTGTTCCTTTTGTGCTGTCATTGTAGGAGGAACACGACACCAACAATATACCATTATCACTACAAAGTGACAGGACTGGAGCTGTATCTGTGCTAATGCGCTGCACTGTATGATAATTACAAATGCTTTTCCTACATACAATTTATTTTTTTTTAAGAGGTAGAAGTCTGAAGAGACTCTGAGCTGGTAGCACTGCATGAAAACCCTCTTCTCCAGGAGCTGCTCAGCTGAGAACCAGCAAGCCCATTGTGGTTTCATCCCCATCACCTTCACATGAGCCTGTCTGACATACACTCAGTCATGTCAGCCTTGTTTTAGAAATAAAGACTTAAAAAATGCCGTATGGGAAGACTCCAGTTGGCTGTTTTCCTTTCCAGACGCTCAAACAAAATACGCATTTGAACGGCAAAACAGCGCTTAGACTGCATGAGTGGACACTGAATCCCTCAGTGCAAAGGTATGTCAGGGCACGCAGATGTATTTTTTCTGTCCCTTAGCGTGTCAGGGTAATACTAAGCAACATCTAGCAGATCTGAATGTTTCAGCATTGGCGTATCTCTTGTTCTATACTTTAGCAGGTTGAGGAGTTTTCTTATGCTCCAATGTTGATTTTTAATACATGTTGCAATAGTGATGTGCTGATATTCAAGCTGGGGTAGCAGGCTGATGTGAGTTATTTCTAAGCGAGACAGCCTGGTGTAGATCCTAGGCAAAAAAAAAAAAATGGCACCACCACAGACTGAGCACCTAGAAAATCAACAAGTGTTGGTCCCCATGGTTTTATAGCAATTAGAGCCTGCCAAAAAATTGTGATTTCCTTTTTTTGCCAGGACTGGAAGTTGGTTTGAGAAGCACATTGCCTGGATGCAGCAGATGTCCGCAGTGCACCTGACAAGGCAGCTCATTGATTGGGATCACACGGGACCATTCACATCCATTAGTGTGAAGCCAAGTACGAGCTCATCCGTGTAAAGGCAAAAAGGAGCTTCTGGAAAAGTGGCTCAAAATAAATGGATGGAGGACCACTGTGGGCAAGCGAGCAAACATAATCTGCTGGTGCATGAAGAGTTAATGTAGCCTGGTGTATGTCAACACAGGGAAAATAAGAGTAGGGAAAGATTTCTTCTCTCCACGTGCAAATGCTTACATCGGGGCTGGGTTATGAGATGCTGGTCTGATGTTCGCACTTGTAAAAGGATGGGTGCAGGAACTGCAGAAGGTTCAGAAGAGAGTCACAAAAATAATTTGAGGACTGGAGAAAATGCCCTACAGTGAGTGATTTTAAAAAGCACAATCTGTTTAGATTGTAGAAAGGAAGAGTGAGAGGTGACTTGATTAGTGCGTAAGTACCTTCACGGGGAGAAAATACCAGGTACTAAAGGGCTCTCTAATTTAATGGAGAAAGGCATAATAAGAACTAATGGCTGGGAGCTGAAGCTGGAGAAATTCAGACTGAATAAGCCACAAGGTCTGAACAATGGAGGTGATTAAACACTGGCACAAAGTCCTGAGGGAAGGTGAGTGTCCTCTGTCTCCTGGCAGCTTCTGTTCTGACCCAAGCTTCTTTTTTTGGAAGACATGCTCTACCCAAACATTGAGGATTTGCCTTTCTGCAAGGGTACAGCCCTTTCCCATAGTGAGGGATGGGTCTCAACAAGGCAATGGGACCTCCTGGCTGAAAACTGCAGTGGAGAATTGCTTTCCCACCTGGATGTGCCACGGGTAAAGGGACCCCATCTAGTGAAGATATTTCAACATCACATGTGGGTCCAGAAGGCTTATGGAGGTGGCTGAAGAGCTGCCAGCCCAGGGTCTCAGTTAGAGTGATGCAGTTCAGCATCACTGAGTCTGAGGCCCCTCATTCACCATGAACACTCTCCCATGCCGGTGGTCCCACCTTTCCCGTCCTCCTCCAGCTCAGACCTTCCCTCTGCATTGACAGATGTTGCTGTCAGGGGCTATAGAGAAGTTCATCCTCTTCCACCCTGAAGCATTTGGTGGTCCTCTGAAGTTGAGTCTCTCCCTGAACTCTGCAGAAAGATGAACACGTCCCCTCCCAAGGCCAGGTCCCAAGATGTGAACCAGTGGTGCGGCCACAGACTGAGCTGTGCTCGGTCACACAAACTGGAAAGCCAGCTTCAATCCCGTTCACGTTTTGCTTTGGTGACCCCTTTTAATTCCACATTGGTGAATGTTGAAACCATCTGCTATTCAAAAAAAAAAGAAAAAAAAGCAGCTTCTATTGCCCGAGTTGCATGCAGGATGTTTTCTTTGTTGTGCTGTGAGATTTTCGGTGTATTTCCAATTTCTCTAGCAAGAAGCAGCAATGT
This sequence comes from Pterocles orientalis, assembly GCA_011057875.1. Taxonomy (NCBI): domain Eukaryota; kingdom Metazoa; phylum Chordata; class Aves; order Pterocliformes; family Pteroclidae; genus Pterocles; species Pterocles orientalis. The sequence goes on along the minus strand of WKFP01014929.1, from coordinate 36,538 downwards.
TATCACGACTCCCTTTGCAGTACGCATGCGCTGGCATTTATTCTGCGTGTGGCTGCTTGGCCAGCTTGAAAATACTCTGCTATCCCTTCACCTATGTATAAACATTTCAGTCACTCAGTCATGGAGCCAAAGCAATAGCAGGTGACTCATGTGACGGCTTATTCACCATAAATAATGAGCAGTGGAAGGAAAATACCACTGTGAATAGTTTGAAAGCCATCAGTGGATAGAAATACATTCCCACGACAAGTACGTCTGTAATAGCAGAGCACATTTATACAAAACAAACTGTACAAAGTTAATTTCTGAGAGAAAAAGAAATCCAGCATGAATGGAATAAACGGCTACTCACGGGTCACTCCCGCTGCTTTAGGGAACTACCACGAGCTTTGCCCATTTCCGCAGAAAGCCGGTAACATATCCCAGTGTTTAACCACTAGACTGAGCTGTTGCAATGGGTTGCTGGTGGCAGCAGGAAGGTCGGGGCAGCTCACATATTTTAAGAATATTTTAACCAAGAGGCCTTTAGAGAGGCAACCTCCCACCTGCACAAATCTTTGACCATTTCTGTTCCTGACACCATGCTGGGGCATGCATTTTGCGCGTGTATATCTTCATTCCTAAAAAAATTCCATTTAAATCTTAGTGTTTTACCACTTAAGGGTATCACTTCCTCCTTCTCCACCTCCCTGGGAATCTAATTCCTCCACCGTCTCCATCGCATCTGAGTCTCCTGTGGTCCTACTATCAGGAGTAAGTCATCCGTGCACAGACTAGTTTCTGGTACTGGGTCTCTAGACTTAATTTCTTCTGCTCCTTGGCGATTTGGTTCCTGTAAGCCAACAGTTCATTTCCTAATATTAAAAATATAAAAATAGAGATACAAGAAAAGAGCATTTTCCCTGGTGAAACTGATTAGGGTTCTGATCTTCACAAAACTGTTAGAAATAGCACAGAGTTTTCTACAGTGGTTTGGCTCAATTTCTAAATTATCTTTTGCTGGAAAAAAATATTGGCAGGACATCAAAATTCTCAAGCAATCTTATCAAGTGCTTTTGAGAAAGCTGCAGCTAGTCACTTTTGGGGATTAACTCTGATTTGTCACATTCATTCCTAATAACTTTTAACAAATACAGCCCAAGCAGAACACACATATCATTTTTTGTTTTTCCAGTAAGATTTGGATTTCTGTTCTGTTGTCACTATCTGAGAGATGTACGTGGAAATCCAAGAGATGAGGGACACCTGCTCAGTGGACGCCACAAAACATTGGCTGTAGGATGTAACGTCCTGGATGGAGGATGCAGTGGGGAGGTTCCCGTTGTTGGATGCTTGGAGAGCTGCTCTGGGAGGATGATGGGGCGAGACCCAAAGGCACAGACCTCGTAAGATGTCTAGATACGCTCCTGATGCCGAATAAACTCAATGGTGGTGGTCTGTGTGAGTACCATTGGCCCAAGGAGAAGTGAGAGAGGTTTCAGACACAGCGCTTAATTTGTTAATGAGGATATTATGTAGCAAGAGCTCAACAGTATAATTTCTGAAATCCTCTCAGAACCAAGTACGCAGCAGATGAAGTAGAAGTCTCAAGGCATGTATGAGAAAAATGTGTATGGGGTTGGGATCTGGACCTGCTAGAAACTGAATACATTTTTGGAATTGGTGGAATGTGCCCATGAGAAGCAGGCTCCCATGTGGCCAAAACAGACTTTGGCTGGAGATGGCATTTAATAATAAGGTAAAAAAACCCCAACAAACCCAACAGCTGACCCAATACCAAATATCTGCTTGTATCTATTTGAACACTAGAATTTTAAAAATTAAGATAGGTGAACTGGAGTCTCAATTCTAAAGGAAGGTATTGACTTAACAGGACTTCTCTCACCTGGCAGAGTGACAGTAATCTGTGAGATTCATGCTAGGCTGTAATTTGTGTAGTAACAACAGAGTAGTGGGCATCAGTGGAGAAGAGACACTCAAGGTCTCAACAGTCAGTAAGGTAAAGAAGTTCACTGTGTCAATAAGTAGCATGCAGTTCCTTTGGACTGAAATTTCATTAATATGTGGGAAGAAACGGCACGGTGGCTGTAGGTTGCACCCTATGGGCAGGTGACAACGCGGTGATAATGAACGGGGTTGTTAATCACTGGGTAATATTAGTCGGTCTCTCAGGGCGGGAAACATCGAAATAAAAGTAGACTTCAGTTACCCCATGGTGACTAGTGACTGTTACAAAGGGGTGAGGTGACTGTTTCTTCAGAGAATAGGAAAGAGGAGAAGTAACCTTTGATTTAGCGTGGAGCAGTCCAGGAGACCTGGTTCAAGGTCTAACCATCAAAAACAAGAGTGGCCATAATAGACTGAAGTTCAATACTCAATAGGAGAGGGGGGGAAAAAGCAGAAATCACTCAGATAAAAGTTAAAAGGGAAACTACAAAAAAAAAAAAAGAGGATACTAGTTAAAAGGGAATTTAAAGGAATGGGTAGAAAGTAAAATGATTGAAAGTAGTGGAGTTACTTTTGACAGACATTGTATTAGAAGCTCTGGAATATTATTAGAAAACTTTAAATGGACAAAAAATAATTCTGCCCGTGGTTATACAGCAGCATAAAAGAAGCTACTTAGAGCTAAAGGGGTGTTTTTCAAATGAGGAAAATAAACTCTGGCAAGATAATGTAAAACCATATTAACATGGGCCAAAAATGTGTTTGAGAAATAACTTGCTAAAGACGTAAAAGCTAGCAATAATAATTTTTTTTTCAAGCATTAGAATGTGACTATATGCCATAGGGCTAGCACAGCTTGTGGAAGATCAGAATTAAGTGGCAATACTGTGGAAGAAAGGGCGCAGCAGGAAAGTTAAATAAACAGAGAGATGAGTATAAGGAACTGGTTTATATTTTAGGCTTGAAATTAAAAATTGAATAATAAAATTCATCAAGACCAGATGGTATTTTCCAAAGAGCTGTGAAAGAATAATAAAAAAAAAAGAAATTCCAGTCTATTAACTGTGCTGGGTAATCTGTCACTTCAGTCTACACAGGTACCAGAAAATAGAAGGTGGAGAATTTCTTGCCAATTTATTAAAAAGAATTGAAGGGGAAATATGGAAAGCTGTGAAATGGTAAGCCTGTTTTTTTACAAGGAAATTTGGAAGACACTATACTAAAAGCAAAATAAGCAAGTACATAAGGCGGAACAAGATGGTGTCTCATCCAAAACTGACCAACAGAGCACTTCTGGATCCTGGAGGCGAGAACAGATGTAGCCTTGAGTGCTTGGGTTTCCAAAAAACTTCCAATAAAGTTTCCTCCGTCATGGGATAAAAGGAAAAGTCCTTATATGGCATAACGGCCACTTAAATGACATGAAAACACGCAGGAATAATAACCTTTATGTCTCGAGAGTAGTGCTGGAGCCAGGAGAATCTGTCTACAACAGCAAACAGTGCCAGGGAGCGTTCCTGGGGAGCGGAATTCACTAATTACAACATTGTGGTGTGAAGCTTTCAGCCTGGCCACTGGTTTGGTTTTTCCCAGCCAGGTTGCACCGTACGGAACAATGCGCAGGCACAGCGGGGCAGTGGGTGCAGCCTGGAGCGATCTCCAGTGGTCAGCGTGGGTACCACCAGCCCTTTCTGGAGGGTTGGGAAGTGATAATACAAGGTGTGGGCACGTGTCATGCCATGCCAAGCGTGATATGAGGATGCGTAAGGGTACAATATGAAGATGTGTGAAGATTTAATCTTTGTAAGGAGTTCCTGGAAACATCAGCACAGTCCTTGGTAGTGCATATAAAGAAGTTAGAAAACAAAAGAACATTAGGAGGAGGCAGAAAACAACTTACTGCATGTATAAATCCCTATTTTGAATATGATATCTATTCCTGTTGAAATTACCTTGAAAATCTTTTGGCAGACTAGAAGAGCTTTAGAGATGGGCAAGAAGGATAACCAGAGATGTAGAATAACTTTCCTAGCAGGAGATTTTAGAAAGCTTGGGGGGGGAAGAGGAAGCTTGCACAGGGAAGAGGAAGACTGTGGTCAACAAAGACCTACAACATGATGAGTGACAGAAACAGTGACATAGAAAGAGTGGGTAGAGAACAGCTATTCCCTATTTTTTCAAACACAAAGCACCGCAATCAGCATCTCAAATTATCAGGCAAGAAGTTTAAAGCCAGGAAAGAGAAAATCCCTTGAGAGTAATTACACTTCATAACACCATGTCTGAGCATGTCACGGAGTCCAAAGGTACAAATAGGTTCAGAAAGCAGGGAAACCCATTCATGGATGAGGAGGATGCTGTCTGAAGCAGTGATACAGAGCTATGCTCAGCAAAAAATCCTTCAGCTGCTGGCAGCAGGCAGACTCACCAGGGAAATGCCACTCCGTGTTTGTCCTGTTTCCTCCGAGCATCCCGTGGTGACCGTTGGCAGGGACAGGTAACGAGGAGGATGGATCTGACCCAGGATGTCCCTTCTTCCATTCTTATTACATCCCGATGCGAGTTTGGTGACTTCCACAGTGCAGGGATTCTCAGTCAGGTATTTTAACAGAAGCACTAATTACGGTAGTGGACAGCAGTGAATTAGAATTTCTGACAACAAAGGGAAAAGCTGATCTTTAATCTTATTAGAGAACTAAAAATACGATCAGCCTTTTAAAAAAACTGGGACACGTATTTGTCAACAGATTTTTAGGATTAAAAAATGCACTTTTTAAAATGTATGCTGGTGTCACGTCTGATTCAACAGGGACATGAGCGTGTTTCTTGGTGTGGAGGGGTTTTTTCCCAGTAACTCCATGTTCTGATGAGCTAATCATGAATCACTGAACCAGCACCGTTGACACATGCCTTGAGGACAGGACCAGCTCTAGACAGTCTCTGCACAGCCACTTGGCTTTCCTCTCCGTTCCTCATGCTGTTGGTTGCATTGAAAGCTCCTTCTGCCAGGCTGTTTGATCCTGGGGAGCACGTAGTCAGGTCTGGTCAGGAAAACAGCGTGTCTTAGATGAACATATCGTATCTTTTGTTTGAAGAGGTTGTCACAATGGATTGAAAAGATTTGATGCAGCTGGACACCAGAACCCCACCAAACTCAAACCCACTTGAACTAATAAATAAAGGGTCAGACTCTTGGATGGTGAGTCTGTGCCTCTCGGAGGCATCTAAATCTCACCCAGTGAATTGCCTCTGATGTTCCCAGCAGTCTGTTAGATTTCAATGGACGAAGGTCCTCAGTTGTGTGGCTGGTCCAGCTGCACGTGTGCAGGATAGTGCTCTTCACCACCTCCAACCGCACCCAGACCATCTTAGAATTCACTTTCCTCCCACTGAACGTCCACGAGCTGCAAAACCCTCCACGGTTTTTATTGTCAGAGGTGAGAAATGAGGGCTGTGGAGATCTCGGCTCGGTTGTGGCCAGGCCAGAGCCAGGAGGCTGGAGATGCAACAATCTGATGAGCCAGAGTGAGGGGAGATGAGGGGAGATGACCAGTTCTCCCAGTACAGAGGGATGAGCAGGGAGATGCTGCTGCACCCAGGGATACCCAAAGTCTGGGTTGGGCTGCCTTATGAAGCTGGCTTTCAGCATCCCTCTGGGGATGATGTGAATTTTTCAGCACCCTGTGACTAAAAATACTGCATTACTGGACCGCACAGGTATAATTTTTCTTTTTTGAACAGAGAAATCATCAGTCAGTGAGCAGCCTCGAACAGGCATGAGCCACCAGGAGGAATATGGAAGGTGCCTGGCTGAGAGCTGCTCTCAGCTGCAGGGGAAAGCCTCCTTCGGAATGAAGGTCTTGAATTCTGGCAGAAAAATGGAAAAAGGGGAGGGCTGGGAGTCTCCTTCCCCTCACAGGGTCGGTGGCCTTCCTCCTAGAAGCTCAGTCCACCCTCACCTCTCCCTCCTGTCTCTGGTGGAGCTGGGTCAGACAGCCCTGGACTGGGCAAACCTCCGTTCCCCAAGGCGAAGGGAGAAGCACTTGTGCCGAGAGCCCCCGCAGAGCCTCCTCCTTCGCAGCCCAGCTCTGCACGTCTGCCGGGGAGCACCAGCGCCAAATGAAACTGGATTGCACTTCTCCCACTTTAGTAATTTAGATAAAAGTAACATTTTGTTTGAGAGCAGCAGCAATTATACCCTGGGGTTTGGGATTAGCGCGATTAATACTTTCTCAATCTCCAAATGCCCCCCCCCCCAGCCCCGCTTCTGCCACAATCAGAGTCGTGTCTTTCAGTGATGCTACAGCGGAGAGCGTTCCCCCAAAAAGGGCTCTGTGCATAAGTCCTTATTAGGGAGCATCGCATGTGTTTAGGAAGGAGGATCTCGGAAAAAAAGAAAGAGAACAGTATCGCAATGCATTAGTGTCTATGTCACATGAAAAGCCTGTCACTTCACCACCCAGGGAACTAATGAAGATCCCAATTATACAGCAATAAAATATACATACGCAGTACAGAGAGCCTTATACATTTTTAATTTTTTTTTCCAAAGCCAAATGCAGAAAGAAAATTCTAATTAGTAGGTTTGTCGGTTTTAAATAAAAAAGCTACTCCGTCGCAGGAAACACCCAGGACCGGCGTTTCATCCCCCAGCAAACCTGTGCGAGGACAGCCCGCACACCGGCCGCGGTCCCAGAACCGTCCCCGCTCTGCCAGCAGCTCCCTGCTTGCCTGGGGGATCCTGGGAAGAGGAAACCGCGTTTTTTGGCAGTGACCGCAGCAATTCCATGCCCTCCACAGCACATCACTGTCTCGCCAAGCATCCCTCCTCGTGTCCCCCTCTCCTCGCTCTAAGGAAGCCCTTCAGTGCTTCCATCAGCTTGGTGTTGCTAATGAGGATTTTCCCCTCTGCAGGGAGATGGGCCCGTGCAGACCAGGCAGGAGGTCTCTGGGGGTTTCCGTGCCCATCCTGTGAGGTGGCAGAGGACCAGTGGGCATCCCAGCCGCCAGCTGCATACTCCAGCTTCTGTTTCCTTCTCCCTTGTGGTTGTCAAAGCTGGAGGGATGACTCTGATTGCCCAGCCTGACTCTGGACTAGACAGGGAAGAGCCAGTCATGAGCTGCGTGGCAACAAGACAATAAGATGGACCTTTAGCAGCAAAACCAGCAGCTTCCAGCAAAAATCCCAACCTTTCTCCCTGGAGGAAAAAAATCCCTACCCAAAGGTATTTTGGGGCAACAGAAGTGAAAACCTGCCCTTTCCCCCACCCATTTGCAGAAGACGTCCATGATGTGATCACTCACTGTTATTTTCCGTGTCCTGGGAACACAGGGAGCCTGCGTGGAGGAGCCACACGTCCCTGTGGGCTCACGTCCCAGCTGTGATCGTGCTGCCTCAGCCCCCCGCTGCCCTCCAGTCCCACCCCCCTGGGGACAGCAGGGATGCAGGATGCCCATCCTCACCTCAGCACCGTTCCCTGCACCCAGTGACGAGATTTGCAGCTGCAGACCTCCACCCCAGCTGTGCCCGCAGCACCTACACTGCAGAGGGACTTTCAGGCAGTTTAGCTGCACCTTCATGAACTTGTGAAAAAATAAGATTTTTTTCTTTCCTATGGTCCATAATATGTATAAATCTGGCTGTGGTCCACAAGAACAATAAAACACAACCCCAGCCAGACTGCCACCCCTCCCGACCTTCAAATGTTGCTCCAAACCAGGGAGGTATTAGAGGCGCTCAACAAAACAAACTTTTAAACATCAGCCTATGTATTTCCCTTATTTTCATCCAAAGAAATGATTGACCTGTTTGGACTCATATAGCATATATAAAAGCATCAATCTGAGACAGGAACTCAACTTGGAAAGTTTCAGACAAAACGCTCGAGATCTGGCAAGGTTTGAAGCAATTCGGAACAGTGTTTTAAAACGGAGCTGTCAGGCAACCTGAAGCGTAAAGCAGTTCTGCCAACTCCTCTTGTAATAAAAATAAATGATCGTTTGTTGCTTTCTGAATTGTAATATGCAGATGAGTGAATATATTATACAATGTCCTAAACTCCATCTTCATTTAAATTATAAAGTCACTATAATATGTTGCACAAATATAAGGGTAAAAAAATAATTACTGATGATAGCATAATTCTGGAAAGTTTTCAAGCACGCAGAAAGCACAGGAATCGTTATTTTGACATTAATCAGTGAGCGTATCAGGTTTGTGACAGACAGAGGGTTGTTGTCACCAGACATGGTGGGAACTTTCACCTAACATGGAACTGTGCAGGGAGAGGGAAATTCTTAATTTTCCCAGCTACAGAAATATAAAAAATGTCTAAAATGCATTTGGTAACAATAGCGGTTGAAATTTGTTTATGGAATCAATTACAAGATGTTGAAGAAAACTATTCAGGATAAAATTCATCCTCAGGTAGCCCAGCTGGGGCTAACGGGCCACTTAGTTCTGGCTTAAAGGGTGCAGGAGATGCACAGGTCTCCTGCTGGGATGCGCTCAGCTCGGGTGCCGGGCATTTCGCTGGGGAACACACCTGATATCTCTCGGCTGTTAGAGAGTTTTCCTGCTCCGGCGTGCTCTGTCGAGTCTCTCTGCAGAAAGGTAGATACGCTCTGCTCTCTATTTAGCCTCCGGTAGCGATACAGGTATTTTAGTGCTGCTTGAGCCCTGCTAAGAAGAACGGAATGACTCAGATAAAGCAGACGAGAGCCTCTGGTTTAATTTTTTCTCTCTCTAAGTTGCACAGTTCATCTTGGCATCCCGGTGTATACCTGACTGCCTTCCTATAATTACTGTTATCTTAGCTGCTATGCCGGTTTTAAATTGCAAACTGAACTGGAATAAAAAGCAAAGAAAGTTTAATTAATGGGTTAATTAATTATTTCTCCTTCTTTTAATAAGAAGATAATATTCACAGGGACAAAACAGGAGCAAAGACAGATACTGTGGCCGGTTCACTGGGATGGTGCTGGTCCTCGTTGCTGGTGGCTGCCCTGTGGCTGTGCACCCCTGAAATCAGAGACTTTTTCCAGGTTCCCTCTCCTCAGTCCTCCCGCTGCGTGATGGAGCCTTTGACTGAGGAATGAGAGTTGCTCCTGGGTTCAGTGAGGGGTTTCAGAAGGTCAGAAAGTTTGGGAGAAAACAATCCTAGGATAAAAAAAATTTTTTTTTTTCCTGATTCTTTCTCAAAAGCCTGCAAGCAGCCAGGACTCCTATTGAAAATGTTGAGGTAACGAAACCAGTGCTGCCCAAGGAGAGACCTGTCCCTGGCAGGCAGGACCCTGTGACAGCCTCCTCCAGGAGGTGTGACAACAGCCACCAAAGGCAGTTCTGAAATCTGGGGTCAGGCACGAGGATGTCCAGGGGTGACCCTTTGCAGAAGCCAAAGCTCCAGCAGTGATATTCCGGGTGAGCTGGAGGGGTGTTTGTAAGAGATTCCCCCAGCAGGACACTGCAGGACCTCAGGGCCGTGAACCCAGCAATGATCAATGAACGCTGGGCGGATTCTGCCCGGCTTGAAAGCACCAGCACCCTGGATATATGAAGGGAGGAGGGTGTACAACGGCATTGCAGCTAGCTGAGCTGTCCAGGGAGATATTCAGAAATCAAAATACTTGCAACACTGATATCCAGAGGCTGAACGTGACAGATTTGGAAACAGAACTGGCTGATTTTCTTTCCATCCAGGTGACTTCTCTGTGCCGGGGCAACTTCTGCAGCAATGTGATTTTTCACATACAGTAGAAACTGTCATCAGCTTGTCCTTGTGGTACTATTCATACATAGTGCATTTGGTTTGCTAAACAAATGCCTCAGCGTCACATAAAGAGATTCACAAAACTCATCTGCCGTGAGGAACGTATCAAGGTAGTCTCAAAACAAGTGTGTGGAGGACTGCTCGGGAAGAATACGTAAGGAAAGGCTTTGGAGGTTTTTGGAGAGGTCCTACCATGGCCCTCCAGGGCAGAGCTGAAGATAACACAGAGAGGGCAGGGTCCAGGCTGAGGACACACTGAAGAGGCTGGTGAGCATGTCCAGAGTGTTTTTCATGAGAAGGAGCAGAAGAGCAGTGTTAGTGCAAGAAGAAAAATTATTCTCCAGTGAACAAAAGAGATGAAGCAGCTGAGAAAATCCGAGATGAGGATTTGGGAGAAGGTGTGTGGCAGCAGTGGGGGGCATGGGGAAACCTTCAGAAAGGCTGGAGTGGACAGTTCAGAGGGAACACACGGATCATGGCTGGGGATGAGAAAGGGCAGAGAAACCATAGAGAATTTCTGGCAGAACCACCAGAAGGGCGGCATTTGCTCAATTAACAAACATCAGTTCAAATTTAGATGGTTTGAGCAGTTTGCAGCTAAAGCACGGTGAGGCAGTGATGTGGATGTTTTGAGATTTGTGGGGGTTCTGGAAGCACAGGGCAGGTCCCCCCGCCAAGGGACCAGCCTCCTGTGCCGTGGCACATCTCCCTTCAGACCCCACCATGTCCCCTGTCCCCCAGGACTGGGCTCGGAGCTAGCTCCTTGCAGGACAAACCTTTTTCCAATACACAGCTGACAAGTATTTCCCTGATTGACACCCATCTGCTCCCCTGTTCCCAAACTCACTTTTCTCCTACTTGATTATTTTTCCCTATGGTCTTGAAGGAAAATAACCCCACCCTTTACCAGCTTACTTCGTGGCAATACAAGTTTCCATCACCTCTTCTTTCCAGGTGGCCGGTGGCCCCTGGGAAAACCCGAACCCAGCTCTGCGGGAGGTGACCAGCGTGTCTGGTCACATCACACCCGCAATCCCCAACGTCACTGGAAACCATCCCAGCCTCACATTTGCCTTTCCACAGTCAAACCACACGCTGCTTCTCGTGCTATTGGTTAACAGAGATATTGAATGCATTTGAATTTGGAACAATTTCCCTAGTGGCTTCCCTCCATCCAGCCCGTGCAGCTTTGCCCTAACTTGTCCCCTCAGCACCTTTTTGGACTGATCCTGATTGTCTCTTACTGTGGTTTAGATAATCTTCTCCTGTATGAGGCAGAATCAAAAGCTTTCCTCCAGTGTGAGAGGGTAGAGGCAAAGCTACATTGCTTTACCAAGAAAACCACTTTTTTACTCAAAGTTATCAGGTTGGTCGTGCACCGTCTAGCTTAATAAACCCATGTTGAGCTCTAACCTCTTTTCATTTATCCTACATCTGTAATTCTTCTCCATCCAAATTGGCTCTAACAGCTCAGGTACCGCAGGGATCAAACTAGACGGCTGATAGGTGCCAGTTCGCTCCTTTCCTTTGCCCTGGGAACTCCCCTGCCTACCCTTTGTTCCTCCAGTGCCACCCTCACCTTAGCAGATTTGTTTGAAATAATCGTTACTGGATCTGCAATTTGATGTTCTGGTTATTTTTAGACGTCTGAGGCTGAGATTATCAGGCCCCCTGGCTCCAGCGCATTGAGTTGTTCAGAAGTTGCTGCTCCGCGGATGCGATCGGCTCCGTTTCCATACCCTCATTCACAGCAGCATCCCGCTGCTGCCTCTGCATTCAGCGTTTTCTTCGTTAGTGAAGACTGACACAACATATACGTGTAGCTTTGGCACTATATCCAGAAGATTTTTAATCTTCGCTGTTACTGATGAGCCAACTCCCGTCTTGCTCCTCTTTATTCATAACACGAACGAGCCTTTTACAATTTGCTTCAATTCAGTTTTAACTCAGCTTGACTTTTACCAATTCTCACTTTTTTTTCTACACTTTCTGAGATTCAAGATGTAGGTTTATTTGCTGCTCAGTTCTTTCTTCCTGTCCTTACAGCCTCTCTGTTTCGTCCTAACAGACTTTCGGATGAAGTTATTCATCGTGTTAAACCCAGAGCCCAATCCTCCAGGATTTTTCCGCTTGCTTTGGAAGCCCATGCCAGATACTTTTGCACATTTGAACACATTCCCCCTGCTCTCTCCTCGTTGGCATAGTCCCTGAGCTGCTCAGGACAGTCATTTTAGTTCATTCGGCTTATTATCCACTGCCCTTTGAAATCCAGAACCTTATTTGCAGATAACGAAGTGAGCCCTCCGTTTGTCTGAACCAAAATAATTCAAAATAAAGTTATTTATCAGTGGCTGGCTCTGCTAGTCAAATCCAAATGTAATGGTGTATCACTCCCTGTTGATACAAGAGTTGTGGAGAAGATGTGTTGCCTGTCACAGGGAGGATCATCTGGGCTGGTCCATCCCAAAGAAATACGTCGTGATTGCATCTCACCTGCCAGAGGGGAATGCTGACGCTGGTGGAAGGTGCCCAACCTCTCTGCTTGTCCTGAAACAGCTCCAGCGTCAGGAGCAAGAAATGTCTTTTCCCTTCGGTGCCTTCCAAGAGGCAGAGAAAGGGCAGTCCAGGACCACAGAGGTGTGTCTGCCTTTTCTCAGATATGCATTTCATGGCATTTCAAGGGGCTCGCTGCTTTTCTGCAAATAACGAAGGGTGAGAATGGGACCTAAATGATGAGATGCTCGTGATTAGGAGCAAGTGTTGCTGATTTCTGTTTGCTGGGAGTACAATCCAGGACAGGGATGGACACCAGTGGAGTATTTTATCAATGAGAGCAGAGTAGAAAAGCTCCTCTGTTTCTCTACTTGCTTAAAAATCACAGCAAAATGTCACAGCCAAACCCTATTTCATAAGAGTTTGTTTTTCCCGCGTGCCACCCCTGCGTCTCCACAGCCGGTACCCACCGGTGCCACTGCACTATTTGCCCTAGAGCCAGCTTGAACTATTCCACCTCGATCAATTCATCTCAGCTACTTACACCAGCAAGTCAGGACGATGAAACATCATTAGCCTTTTATCTGAAAATACACTCATCTCAGGAATTTACCTGTGCTTTTTCTCTGTTTCTCCAGTGAGAAATTACTGTGTCTGTCAACAAGTGCCCTTCCATTAAACCTGCGCTTGTTTATTTTAAAATAAAAGTAAGCTGCCACATTGAGCACAAAAACAGGCAGCTTTTCATGTGGGAATCTGAAAGAATATTATATTAAAATGCACATTTCTTTGCTTCTCTTCTGAATCTCATGAGACTCTCTTCCAGGAAATTTCGGCTGGCAACTGCTTTCCTCCACATTAATGTGAATCAAGCCTTTTCAACTATAAAAGTTTCTTCATGTAATACACAGCGCTTTTTAGTGTAGTTTGCCTTAAAATAAACAATAAAATTGTTCTTTTGCCCACCATTCCCTGTGTTCCTGCAGTCAAAGCTGCAGTCACACACCCTGGTCCCCCAAGGCAGGGCTGGAGAAACGTGGGCGAGCGCAGTGCCCTGATGCCGGGCTGGTGGGGATCCTGGTCCTGGGAGCAGCCCATGGAGGGAGGGCATTCCTGGGGGAGGCACGGAGGAGGATCCCACCAACCCCAGGGCCTCTTTCTGTACTGTCCACGGGACAGGTCCCGGACCCTCAGCAAAATCCCCCTGGCTGGGGTAGTGTCGTGGTATGTGAAAGGTGTCACCCAGCATCGTGCCCTGTGCAGGTGGCCTCACACAGGTTCTCCAGAGCTCCAGTTTCAGTCCCACTGCACATGGAGCCAGACTGGGGACATCCTGCGCTGGAGGTGACACTGGCCCAGGGTGCCCAGAGAAGCTGTGGATGCCCCATCCCTGGAGGGGTTCAAGGCCAGGCTGGATGAGGCTTTGGGCAACCTGGGCTAGTGGGAGGTGTCCCTGCCCATGGCAGGGGGGGAACTGGATGGGCTCTAAGGTCCCTTCCAACCCAAACCATCCTGGGATTCTGTGATTCTATGAAGATGACTTGATGCATGGTTCTGCTGGGGCTGCACATTAAAGACCTGTGGCTCCCCAAGGGCTCTTGCACACAGAACGGTAGCTGGAAAGACTGCCTGGGCCTCTGTTTTCTACATTCTTATTTTGTTTTTCTCTGCAGAGTAAAATATCAACTTTATACTGATGCATACTCTATACACGCTCTGCCCTGTCCCCTATCCAGGTCACCATCTCCAAACCCTTCCCCCGTGCAAATCAAACTCAAGTTGAAGAAGATGACGGCAGGAGGTTGGGTGCGCGGTGGTCTCCTCGGAGCACGAAACGTGGGTGCTGGCTTGTCAGAAAAGAGCTGTGATACAGATGTGTGTGTTCAGCCCGTGAGGCTGCGGTAATTAAAAGTCCTCGCTGGGATTCTGGCTGACCCTCAGCTTTATATACACACGGATGTCAAATGTCAAACTGTCTCCCCAGCTCCAGCAAAACCGGCCTGATGAGACAGCCGCTAGTGAAAGCCGAGCAGTCTGTTGGGACATCTGGCATTCAGCATAATTGTTTATGAGACGAAACTCGCCAGGAGCAGCAGCAGGCCAAATTGGAAAGAACTAATGGCTAAATATTGGGGAATTATCTGGCTGGAGCAGTACAGCCCAACCTGGTTAATTAGGAGGTTGCAATGAATATGGAATCGCTGTTAATTTTAACCCACCGTGCCTTTCCTGAGGCGAAATAGTGAGAGTATCAGAATTATGTGATTTGGTAAATGGTGGAAGGGAATGTTTAGTAACGGTGGATTTTCTTCTTTATCTTAAGTTTTCCTTAAGTTATTCTTTGCCCTTCATCCAACAGACACACACCCACTCCAGCAAGGCGGCTGAGCCGATAGCAGCAAACACACCAGGGTTTGGCCCTGAGTGCCTCTTCAGTGCCTTCTGCAGGAGTTTTTCAGTGGTATCAGGACCCCGATGCCTGCCCACTGCGGACAGAGGACCCCTGTCCAGTGCTGCAGGCTCCCAGCCCCACCACGGCTTCCCGTGGTCCCCGCAGCGCCGCCCATCGCTGGGTTCCCCCCGCACTGACTGGGACCCAGAGCGTTGCTGCTGTGGGGGGAGATGGGGTGGTGGGATGTGAGGCAGGATGAGGGTGATGTGTGTCCCCAGTGCTGCTGTGAGGGTTGTCGAGGTGGGCAGGACAGTCAGGGGACATCTCTGTGGGGGCCTGGGGCAAAGGGGCTGCACGGGAAATGAGGGGAGAGGGTAGGGCCAGGGGCACTGAAGGGGCTGGGGTCTGCAGGTGGAGGGGGTTTGGGGCAGGAGAGAGGTGTAATGAAGTGGCAGAGGGTGTAGGATAGGGCTCTGCAGTGGGGCCGGAGGCGTCGGTTGCTGGGGCTGAAGGTCCAAAGGGCTGTGTCGGAGGGGGCTGATGTTACTGGGGGACACTCCTTGCCACTAGAGTGATCCAGTTCAGGAACTGGGACATGGAGAGCATGATGCTGCCTCCACCTTGCGCAAGGGGAATAGTGGTTTGTGCACTGTCACACCTGAGCTAAGCTGCTGCATTGCTGCCAAGGGGTTCAGGTCATATGCTGTCCCTCTGCTCACAAAGGAGCCGTTAAATGATGTATGAAGGGTTTATGTTATGTACTGAGAGCGTGTCCTCAGCACAGCTGGGTGCTCCTCCAGAGCTGTGCTGCCCAAGGATGCTCTCCCCTGAGCAGTGGAACAGCTTTGGGTTTTGCCTTCCTCAGTTTAGACCTTCATGAAGCAGCTGTGAAGGCCATGCTAGATGGTGAAGGAGGCTGCTGGATTCCAAATCCATGGTTCACTTCAGACATGAGTGCTGCAATGCAGAGAAACTCAAGGGACAGAAAGACAAACACACTAAAAGCATCCTGTCTGTGTCAGGGCTTAGGTGGATGAAGGCTGTGGCACTGCAGATACCAACCCACGAGCAGACGAACTTGGTTCACTCCAACAGTCAGCCAAAGACTGGCCTGACGAGCAAGGGAGAGCCCCCCAAGCCTCAGCAATCCCTTCTGAGGCATCTCTGAGTTTGGGATGATCTGTTCAGCCTCATCATCTCATGGGGGGGGGGGACGGAGCTGTTTGTATGGCACCTGGGTGACAATCCAAGTCAGGTTGCTTTGAGAGAAATCTTCCAACTCATTAAAGCTGGTGACATTTCCACCCTCATTGTGTCATGCATTAACCCACAAACAGTACCAACTCCCACCTCACTGTGTTAGGTGACCACAGTAAGGCTAAAACCATCTCCGGCTATTGTAAGAAACCACCACAGCCTGGAAGCCCATTCCCTCAACAAGCCAAATGAAATCGGTCTGGATTTTGGACCGTCACCTCTGGACACTTTCCATGGAAACATCCAAGCTTTCAGCAGGGTCTGGGGCAGGGCTTGGCAAGAGAAACATGCACTTCTTATTCTCTCTCTGTATTAGCACCGATTTGGGTGATCAGGCTTATACCTTAGCTAATGCTCCCATTTCATAGTTTCATATCTCGAATTTCAGAGTTCTCAAACTGCACCCAGCATTCCTGGACTGTAGTTTTGATCTCTTCTGGAAATGCCTGGATGACAGGGACTTCAGCATTAGAGAGTGATGTGCATCAGTGCAGCATCGCAGGAGGGTGACGCTGGTTCCTTTCTTTCTTAACTCAGGCATACGACTTCCCGTTTGGAAAGTTCATGGAAATTCCCCAAGTCACTCAGCAGGTTCATCCTCTGTTGAATTCATGATCAAGCTGTTGTCCATGGTGCGTGAATTTATGGAAAGCAGAGCTGCTATGAAGGGTTGAACATTTCCCCTTAATGGAAAGTTCAGATAAGAGCTTGGAAGCAGTACAGATACCTCGGACAGGAGGAGCTCTAGGTGCCAGACCGGGTCTGCTCCCCACCGTGTGGCATCTTCCATGTGCTGACATACATCCTCCAGCAAAGGCATCTTCTGGTGTGTCTGGTCCTGGCCAGTCTCAAAACCAAGCACTGATTTTGAACCACCTAATTCTTACTATTTGTCTGAGAAAATGTAGAATAGTGATGTCTGTTACCACTAGAAAACAAGCCCTACCTCTGTGCAGCTCCCAGCCCAGTCCCTCAGCCCTTCTTTCCTCACCTGCTCCACTTCTCTGAGGACCCAGGGGAGATGACCTAAAATTTTTAGGAAGGAAGGCTTTTTGTGCAACAGGTTCCCAGTAACCTTTCTTACTTAAACTTAAATTTATCTCATATCTCAAAATCTGAATGCGTCTGGCTGTAGAACATTGATATGGACAACAGAAAATAGACTGTAATGAACTGCACTTTCCACATTATTTGTGGTGAAGTATTTTTACAGGAAATTTCAAAACATGTCTGGTAGGACATCAGTTGGTTCCTGTATCTGCTGAAGTGAAATAAAATTCTGTGTTTTTATTAATAGCTGTGAAAATTCTTAGCAGGCGTTAATAAGTAGGAGAAAAATCTTTTCTCCCTTTTTTATTCCCCTCAAGGAAATAAATTATTATGTCAGAATTTAAAAGAATTTAGGAACTAAAAATGTGGAAAGATACTGGGTGGGATTTATGAAAACACAAAGGCAAGAAATAAACCTTTACTCCCACTAAAATGCATTCCTTGCTGGTGCAGTGGCACAGCTGCGTGCATTTTATACCATTTGTACAATGTTATCTTTCTTCTCAAATATTTAAAAACCCGTTATGCTGCTGGGAAAGCTCACTCAGGGGTATGTCATTTTAGCTTTTCATCAAGCTGCAACATGTGTATTTGTTAGTATACATTTAAAACAAGCAAGCATTCCTCATTCACCTGGCATCAGTCAGAGATGAGGAATTTTTAGCTCTCGCTCCCGAGCAGAGCGATCTCAGGGAGCCACCAGTGCTGAGTTATGGGATGGCTTGGGTCAGGGTGAGATGTACCGGCAGCACCTTCTGCTCCAAACAATCCTGCCTTGCCAGCAGCAAAGAGAGGAGCTGAGAAGAGGAGCAGTACCCGTGTGCAAGGCTGGGTGAAGGGTTTAGAGCTGAAACATCAAGACTTTCACAAAAACTTGCCTGTTTGCACCCTCAAAAGCCAGAGGTGTCAGCACTTTGCAGGATGACTGACCAGCCAGGTAAGGACGGACCAGCCTGCTTCCAGTGATGGGAGACACGAGTTCCTGCAGCAATCCATACACCTGGTCAACGTGCCTCAGTGGTAGGTCAACACTCCACATGTGCCTTCGCATTCTTACTGATACATCCTCACCCTGCTGTTACCTGGACCAGGAACCCGGACACTGGTAAATGCCAGCAATCACCAACTTAGCGAAAAAAATTGGTGAAGGAGACCACCTGCGATCTGCAGGAGACACGGGCTCAGAGACCCTGAGAAAGCTACGGCTGCCTGTCCTGCCCACCCTGGTCTCCAGACCCTCGTACTGCTCACAGGGTGCATCTTGCTAAGACAGGGGAGGGTGGGTTTGGATGCCCCTGGTGAGGGCAGGCCAAGGGGGCAACTTGCCTAGATAAGAGAAAACCTCTCAAAAATTAAGTAAATGCATAACATACACGGAAAATGGGAAGATGCCATCAAATGAAAGCAAAGGGTACTGGGGCAGGTGGAGCTGTGTGCTGGAGGATCTGGACATGCCTGATGTGCTGTATGAAGATCATCAGGGTCTTTGAAGTCCTGACGCTAAAACCAGGGATTTCTGCCTATAAAGGTGTGTCCAGGTTTGGCAGAAGTGGGGGTGGCAGAAGCCCTGGCTGTGGATCCCACCTGGGGTTTTGCAGAGAGGCAATCCCAATGGCCATCCAGAGCCCTCCTCACCGCCTGTGCCCCCTGAGCCTGCTTCCTCCAGAAGAAAGTTGCTTTTTCCAACAACCCCCCAGCTATAAACCCTCCTCTGCAGAGCAGACACGGGCCTTGCTGGGTGTCCCAGTGCTCCGGGTGGTTGGCAATGCTCATGGGGTCTTGCTTCGTGTCCAAGGCATGGGTGGAGGTGGAGGCAAAGCAGGAGGCCGAGGTTGGAGGGACGGTCAGCCTGGTCCAGTGTGCATCCCAATCCGGTGTGCGTCCCCCAAGCACAGCCCTTGCCCCATGCACCGCGTGCAGATTTTGCAATTATTGGCTTTTCAGAGAGTTTTGAAATGGCCTTCAGGTTGGTGAAGATGAGCTGCAGGTAATACCCCACCGGCAGGTACCTGTGTCACCAGCATGCACCTGCGTGGATGGGAACGGCGGCACCCACGCGGCTGCGGTGAGCGTGAATCCTGCTCGTTTCCCACGGCATCGGTGTCGGGAGCCTGGCGTGGTTCAAATAACTGTGATTACAGCCTCGCATTTCCAGTGATTCAATTAACAGACTGATTAGTGAGATACTATTCCATCTCATAATTAGATTAATGAAAGCATTCATTCAGAAGTTGTTATCTCACTTAATAATGACCTCACTGATTATTCTATCTCCTTTAACTGAGTGACTGATTTTGATTAAAATAAATATAGCTCACAGCACCTGGAAATTCGTTCTTCTATTTAGAAGGAATCTGATAGAAAGAGATTCTCTTTTAAGAATTTATTGAGAGTGATTAAATATTTTGGTCCTCCTGAGGCTGAATTTTCATGTTCTTAAAGATGACATTTTTGAAATATTTGATGATAAAATATTTATTAAGCTCTGTATTTCTATTTTCAATACATCTGTTTCTACTTTGACTGTTTGAACATAATTTCAGCAGAAATATATATTTGCATGCTGAGCCGATTTAAAGAAAACACCCGCAAGTGCTTATACACACGCACACACACATTTGCACACACACACCGACAACATACCACTGAACCCCACTATTCATTTCATCCTGAACTTTACGTAACGATTTCTGATTTAGGAACAAACACTGCCATCAGTCATTTAGCCCATTGAGTTTATCAGATCCCTGCCTCTTCTGATGTTGTTTTGTACATTAACCTGTTTTCTTAAAGCAGTAAGAATGAGGAAGCGTAACTGCTAACCACTTTAATATGAGCGAGGCGAACAGGCAGGGAAATAGAGTTAGCAGGTTTGTAGGAAAAGCAAAACACATCTGATTACCATGGCATGACAATTAGTGGCAATCACAGAACTTGTGCGAGTTTGAACAACTCCAACCATCTCAGCGGCAGAGCAACGATGAACATGACCACTGGCTGGGGAGGCACTGATGGTCCTTCACTGGACAGAAACGGCATTTTATCAAAAAATATCGAGGTTTTTTCAAAGAGTGCCTGGAGCAGCCCCTGAAGGAAGAGCACCTGGGGGGATGTGCTCCTCTTGCTCCCATGGGAAGGGACCAGCAGGAACCAGATTCTCCTGTGACCCAAGGGGACCTGGTGCCCTCCCTTTTCAGTCATGGTGAAAGGATGCTCATGGCCATGGGGGGACGGCACCCTGCTCCTTCCACACTTCATTCCTAAGCACTGAGGCCTCTCTGTGCCACCACATCTGCTCTTTAGTGTTTCAGTTCACATGTGCAATATTGCAGGGTGAGCCACCGGGCTGCTGCGCTCTCCCTCTGGAATAAGTGATCCTTCGAGAACTGCGTGGTTTTGCTCTGGTTAAGAAGAAATCGCATGGGAGCTCAGGACAGCAGACTGGCTCTGCTCACACAGGGGATGGGGGGAAACAGACCTTTGCTGGAGTGGAGCACAGGCTCGCAAAGATACAGGAATAACTATCGGCCACATTCAAGTTGGGTTAGTGTTTAACCATAGGATCATTGCAGAATCACAGGATGGTTTGGGTGGGAAGGGACCTTAAAGTGCATCCAGTGCTACCCCCTACCATGGGCAGGGACACCTCCCACTAGCCCAGGTTGCCCAAAGCCTCATCCAGCCTGGCCTTGAACCCCTCCAGGGATGGGGCATCCACAGCTTCTCTGGGCAACCTGGGCCACTGCCTCACCACCCTCAATCGATGCAGCCAGTTTTCTCCAAAGGCAGCCACCAAGTCATGGTCAGCTTGAGGCCGACACAACAGCAGCATCAAAACTAACCGCTGATAATGGAAGGAAAAACATTCACTGGTGTGGTGCAGGTGACAACAGGGTCTGGGCTAGCACAGCCAGGGAGACGCTGGAATTTCCCATCTTCTCAGGCACCAAATACCCTGACAAGCAGAACCAATGCCCGATCCTGCTAGGAGCAGGTCACCTCCCATCACGGTGGTTTCCAGCTACCACAGTCCATGTTTGCACATCCCATACAGCACAGTCTGGACACAGCGAGGCTGCCACCTCCCCCAGCACCTCTGCAAGGTCCCTTATTCCGCCTCCCACCCTCCTCTCCAGAGGGAACACTGCATGGCACCCTCCTGCCTCAAACTCCATCACCGAATGTCCGGAGTATTAAATACCATTCTGCCCGACATCGCACATACTTCACATTCCTGGCTTCTCATGTCTTGAATTTCCCTTTGTATCTCAGGTCTCAAAAAGCTTTGGTGCCCATATAAAACAGACACAAGCTTTAACTAGAACCGACTGTGTTTCTAATTGACACTTAAACACTTCCAGCCTATCCAACCCATCTGTGTCCCTAAATCCTACTTACACCATTTTCCCTGGGCTGCCAAAATGCCCTCCTGGAGCTCAGAAAGATGCTGCCAGAGCTGCAGAGGATCACTGGGCTTTGGAGTGCTGGGGCCACTGCCCTGCTAGTTCCAGCAAGCCAGAAGAAAACAGAGGAGCAGAGCAGCCACCGAAGACAAAAGCCTTCGTTTTGATCAGAAATACCCGTGACAATGAAGAGAGGAGAGGGGAAAAAACTTTAAGGAGAGAGTCAGGTTCAGCAGGATCTGAATTTGCTTCGAGACCTTTCCATTTGGCATGTTAAAGCTTCTCCCTCTTGATTTTTTCCTTCTTGGGCTCCCTGGCACATTTATTCTGGCTGCAAAGTGATGGTCTCAGGGCAAAACTTCACCTTCTGGAGAGCCCGCGGGCAAAAATCTGCCTGACACACTCCTCTTCCCACTCTGTGCCCTTCAGTTCTGCTTCAAAAGTCATTTCCCTCCCTAGCTTTGTTCCTTATATATATATAAATGTTTACTTGAAGGTTAAAACCCCGTTATCTGTGAGTCAGGAGAGGAATCTGATGTGCACGGCACTAAGGTGCTGTCTGGACAAAGATACTGTAACGAGGATGTAATTAAGTGAAAGCTGCCTCAGGATATCAGAGTGGACAGGAATTTTCTGCTGGTTTTCAGACTCCAGCACCTTCCTGAGTGAACAGGGAAAATGGGCAGAACTTGACGAAAAGGTGTCACTCCAGAAACACAAAAATTTGTCATCACCCATAATTAGAAATTGAGAAACCTGCAGAGCAGAGGGATGTTGGAGAGGACTTTTCTCCTGAGACGAGGCGAACACCTTGCCATGACCATGAAGTCCTAAACCTGAAGCCACACAACCCCCACCAAACTTGTCCCAGGCTCGTACAGCTTTCCCAGACTTGGCATGACTCTGTGTGCTTGGACTCCACGTCTGCTCCTTCCCTGGGAGCTCTCTGATCCCTGGAGAGCTCTCTGATCCCTGGAGAGCAGAAGATCAGTCTGACAAAATGAGTCTAACTGGTCAGCTCCAGTACCACGGAAGACCCGTCTGGTCCAGCCCAGGTTTCTGTGGTAGTGATCCATACGTGAAGATGGCTCCACTGAAGCTCCCACACAGGTCAGGGACATTATCTTATCCATTTCCTCACCTTCCATTTCCAAAAGCTGTCTGGCCACCAGCCGTTGCCATTGTGGAAGCATTGGGCTGGTGCCTGGCGGGCAGAGGGGCTCTGGGCACTCTCAGGTCCCACAGCACAAAGCAAATGATCCAAGGGGATGGGTAGATTTAGACTAGACAGTAGGAAGAAATTCTTCACTGTGTGCGGGGCGAGGCAGTGGCCCAGGGTGCCCAGAGAAGCTGTGGATGCCCCATCCCTGGAGGGGTTCAAGGCCAGGCTGGATGAGGCTTTGGGCAACCTGGGCTAGTGGGAGGTGTCCCTGCCCATGGCAGGGGGTGGCACTGGATGATCTCTAAGGTCTTTCCAGCCCAAACCGTTCTATGATTCTATGAGATGTTCCAGCGCAGTGACACGCTGACAGCATCCTACAGCCGTGTGGTACCCAGCACACACCCACACAAACTCAGCACCGTGGGACGGTGTGTGCCCCACCGCCCCGCACCACGGTGCAAACCAGACAGCCGGCGCACACATCACTGAGAAGGCTACACATGCATGCGACACTGTGCTTACTGTTGGAGGGGATTTTAGCATTCAGCTCCTTGCGCCGTATGTGAAGCCTGTCTTCTGTTTTTCATTTTATTTTTGGTGTATTTCTTCAGGAGAAATCATTATGGATTTTTTTTTTTTCCCCTAGCATTTCAGGCTGGAGGTACTGAAACGGATCTGACTGAAATAGCTCCAGCCACGTTGGACTCGGATTAGAAATAGAGCCGTCGAGTCCTTCCCCCCAGAGGTGTAGTTGGAGGCTCTCAGGTTTATAGATTTGTTGGGAAAATTAAGCAAAACTAAAAAGTGACAGCAGCAGGCTATGTCTTATTCTGAACTATGCTTTGTCTTCAGTCTCTTCTAAGGAGTGGTTTCTCAGGAAATCTGTGATCAGGGAGGTACGGCAGCCCTTGAACTTGTAATTCAGGAAGCACACAGGGGAGCATTGATGGTTCGTGCTGCTGAACGTACCACTCGCAGCCTCATCTTCTCTCCTCCCAGACCACCACACAGTGCCCTCCAGCCCAAATTCTCAAAGGGGCTGTCTCCCTTTTGCATGCACGGATGGATGTTTCTCTGCCTTTTAATCCTGAAGGACCACTTCGCCTGAGAAAAAAAGAAAATAAAATACCCACAGAATATTTTCTGCAGTACCTCCACATGATTTTCATTTGCAGCCAAACAAAAACAACATTAAATTCTTGAAGTCCCCTTATAGTTTTTATTTTCTCATAGGTTTTTTTTCCTCTACTTACTGACTCTGGAATTCACAAGTGTGTTTCCTACACCCTTTTCACAATGACCTTGCAGAACATTGACCAACGTGATATCCACTGAGATACAAAATTTTATACATTTTCAAAGCCAAAAATTGTACTGACCACTTTGACCCACACACAGGAGCAAAACCTTGTCACAGAGGGGTAGGTTTGGGGGCAGGGAGGAAGTGCCTTTTTTTTTTTTTTTCTTTTATCAAAACGTAATGTTTCCTCTTGTTTGATCTCGAGGTTTAGTGCAAAGTTCAGTTTATTTGTAGACACAGAACACATTTTCAGTATTGCTTTCCCTTCGTGACCATTCAGCTTCCATTCTCTCGGCTGTTACACCTATCAGGCTATTTCCAAATGCCCCAGAGGTGTTTGTGGACTGAACAAGACTTGACTTTTTAATATAAAATCAAAACAGAGGCATCAGAAGAAGCAAAACTGAAGCACTACCCAAAAAATTCCACGAACAGATTTATTTCCCTTTGCAGGTCTCCTTTGAACAGCCAAGGAGCTGTTGTGTGAATGCTGCCCTACAGTCGATATCCCCAGTTTCCATTGTGGTTTTGATGAGTACAACCATAAAAATACCCCTGGAGCTAGATTGTGCCTCAGAAACAGGAAGATTTTTTTTTTTTTCTAATTTTCTCCTGACTGGATACCAGCAATTCTGAACATTTTGAATTGAAGTGACGCGGTGACTTGGCAGAGCCTGTCAGCTTCCCGAAAAGAACATGAGTATTTCTAAAGGAGCACAAGAGCTTCTAAAGGAGGTTGCAGAATGTTAATTGCCTATGGATACTGTAAAATGAGAACTAAAATACCAAAGGTTGCTAGGTCCCCATCAGTCATTTTTTTTCTCCAGAATTCAGGCAGTGGCTCAGACTTGTTATAAAGGTAAAAAGCTTTTTCTTATGTACCTGCAGACGCAGGATGAGACTTGTCCCTGTCTTTCCCTCCCAGATTCGGGTCAGAAAAATCTATCTCCATCTACAGAATCCGTGCAAGACTGACATTCTCCTCTGTGCGTTTCTGACGTGCAACCTTTAGAGGCTTTAACAGAGCAAGAAATCAGAATGAACACATTAAAACCTGTAAAATAAGAAACGTGGGCTAAAACAACCGTCTCTACACGGAAACCTCAATGTTCCCATCTATCTACTCCGCTCCAGACAGTGGATGAGAGACCATATCTGTCCCGTTTAAACCATTATAGCTCTCTGCATCCCCGAGGTGCAGCCAATGGCAGAATTCATCCCTGCCTGTTGAGCTTTTGCTGCAGAAAATTTGGAGGCTGATGGGTGAATATTTGCTTTCAACGTGTGTGATGATTACGGTAACCATGGCACAATAACACCTCCAGCTGAGCTCGGTCCCTCCTGGGCAGGCGCTGTTTAATATACCGTCACTGCAGTCGTCAGACCCTCTGGTTGATGGTGCGGTGCTGTGCGGACATACCCAGCCTTGCAAGAGCAAAGGACAAACCCAGCCCCGCAAAGAGCAAATTGAGGCAGTAAAAGCAAGTTAGCCCGTGTGCTGGACTAATGAAATGAGCCGGTTAATCCAAAGTACAGCATGTTACCCTTCCACCGTGTTCCTCTGCCCGTTCCTGATGTAGGTCCTCCAGAGCTGGGCTGCTCTTTGCGCGGTCTGGCATGACGTTCTCCAGGAGAAAGGGCTGTGTGTTACTCTCGGGGTGCTCGCTGTCATTATTTAGAGCTGGCCATGCTTTATCAGACGTCTGAGGGTGGGATGAGGTCTTAGGGTGCCACAGGAAAAGAGCGGGGTGGTCTCTGAGGACCTATAAGGCACTTATGATACAAAGAGATAAGCCTGATACGGATGCCCAGTGAGATAAAGACGTAACTTGTATTACACCAATTTATCAATGAGAGGAAAGGCTTTAGCCTCTGTGCCCTTCAGAACAGAGTGAGGGCTCTGGATGTGTCTTCCTGGATTTCAGTGTTCATGTTAGGAGGAGAGATGGAGGCCAATTCAACGTAAATACAAGATGAAAAACCTCCAGCTCAGCATCAGTATCTGTCTTTAAGAATAAGCAGAAACGGTCAGGTTTCTGAAGCAGTCAGATCTAAATAATGAATGTGAGTAAAGAATGGGCCATTAAAAATGCTTCAAATTCTGCATCTGAAATACTTCAGTGTCCTTGTTCTGTGAAGGACATTCAGCTTGGCCTATTTGCACGCTGCAAGAAATGCAACTCCTCCTGGAAATGTGTAAAGCTCTTCAAAAAGTCTCTGTGCTTCTGCTGAATTGTGGCTCAATATCTCCTGGAACCACAACGATGCGTTTTCACAACAGGGCAACAGCTCTGCTCTTGCTGCCTGCACCATCCTCGTTCTTCTTCATGGTCCAGTCGCTGCTGAACAGATCTTTGGTAGCTGATCTCCCAGGCTTTGCTGCTGGCGAAGATCATAAGGAGCCCAACACTTGGGCCATGCATGCGAGTGTGTCTACGATTACGATTATGCACAGAGTTGGGAGCACAAAACTCACGTTAGAGTGCTGTGGCAAATGGAGCGCTTCACTATTACAGTCACGGGGTCACTGGTGTCCTCATGGACCTGCCTGGTCCACCCTTTGCCCTGGGGCCAGATGAGCTCTGTCTATGGGATACTCAAGAGAAGTTTGTCTTTCTGGAAGACTAACAAAGACACACACTCAACAGTCTTCGACGCAAGCAGCTTGTGTGTGTAGTTATCCTTGGGAAGGTTTTCCCAGCAGCTAAATCAAATCATCCCTGGAGCAAATTTCTCATCCTGCCTGCCCGAGACTGGGCAAGACCTCTTTGGAGATGTTCTCAGCACTAATGGTTCTGTTCCTATCCCTCCTTCTCTGCTGTAGCTTTAGCAACCCACAGCTTTCTAGACTTCCAGTCGCCTTCATCACTCCCCTCTGTGCCAGCTGTCCCAAGTTTTTTTTGAAGTGCAGAGCCTGAGCCTGGATCCCGGCTCCGGCTGAGGCCTCCACAGCGCTGAGAAGAAAAAGGAAATGTGGTCCAAATCCAGCAGGTGAAACACCCGTTTACGGACTCCCGTATGTAGCTGGTCTCTTCGTAACAGCAGAGCATCACTACTCATATGTTCCTCCATCTCTTCCCAAATCCTGCTCTCCAGCCAGCTGTTCCACCCAGGATGACTGGTACCAAGTGTTACTGAGTATTACTCTTTTTTTTTTAGATATTTTTTCCTTCCCTAGACTGTTTGTCAAGTTTACCAATAAATTTTGAAATTTAACCCTGTCTATTGACATGTTTACAGACCCTTTGGACTTGGTATCTTCCACGGCTTTAAAATGCACATTCTTACTTCGTCATCCAGCTCCCGGGGCACATGTCTTTTTTTTTTTTTTTTTTTTACACT
>WKFP01014927.1:234920-270336 GCA_011057875.1 Pterocles orientalis | reverse complement strand
AACACCGCTGTGGGATCCTCCACCTCTGCTGCTGTTGGCAGCATCCTGAGTGAGGAGGGAGTGCCCATCAACTCCGGGGGCTTCAACCTCTCTGGCTTTGGTGGCCGCTTCTCCAGCAGAAGGTGCCTGCTTTGAAAAATCCATGCCGACCGTCCAGTGAGTGCATCGACCAGGAAGCCCAAAGCCAGGTGCCGGACTGAGGACGCAGCTGCTGGCCAGGGTTTCCAGATGGGTTGAGCACCCTTGTGTCCTCCTGCAAAGGAGGGAGAGAAGCAAGGTGCCAGCCTGTGCTGTCTGGAAACACGGCCAACTGATGTCGTCTTCTTCTTCTCCTGCTTTCTTCTCTGCACCGTGAGTCCCTGTTGTCTGCTGCTCTCCTGTGCCATGGGTTCATCCCCAAGCAAGTGGAGAGGGGTCCTGCCCATCAGCCTCTCCCCATGTGTGTGGGAGGAAGACGTGTGTCCCATGGCTGTGAAGGGGTGTCCGAGTGTCAGCTGTCCTTGTAGCAGCCTGGACCGGGTCCCTTCCACCATGCACTGCTTTTTTTCACTCTTTAGACTCATTAAAGTTTATGCTGCATAGTAGTTTCGTGTCTCCTGGATTTCCTTCTCTCCTGGGATGTTCAGCTAAGCTGTCTGGGGGGAAATGGGGTGCCCTGGAGGGAGGAGTGTGGGTGGCTTTAGGGAAGATGGTGGAACTGTGTTGTGTGTGGAGGAGCTGAGTACCCTCAAGGTCCATGGTCATTGGAGGAGACATGGTACTTTGGATGGTTGTGTGGATGTTGTCTCATTATACAAAGGGTGGCCAGGAGATCCCCCAGGCACACTTGAGTGACAAGTGAACCTGGATATGGCCTTCCAGTGGATGAGGCAAGGTGTTGACCTGCTGGAACACATTTCTGTTCTAGCTAACTGCCGCCTGGCCAAGTCTCTGATGACAACTTACCATCTCCAATGTGTCCTTGACCTTTTCTCCTCCAAGTGTTTCTTCCAAACCCTGGATGCAGAGGGAGTGACAAAAGAGTTGAAGGGACACGTGGCAGGCCAGGTCAATTTTGTAAAGGGAGATGTGAGCCCTCTGCTGAATCTTGGCCTGATGGGATTGAGTTGAACACGAGTATATAAAGTAGGTAGGGGAGGTGTACGGCCACACAAGGATCATCCTCCCTCATCTTCCAGTGATGGGTAGCATTGGTGATCTGTCTTGGAAACCGTGCAGAGGTCTAGAAGGGAGCAGGAAAAGCATCTTACCCTGCACTGGAGTAGTCTTGTGGTCAAAAGCATTAAGTGTTGCCAAGTCTTTCTGTGTGTGTCACTGTGTCCTGAAGGGATGAAAGTCTGGAGCAGGCATGTGGCAAATTCTCCAGAAACCCCCCTGAGCTGCTGTGCAGGCTGTGCCTGGAGAAGTGCCAAGCAGTGATCCTTTTGTCCCTCCAGAAAGGCCTCAAGCTGTAGAGCCTGAGGGAGTGGTACCCTGCCAGTTCTGGTCTTATTCCCTCTGTCCCATGCACTTGCCCTCCACAGACAGTGCTTTGCTCCTGCTGCTCTGGTCGTGCTTAAGGTAAGCTAATAAGTCCTTCTTGTGTGGCCCTCCCTCCCCAAACAGTCCTTGAAAGACTGGTGGACCCTGCTTGCTTCTGAGCAGAGTTCCATGTCCTGTGGAAATCCTGCCAAGGATTTGGTCTGCCTTGTGCCAGCAAAGTGGATGGCCAAAGCAGATGTTGTGGCAAAGCCATGGGCAGAATAAAGGACGTGTATGGATTGGCCAACATGTACTTTGACTACAGAAGTGCCTCCTACCTTACCAGAGGCCTCCAGCAAAGGATGTTTGGAGGAGAATAGACTTCGTTCTTAACCATATCTAGTCTTGTGTGTGAGGCAGTCTGGGACGCAGGAGAGAAGGAAGATGGCAAAATATGCAGGAAAACTTCTGCTGAGAGCAAAACTCAATCTGACAAAGAGTCTAAAAGCCAAGAGCAGAGGTGCCCTGCCTAGAGCGGTAATGCCTCACGGAGGAATTGTGAGGACAACATGGGAGGGAGGGACTGATGATGCCAACCCTTGTATGTGGCTGACCAGGCTGAAGCCTCAGGGCTAGGAGGAGACCTGTTCCATTCTTTAGGTAATATTTTAAAGTGAAGCCCTGGAGGGCAAGGGGCTGGCATCAGCTGGTGAGGCAGGACGCTCTTCATCCCTGGCTGTACCATCAGCCTGTGCTGACGTGTCATTTCCCCTGGAAATGCTTTAGTCTCTAATTGTGTCCCTTGGAAGGAGCCTGTGTGGCTGAAAGGGCATGTCATGAAGAGGGAAATGAAAAGGCAGCGTTGCAGGGAACATAAGCAGCGTCACCATTTCTTTAATTGTGATGTTTTGCATGCAAGATGAGCTTGTTGGTAAACAGGTTACATGTACAAAGGGTGCCTGTGGGCCTGGGGCGGTGTGGAGCAGTATAAAAGCCAGTGCAACTGCAGGCTCCTCATCCACTTCTCTTGCCTTCTCCTCCTTGGTGAACAAGGTGAGCTGGAAGCACCTTTGCTTCACTCTTCTCTTGCTCTTGCTCTTCTCTTTGTCTTATGGCTTCGGTATAGCTCTTTGCGTTGTGTTCCTGAATCTCAGCTCCTTGCCAAAGTGGGGGGAAAGGTGGGAGAAGGTGTTGGGGTTTCTTGGCAGGGCTCCTTTGGGACTGGGTTTCTCTCATCTCTCTTCCTCCCTGTACAGCCTGTCCCTGCTCCCCAGCCTGTGCCTTTGCTCTTGCTGAGCAGGCTGTCAGGCTGCATCTCACACACTGCCTGTGCTTTCCCTGCCCTCTCTCCCAGGTACACCTCCATCCCACAGCCATGTCCTGCTACGATCTGTGCCGTCCCTGTGGCCCAACTCCTCTGGCCAACAGCTGCAACGAGCCCTGCATCAGGCAGTGCCAGGACTCCCGCGTGGTGATCCAGCCCTCGCCCGTGGTGGTCACCCTGCCCGGACCCATCCTCAGCTCCTTCCCCCAGAACACCGCTGTGGGATCCTCCACCTCTGCTGCTGTTGGCAGCATCCTGAGTGAGGAGGGAGTGCCCATCAACTCCGGGGGCTTCAACCTCTCTGGCTTTGGTGGCCGCTTCTACAACAGAAGGTGCGTCTAGAAGCTGAAGCCAGGCCAGACGTCCAGTGAGTGCATCGACCAGGAAGCCCAAAGCCAGGTGCCGGACTGAGGACGCAGCTGCTGGCCAGGGTTTCCAGATGGGTTGAGCACCCTTGTGTCCTCCTGCAAAGGAGGGAGAGAAGCAAGGTGCCAGCCTGTGCTGTCTGGAAACACGGCCAACTGATGTCGTCTTCTTCTTCTCCTGCTTTCTTCTCTGCATCCTGAGTCCCTGTTGTCTGCTGCTCTCCTGTGCCATGGGTTCATCCCCAAGCAAGTGGAGAGGGGTCCTGCCCATCAGCCTCTCCCCATGTGTGTGGGAGGAAGACGTGTGTCCCATGGCTGTGAAGGGGTGCCTGAGTGTCAGCTGTCCTTGTAGCAGCCTGGACCAGGTTCATTCCACCATACACTGCTTTTTTTCACTCTTTAGACTCATTAAAGTTCATGCTGCATAGTAGTTTCATGTCTCTTGGTGTTTCTTCTCTCCTGCAGTTCCCAACTGAGCTGGCAAGTGGGAAATGGGGTGCTGTGGAGGGGAGGAGGGTGGGTGGCTTAGGGCCAATGGTGACACTCTGTTGTGTGTGGAGGAACTGAGTACCCTCAAGGGCCAGGGTTACTGGAAGAGACATAGCATTTGGAGGGTTGGCTGTATTGTTTGGGTACGCAAAGCAAGGTGGGGTACTAACTTCCCGTTGACAAAGAACGTGGTTTTCTTCATGGAGTACATTTCTTTGCTGGCTAACACCCGCCCGGCCAAGACTCTGATCATGTCTTACCATCTCCAGTATGTCTTAGTCCTTCCCTCGTCCAAGTGCTTCTTCCAAACTCTAGAACTGGAGGGAGTGCCAAAGGAGTTGAAGGGACATGTGGAAAGAAGGGCAATTTTGTAAAGGGAGATGTGAGCCCTCTGGTGAATCTCAGCATGATGGGTATGGGTTGAGCATGGGTGTGTAAAGTGGGTATAGGAGTGGTATGGCCACACAGAAGGAGCTGGTGTCCTACATCCCAGCTGCACAGGAGATTTCTTCTTCTTGCACAGCAGTGACCTGAGAGCAGTAACAAGAGGCCTAATGACCCTGACCAGCTCCACCTGGGGTCTCTCACTCCTCCCTCTTCCCTTTCACCCAAGGATCTATTTAAGCTCTGTGCTGAGCCCTAAGCCTTTTTTTCCAGCTTGGTGGAAGGAGTGTGTGTCTCCTGTTTTTTTGCGGATTTGCTTATGCCTGACCCTGAACCCCCTTGCTCTGGACCCTAAGTTGTCCCCTGGTTTCCCAGCCTCTCCTTGGCTCTGCCTGGTTCTCATGGCCCTTTTTAGGAAGTTGTGGGCTCTGTTGACCCGGTTTTCCATCCCTGGATCTGTTGCTGATGTGTGGGCTGACCAACCTGCTTGGTGTCAGTCCTGCTTCATCCCCATGAACCTGATGGTTGAGCTGGAGTCTGGGCTGCACCCGTCTACTGTCTCTGCATTTTCCTTGCTCAGGTACTGTGTAATGGGGCCATGGCTAGTGAGGCTGCTGCCTTCCTGGCCTTGTCATCGTAGTCATCTCCTGGCTCCTGCTCTGTAGGGAGCAGCTGGCTTTCACTGAGCACTGCCAGCATTTCTCTATGGATGGGCTTCTACTGTCACAATCAGGTTTGCACAGTGCATCTTCTAAGCTCTTCTCATTATCTCGAATGAGGAATGTGATTACAGAGTTGCCTGTCTCTGATGGCGTCTCAGCCTCAATGAGGAAGGAGCTTTGTCCACCCTTTGCAATGAGGACCTGGCTGGGTTGTCAGAGAAATGTGGCTGGTGCCCCAGGCTGGGCTGTCGTTCCTCCTGGGAACACTGAGCCCTTCTTCTGCCCCAGGAAATGCATTGTAGAGCATTGAATCATTCTCTTGGAATGCATCTGTGGGGAGATCTTCAGACCTGTTGCTCTCCAAGTTGTCCTTGCTGGCACTGCCAGCCCACACTTGCTTCTGGTGGGGGTTTTATATCTTGTGTAGAAGTGTTGCTGAGTGTTCGGAACTGTGTGCTGTCCTGTCAGTCTGTAGAGCCAAAGCAGAAGCTGAGGCATGGACAATGACAGGGAGGAAAGCAGTTGGATTTGGTCCGCAGCCTGTGCCTTTGTTTGGGGGAACATCCCTGTTTAACAGGAGTGGTGATGCAATGCTTGGTTGTGGCAGTGCAATGTCCTTCTTTCAGGAACATTTCTGTGCTGGTGACTGGGGACCTCTAGATGCTGCTAATAGGGGTGAGAGGGGAAACCAGAGATGTTTATTTCTCTGGAGAGCAACCCTTGATATCAGAGAAGGGCTAAAGCCCAAGGGCAAAGGTGATGTGCTTGGAAAACTGGTGCCTGGGACAGCCTGAGCTGGTTGACAGGGAAAGGGAAGGATGTGGCTGGTCCTCGCATAGGAAACTCCTTGGAAGTCTGGGCTTTAATGACAGGTTTGGAAAGAAATGAGGCCCCATATATTAGGACAAAACCTCAAAATAAACCACAGGAGGCTGAGAGGCTGGCATCACCTGGCGACGTGTGCCATTTCCCTTACTTTGCCTTCATCTTCCTCCCTCCCTTCTCTGTCATTTCATCAGAAATAGTTCATCCTCTAATAGTGTCACCTGTGTGACAAAAAGGGCATGTCAAGAAGAGGGAAATGAAAAGGCAACGTTGCAGGGAACATAAGCAGCGTCCCTATTTCTTTAATTGTGATGTTTTGCATGCAAGATGAGCTTGTTGGTAAACAGGTTACATGCACAAAGGGTGCCTGTGGGTGTGGGGCGGTGTGGAGCAGTATAAAAGCCAGTGCAACTGCAGGCTCCTCATCCACTTCTCTTGCCTTCTCCTCCTTGGTGAACAAGGTGAGCTGGAAGAGCCTTTGCTTCACTCTTCTCTTGCTCTCCTCTTTGTCTCACGGCTTCGGTATAGCTCTTTGCTTGTGTTCCTGAATTTCAGCTCCTTGCCAGACTGGGGGGAAAGTGGGAGAAAGTGTTCGCCTCTCTTGGCAGGGCTCCTTTGGGACTGGGTTTCTCTCATCTCTCTTCCTCCCTGTACAGCCTGTCCCTGCTCCCCAGCCCGTGCCTTTGCCCTTGTCAAGAAGGCTGTCAGGCTGCACCTCACACGCTGCCTGTTCTTTCCCTGCCCTCTCTCCCAGGTACACCTCCATCCCACAGCCATGTCCTGCTACGATCTGTGCCGTCCCTGTGGCCCAACTCCTCTGGCCAACAGCTGCAACGAGCCCTGCATCAGGCAGTGCCAGGACTCCCGCGTGGTGATCCAGCCCTCGCCCGTGGTGGTCACCCTGCCCGGACCCATCCTCAGCTCCTTCCCCCAGAACACCGCTGTGGGATCCTCCACCTCTGCTGCTGTTGGCAGCATCCTGAGTGAGGAGGGAGTGCCCATCAACTCTGGGGGCTTCAACCTCTCTGGCTTTGGTGGCCGCTTCTACAACAGAAGGTGCCTGCTTTGAAAAATCCATGCCGACCGTCCAGTGAGTGCATCGACCAGGAAGCCCAAAGCCAGGTGCCGGACTGAGGACGCAGCTGCTGGCCAGGGTTTCCAGATGGGTTGAGCACCTTCGTGTCCTTCTGCAAAGGAGGGAGGGAAGCAAGGTTCCAACCTGTGCTGTCTGGAAACACGGCCAACTGATGTCGTCTTCTCCTGCTTTCTTCTCTGCATCCTGAGTCCCTGTTGTCTGCTGCTCTCCTGTGCCATGGATTCATCCTCAAGCAAGTGGAGTGGAGCTCACCAGCCTCTCCCCATGTGTGTGGGAGGAAGACATGTGTCCCATGGCTGTGAAGGGGTGTCCGAGTGTCAGCTGTCCTTGTAGCAGCCTGGACCGCGTCCCTTCCACCATGCACTGCTTTTTTTCACTCTTCAGTCTCATTAAAGTTTATGCTGCATAGTAGTTTCATGTCTTCTGGTGTTCCTTTCTCCCTTGGGATATTCAACGAACTTGTCTATGTGGAAATGGGGTGCTTTACATAGCAAATGCGTGGTTGAAGGAATACTATATTCTTAAATTTTATTTGGGGGTTTAAGATTGGGTGTGCAACTGAAATGTTCACAGGGAGGGAACTGTCCTTCACACGTCACAAAGCCTTCCCAAAGTCACCCTCATCCTTTGTCCTGAACACCAGATTTGCTGCATGTCTCAGCAAACCCTGTGATGCTTTCCATGTCTTTAAGACGTGTGTGATGTGTGACACATGACAAATGAGTTGCTGCTACCAGACCTTCCCTCTCTGCCCATCACACGCCTTTCTGAAGTTCTCTCCAATTTTGGAAGTGCTGCACAGTCACTGCTTGGGAGTTTGCAGGACTTGTTGCCCATGATACTCAAGTGAGGGTATTCACCAAGTCCACCTCAGTCTCTTGCACATCAGAGGAAAGAAAAAGAATTCCTCCAGGATTTACCCGTCGTGTCTTCCTGCCTTTCCTCTTGAACTGCAAGATCACCAACATCAGGGAGGGAAGTCACCTTGCTCTTGTGTGGAGCTGGTGTGGTCTGCTCTGCTGGGATGTGGTGATTCCTCCTGCCAGAGAGGATGTAGAAGAGCACGAGCTGTGTATCCCTTCCTCCCACATGCTCTAGTCCTCCACAGGTTATGTTTCAACTGGTGCCCCCCCGTCCTGCCTCATGCAGAGTGAGGGGCACCTCTTGTCCTCTCCCTCCCACTGTGGGAAACCCACAGTGCCTTTCCCAAAGCTAAATCCCTGTCTGCCCTGAAAGACGACTGCTGGCAGCTATCCCCTGGGCTCTGCTGTGCAGGAAGTTCCTCAGGAAATGCCCTCTCCCTTAACACCCATGAGCCATGCTGAACTGACAGCAGAACCAAGGTGGGCTGGCAAGATGATACCAGTTCTGTCAGGAGACTCCACGAGCTGATTTTCTGGAAAAGGGGTGTGACTGAAATTACCCCGAGAAGAAAAGACAGGTTTTGTACTTGTAAAATGAATGCAAGCTTCCTTTCTTGAAGGAGCAAATCCTTCCCATCCCTTGTTGTGACAGATGGAGCTGGTGTCCTGCATCCCAGCTGCACAAGAGATTTCTTCTTCTTGCACAGCAGTGACCTGAGAGCAGTAACAAGAGGCCTAATGACCCTGATCAGCTCCACCTGGGGTCTCTCACTCCTCCCTCTTCCCTTTCACCCAAGGATCTATTTAAGCTCTGTGCTGAGCCCTGAGCCTTTTTTTTTCCAGCTTGGTGGCAGGAGTGTGAGCCTTCTGATATTCTGCAAGTTTGCTTATGCCTGACCCTGAACCCCCTTGCTCTGGACCCTAAGTTGTCCCCTGGTTTCCCAGCCTCTCCTTGGCTCTGCCTGGTTCTTATGGCCCTTTTCAGGAAGTTGTGGGCTCTGTTGACCCGGTTTTCCATGCCTGGATCTGTTGCTGATGTGTGGGCTGACCAACCTGCTTGGTGTCAGTCCTGCTTCATTCCCGTGAACCTGATGGTTGAGCTGGAGTCTGGGCTGCACCTGTCTACTGTCTCTGCATTTTCCTTGCTCAGGTACTGTGCAATGGGATCATTCCTCTTTTACTTATGTGTCATTTGCCCTGGATATGTCTTAGTCTCTAATAGTGTCACTTGAAAGGAACTCAATGGGTACATCAGGAACAGGGAAATGAAAAGGCAGAGTTGCAGGGAACATAAGCAGCGTCCCCATTTCTTTAATTGTGATGTTTTGCATGCAAGATGAGCTTGTTGGTAAACAGGTTACATGCACAAAGGGTGCCTGTGGGCCTGGGGCGGTGTGGAGCAGTATAAAAGCCAGTGCAACTGCAGGCTCCTCATCCACTTCTCTTGCCTTCTCTTCCTTGGTGAACAAGGTGAGCTGGAAGAGCCTTTGCCTCACTCTTCTTTCTCTTGCTCTCCTCTTTGTTTTACAGCTTCCGTATAGCTTGTACAGACATCTTTGCTCTTTGTTTCTGTTCCTGACTCTTGGCTATTTGCCACAAAACTGGGAGGTGGGAGAAGGTGTTTGGCTCTCTTGGCAGGGTTCTTTTCGGACTGGGGCTCTCTCACCTCTTTTCCTCCCTACACAGCCTGTCCCTGCTCCCCAGCCTGTGCCTTTGCTCTTGCTGAGCAGGCTGTCAGGCTGCACCTCACACGCTGCCTGTTCTTTCCCTGCCCTCTCTCCCAGGTACACCTCCATCCCACAGCCATGTCCTGCTACGATCTGTGCCGTCCCTGTGGCCCAACTCCTCTGGCCAACAGCTGCAACGAGCCCTGCATCAGGCAGTGCCAGGACTCCCGCGTGGTGATCCAGCCCTCGCCCGTGGTGGTCACCCTGCCCGGACCCATCCTCAGCTCCTTCCCCCAGAACACCGCTGTGGGATCCTCCACCTCTGCTGCTGTTGGCAGCATCCTGAGTGAGGAGGGAGTGCCCATCAACTCCGGGGGCTTCAACCTCTCTGGCTTTGGTGGCCGCTACTTCAACAGAAGGTGCCTGCCTTGAAAAATCCATGCCGACCGTCCAGTGAGTGCATCGACCAGGAAGCCCAAAGCCAGGTGCCGGACTGAGGTCGGAGCTACTGGCCAGGGTTTCCAGATGGGTTTGAACCCTCCTGCCTCCCACTGCCCCTCGCCAAAGTAGGATGGGGAGGGAAGTAGCTCTCTGGACTCATAGCCAACACATATCGTATTCTTAAAATTTCTGCTTTTGTTAACTTTCATTCCCTCTGTGATTTTGAGTTCTACATTCACTTGGTATAATGCTGTACTTTTGAATGTGCAGTGGAGAGTTTTTATTCCGGAACTAAGGAAAAGCGGAGTCTTGTTGCTGTCTTTCGGTTTGATTGGTTTAAATAGCTTTTTTCCCTTTTATAAATATATATATTCCTTTTGTTTTGCAGAATGTTACTTGACTTTTTATCATTAAACCTATGTTGCATCTGAATTTGAGTTTTCTTGTGGTTTTCTTTTCCTTTTTTTCACCCCCTTGGGGAGGAACGTGTCAGTGTATGGAAAATCTATTCAGAGTACGTTCTCAGTGGAAAATGTAAACTGAGTAGTCACCACAATCAGCCTGATAAAAATAATTCTGTTGTTTTTTATGCTCTTGTGGAGCATTGAACAGGTTTACATATCTATTACTCTTGCCAGGTTTTTTCTAAAATTTTTTCCACATCTGTGTCTGAAAGTACAATGATAATATTTTAGATTGATAGCTTTGTTTGCTTGTTTGACTTCTTTGAAACTGAGAATTTAAGTGCATAGTAAGATTTTTCAGAAGCAGTATTCAGGGCTCTATTTTTGTGTTGATCAAATACTACCAGGCTGTGAAAGTTTA
Organism: Pterocles orientalis; assembly: GCA_011057875.1. Taxonomy (NCBI): domain Eukaryota; kingdom Metazoa; phylum Chordata; class Aves; order Pterocliformes; family Pteroclidae; genus Pterocles; species Pterocles orientalis. Next base: position 259,934 of record WKFP01014927.1, on the reverse strand, counting down.
ACCACGAGATGCTTTGAGGGATCTTGACTCAATGCTTCAAAGGTGAAGTGAGTGTTCAAACCTCATCAGGGTAATAAGACTCTTTATATGATTGCATCATTAATAAATTTTTATGATGGGTTTTTATGTCCTCTCTCTCAAGCCTTAAACAAAATAAATCTTATTCCTTAGCTAATCCACACAAGAACTCTTATTATAATGGAAAAATTACATGAGTGAAGGACTAGACAAATGGCCGTAGGTATTTCCCTCAAGAACAATTTGGTTTTAATCCTGTTCCTCACCATCTAGGAATTTTCTCAAAGGTATTGAAACTCAACACAACGTGTGCAACTAAGAGACATCAAAGAATCATAAAGAATTCCCAAAATTTATGTATCTAGAGACAAGGGTAATTTATCCAAGTTTTTTATTGTTTCAACTCTTTTTATTCTCCCACTGGAGCTATGTGGGGTCTGGCAGGAAATAGAACAGTAAAGCAATAAGAATGAGAATGATGCAGTTTCTGATGACTCTATATCTTGTGCAGGTTTTTCTCCTTTACAGCCCACTAAAATATTTTTGAAACATAAAGTATCCTGGTGCTGAGATAGAAATAGTGGAGGAACCAGAGGGAAGACACCTGGCACTCAGGTTTAATGCTGGAACCAGCCCAAATGTCCACACAGCAGGGGAAAAGAGGCAGGTTTATTTTTTCAAATGCTTTATGCTTGCGTTCTAAGTTTCCTTAAGAATTACTAACAACATAGGGGGGAAAAAGCATTCAGAGGCAAGATGAATATTTCCCCTTCTTGGCCATAGATCGAGGCAGCAAAAACAAAGTATGAAAGATGGTAAATCAATAGGTACAGACTGAGTGGAGTCTATTTAAAAATTGGTTTCCATGAATAGGTTTTCCAAAAAAAAAACCAAAAAAAACCAAAAAAAAAAATTGAAGGGAGTGGAATGCATGTGGTGTCTTGTTGACAGCACTGGTATGATTGAAGTAATTCGTTATTCACTCAGATCTGTGAGGAATCGCTGATTGCACTCTGATGTACATCAAAGAATGGCTTCATTCTTGGTGGCAGGAAGGCGTCTTTCTATGATGCAAATGGACACATAGCATAAAGTGTGCAGAAATTAATTTCAGGAGAATGAAGTGTCTGGTTGAGGGGCCTGTGTCCAACAACAGCATGTCCTGAAAGGTACATTTGTGGTGCTTGCTGTGAACAAAAAATCTTGGAGGACTACTCTCAGCCTCTAAGTCTGTGCTTGCTGATTTAAAAGAAAAAAGAAAGCGGTGTCCTGGAACTAGCCATCTTCAGACAACATGGCATCGTGCAGTGTTTGTGCAGGATGCTGAAGCCTTTACTAAATGTATCATTAGAGAGTTCTTGAAGAAGGTGGACATCAATTTGAAAGCCATGTCATTTGAAAGCTTTGTGTGTTAAGACTGGAGAAATGGGTACAATAATTATGCATATGGGTGTTTACAAATTTATGAGACTATTGAAGCATCCTTTTTTGAATGAATTAGTTCCCACATACATTTTTGCAGGTGGAATCTTTTCTTGATAATAAAATTGTTTTCTTTGTTTTCCAGTCTATCCCTAAAAAAGTCTTTAATCTTCACAATTTATGAGTACTTTTAATTTCTGTTGGTTTCATACTGATGCTATTAGTGTCAACATGAAATTATTCCAAGCCCAGTCTAATAAAGACTTTTTTCAGTTCCTCAGCAATTTGTTAGCTTGTGAGTGTCTCGGGAGCACAATCTAAGATCATATTCAAGAGATTTACTAAAGCTTTTTTGTGTGTGATTCCCTGCCCGACCCACTTAAAAACAATTGTCAGTTAACTTTGTTCGCTGTCTTTGAAAAAAAATCTCTGAGATCTCCAAGGAGAGCTTCAAGCCTCTCAAATGAGTTCTTTGAGCCAATTAGAGCAGCCTGTGGTTGAGCCATGCTCAGGAGACAGCCCAGGAGTCTTTTTTGACTGGTTTTCAGAGAGGTTGTTAAAATACAAATGGCTTCACTTCGTGAAGGTATAAACCTATGTGTGGGCTTACAGTTGGCTAAGAATGAGCTTGGTTCAGAGGTTTCAAATTTCTGTTTCCCATTGGGCAGATGATGAGGGTGTCGAAACCTCTTCATGTATCGTGAACAGTCTGATAACTTCATTCTGTGAATACGCACACTGTTAATGAAAATTGTGAAGGACTTTGGGAACCCAAGACAACTTTTATTTCCCGGATATCTGTAATAACTTGTACTGCTGTCTGTAGCAGGGGAAAAAATACAACAGCAAACAGGTCCCTGTGTGGTTTTTTCCACCAATGCCCCCACGGTAAAGCTTGTGCGAGGAGAATGTCTCAGAATAGTTTCACATTCATATGTGTCCTCAAGATGGCTTGTGAAGTGCTATTCATATTTTTTGTCTGAGGTGGTACGGGAGTAAGTTAGAGGTTCCCTTCATAGAAGAATTGATAAATCAGGTTTAAATGTCTGTGTGTGCCAGCAGCTGTGTCTCAAACTGTGTTAGGGAAGTGTACAGTAGAATAGTATTTTTCTCCGAATTTTACACAGGGCTCTGATTCTTTCTCCTTGGATCCAGTGATGCGTGTGTTTGTGCCTTTTTGCAGGGCCTTCACAAAACACAGAAGTTCAGTCTAGACTGTTCTTGTGCTTGGCTGGAGTCAGAGCTTTGTAAACATTGGTGGAGACCAGAATTTATTAAGGATTTACACTCATATCCTTAATAAAAGAACACCTTTGAAAGAGGAATTATGTGTTGCGTAAATCCTTCTTGATATTTTTCTTTATGACTAAAGTGAAAATACACTGGAGCATAAATTTTGTTGTGACTGAAAGATGGCACTGGAATAAATTTGGTCCATAATACCAGAAGATGAGAGAAATATATATGACAGAATATATATGTCAGAAGATAAGGAAATTAAAGTAATAAAGAGTAAGGAAAAGCCATTTAATCAGTTGGAAGCATTTTGCATTCAGGACATACTCGCTAGTAAATAATTTTATGCACAAAGGATGTCTGTGGTCCTCAGGCCATCCAGGATGCAGTATAAAAGCTAACTCCACTCAAGGTCCTTCCTACCACTTCTCTTACCTTTTTCCTCTTTTCTGGACAAGGTTAGTTCGAATCTACTTCTCTTTTTCTGTTTGCTGTATTCTTGCCTTCATAATAATTTGATTGCTGCTCTTTTTTTCTCCACAGTATTCTGCTAGTTGCTGAATTGGTTGGGGGGAAGACTTTTTCTCTTTTAAGAGTTGCTTTTTGCTGTTAGAATTACAGGTATTTCTGAAGTCCTGTTGTGGCTATATAGATCCCTGAAATGGTGTTATAAATGTTTTCAAATGTGGGCTTTCAAAAGTGCTCAGTGACCTTCAATAATAATAATGATGAAGAAACTGAATGGGTAGAATACCTGTGCGCAAGGGGGTTGGAGCTAGGTGATTTTTAAAGGTCCCTTCCAAGTCAAACCGTTCTCAGTCATCTTTCAAGTAGCAAAGTGCATTTTGTTTCTTTAAGGGCCTGTCATCTGTAGTGCTTGAAATTTCAGTTGGGTTGAGGGTGTTCATGAGGGATGTGGATGTATTTATCTTCAGAAATGGCATCCAGAAAAATCTTTTTCTCTGCTCTTTATTCCATGGAGGCTTCTTCACTGTTCCCGTTTCTGTTATGATGAATCTATTACTGGGCACAGTGGGAAACAAGAGGGTAAAACGAACCAGGTACTACAAGGAACAGCTGGAGAGCAAGGAAACTAGGAAGGTTTAAAGCAGAGGTTTGTGGGGTTTAAGGATCAATTATGTTGAACCGCAAGTTTTGAGCTCTAAATAGCACTTTCTAAATGAAGACAAAACGAAGCTGCATACTGAGATTAGAAGGAATAATCATACTGAGTTCAGCAAGGATATTGGCTCTAATTACATACCCCCAACCTTCTTCTGCTGTACTAATCAATATGGGCTTCAATACGATAATCATCATCAAAAAGTTCTGCTTGGTGTTGTGAAATCGTGCTACAGGGTGACATCTCCTGCAAGTTTAGAAAAATTATTTCAGGCTCTGTGAGGACAAGGCAAAAAAACAGGGGCAAGCTGAACATCCAACAGAGTGAGATGGGCATGGGAAACAGTGAACTTTGTGTTTATTGGTGTGTTGGAACCAGACACAGGGAGTCTGGAGGGAACTGCTGGCTTTCTCATGGACGGCAAGGCTATGGACAAGTTGTCTGGGAAAGATTTCCAAAGACCTGAGCTTCAAGTATGCTTCACTATATTCAAACTTGTACCTTTTCGTAGGTGAAGTAGGAACCTGGAAAATAATTCTTAATTTCATTTTCCAGCTGTCTGCAGAACTCTATCCATAAGTACATTTGTGGCTAGGGATTACTCATAATTACTACTTTTACAATGCTCTGAATACTTGGAGCTCAATCTCGGTAGTGTTTTTCCAGACAAACAGCCAATCAAAATACTAAAATTAAAGTAATGATACAGGTATGTGTCCTTTTGTTCTGCTGCCAGCTATTCACTGGGTCACCGACAACTGAGAGAGGATTATTTCACTCTCCACTTTCTTGTAGGACATTTAAGAATTTGTTTTCCATCTCAATTTTCTCCCCTCTCAACTTCTAAAAGGATCCCTGGAAAGCTCCTGTTGCCCTGATACCTGACCTGAGTAAATGTAAGTGCAACTCCTACATTGCATTCACGTCTGGTCCTGTATTTCAGCCTTACCTCCATCCCACAGACATGTCCTGCTACGAGCGGTGTCCTACCTCCTGCAGCCCAACCCCGCTGGTGAACAGCTGCAACGAGACCTGTGTCAGGCAGTGCCAGGACTCCACAGTGGTGATCCAGCCCTCCCCTGTGGTGGTGACCCTGCCAGGACCCATCCTCAGCTCCTTCCCCCAGAACACTACTGTGGGATCCTCAGCATCTGCAGCCATCGGGAACATCCTCAGTACTGAGGGAGTGCCCATCAACTCCGGCAGCTCCTTGGGATTTGGGAGCTTTGGCTATCCAGGCTTGGGCAGTGGGTACAGCCGGCCCTACCGTCGCTACAACACCTACCGCAGCGGCTTCTGTGGGCCGTGCTAAAGCGTGAGGAGCAAGCAGGAAGAAATGACCAGGAAAGTTGAACCCAACTCAGGACTGAGCTCATGGCTATGGTTTTCAGATGTGATGTTAGATACCCACAACTCCGTGTGAAGTTAGTAGAGCTGTGGGAGTTAGTCATTCCCTAAAATGAGGCCCCTGCTCTTGTTATACTTCTTTATATTTCTAATCAAGTATGTAGTTCTACTGCACATCACTGTATCTGATGCTGTCTGCTGTAAAACTTACAATTTAGGCAGCAGATGAGACTTAATTGTCAAGGTCCAGTGCTACACTGAAAGAAGAGCTCTGTGGAATACATCATCCTGCGATGTGCCATTCTTCCCATACTGAAACCTGTTGCTTTCCAGTATTTTAATTCACTCTTTGGCGTTATTAAAGTCATGCTTTTATCATATCTCCAGTCTTCTGTTATTTTTTCCTTCCTCTTCTTGTGACAGAGCTGAACTCTACGTACTGGGCTATTTATTTGCTATTTACAGCGTAAGTCCTGTGTATTTTAGGGCTCCTTATAAAAGCCTGGCTCTCTTTACTGTCCTGGCTGCAGCCCTACAGCATTCCAACAAAAAGCGCGTGTCATGGAATGAAGCAGGCTAACATAAAATAAATATAGGATACTTGTAGACATTAAAATATTTAGAAATCCTCACAAGTGAATTGTTTTTCCTAAAAGTAAGGACCTGAGGTTTAAACCAGATTTGCAACAGCCACTGAAGCTACTAAAACCAGAGATTTTGGGGAAAAAATGAAGAGATTCTCATGCTGGGAATGTTGAAGGCATTAAAATAATTTCAGTTACATAAATTCAGTTGCAGCTGGTCAAATTGTCCCCAATAGTTAAATTGTTCCCAGTAAATTGCTTATGGTTTATGTACCAGTCTAGTCTCATCCTGGCGTGAAATGAAAAGCCTTCCTCAAAGCTGCTTTCATCTCAGAGACCTGTGGATCATCTGAACACCTTGTACTATTACACCCAAGCCTCTGAAGTCAACATAAAGATGTTACAAATTTCAATTAATGTAAGCAATTTGTCAGCTCTTCGGCAATTTGGTAGTTCACCAGCCTGTCATGGGAGCAGTCTGGTGTTACACAAAGGGTTTTACTGGAGCGTGTGGAATGTGAAACTCCATTACTGATCCATAGGTGAGAGCTGTCATGTCCTGGTTCACCAGCTTTAGCAATCCCAAAAAGCAAGGTCCAAATGCTCTCAACCTTTTGGGTGAACTATAGATGCTAATTAGACTAAACTGGCAGAATATCAACGAAAACATTTCCAGGCTGTTAATGAGTCTGTTTCTAAAATATTATATACCCTCCAAGAAAAACTCTTTGTGTCCCTGGAGGGAAGAATGAGGACAAGTTAGCATTCTTTGGCTATCTCATTTTGCAGACAGAAGGGAACTGAAGTCTCCAGGTAAATGACAGCTTTCGCCTACTATAAGGAAATAATTTTTTAAAAATGTATAAAAAGACTACAGGTAGGATGTCAGATAGTAGAGAATTTGAGGAAAGGGAAGAAAAATACTCTCTCCTTCTTTTGTAGGAAAAGAGGAGGATTTTCTTGTGGAGAGTCATTACAATTTGTAGAGTTATAGGATTTTACAGAAGATGATGATTTGGCTTTATTTTTAAAATCCATTATGAAAAAATTTTAATAAAATGATTAAAGTTTCTGAAGGTGTTTACCTTGAACTAGTTTGCGAAGTTGTTTGAATGATCTTGACTCACACACTTTGAAATGAGGTTATTAGCCAAGTGATGCGAGTGCTGAGATCTTGTCACGTACCTTCAACATTAGGTAGCATGAAACTTTGCATATTTGAGCCATTAGTTAGTGTTCTGAACTTTGAAGCCTTTTGTTCTCCTGAAGACCAAGACCAACCTATGTATAAAGATGCTCTTCATTTAGAGTTAATTCGTATCTCTTGCTGAGGGACCTTGGTGTAAAGAGGAGAGACTGGATCCCTGGTTTTTTGCATATTTTCCATCCATGCAGGTATTTCCAGCAGGTTGGGGGACAGCCAGGACAGGCAACTGCAGGCTGCAGAGGTGAAACTAATCATGTGATGATAAATGTGATGGAGAACCACTGGGTGTAACCTCTATTGATGCTGCAGTTTGGCTCAGGCAGAGAACTGTGTCTCAGAACCAAAGCTTGAAAACAATCTTCAGCCTGAACATTCATACTTAATTTAATGTGAAAATTGCTGCACATCCTGCTGACCTACTGGGATTTCAGGTAGGAATAATGGTGATTCTTCAGATGAGAGTCTGCACAGAAATTGTGTAAAGAATTAGAGGCAGTTAATAAATGTTATAAAGTAATTAGATCAAATAATCAAGTTCTTTAATTGGAAGTGTGGTTGTTTGGCTTTGGCATGGGAAATGAAGTTGAAATTTACGGTTGGGTAAAGAAACGCAGTCTTATATGTGTTTGTATCAGCTGTATTCACACAAACTGGGAAAACTGGATTAGCCCAAGCAGTTCTCGAATGTGTTTTCTTGTCTTTGGTCAGCAATTCTCCCTGGTCTGAATCTTCTCTAGCCTTTTGGAATATTCATGGAATTTTGATACTCTCCTCAGCTGTATGTTTTTGTGGGATTGAAATAGTGCAGAAGTGCAAAATTTGGGAATATGTTATTGTGGTGAGGCTGAGTCCTTGAAATGGAAATATTTGTGAATTGAACCCAGGCTCCCACCTCAGAGCTAAACGATTATCCACCTAAAGGAGTGAAGTCTTGAATAAGGTCAATGCATCACATACACTCCCCTTAAACAGTGTCTTGATGACTAAAACGAAAGAGAAAATGTCCACTGGCCTTAGGAGGCAACATAATTACTGCTCTAATTCAAACGAGTCACCACAGTCTTCCAAGCAATTAAGTGCGTGCCCATTGGTGAAGATGAAAGCTTTGTCTACGCTGGAATGTGAATGTAATAAGGGGAGGGGAAAAAAATGGATGCAATACTAAAAGAAGTTTTGAAAGGAAAAATAAATTAGGTTTGATCAGTTCGGTGGATTTTGCATGCAAAAGTACGGCTTATTTAGATAATTTCATGCATAATATATGTCTCTGGTCTGCAGGCAGTCTGGAAAATGGTATAAAAGCCTATACAACACGAGGCTCTTCCATCCACTTCTCTTGCCTTATTTGCCCAGGTGAACAGGTGAGTCTGAATCTACCCAGGGTCTTTTTAAATGCTAAACTCTTACTTTGATGACTGCCCTTTTTTTTTTTTTTTTTAAATGTTGTTATTCCTAGTTCTTTGTAAATATTGCTACCTTTTTTCCTTTTGGGAAAGAAAATTTGAAAGCCTTACTTCTATCATAAGGAGAGGCTTTATTTACTGGTGAAGCTGGGCGTAACGAGACAGGACTTAGAGGATACTGACAACACTGTCTCTCAAAACAAGCAGCTTCATGCTCCATTTTAGAGACCAACACTAAGGGAGTAGCTAACCAATAACCTGGTTGGAAATATAGTCTCTTCTTAAGTAACTGGGACTAGCAAGAAAAAAAAAAACAAAAAACCAAAAAAAACACTGTGCTGAGTTCCAGAATTTATCCCCAAGTCCTGTTTTCCCCAGGCAGAAGAGCAGAGATTCCAGCAGACTCAAATACATTTAATTCAAATCAAGTCAGAAACTTCTGATTGGGAAAATAACTCTTCTTTGCACCCCAGGTTTGCCTGTTCTGGTCATATGACATTTGGGAGCAAAGAATGTTTCTCAAACATTTTTCTGTAGTTCTGCAGATGCTGCTGGCTGGGCTGTTAGCAACTAAGTTCTAGCACTAAGGCACTAAATGCAGTTAGGTATCAACACTCAGCTCAGAACCACTTTCTGGGGCTGATGAGAGCTCCAGCCGCTGTTATCCATCTCCTGGCACAGTCAAAACTGCACCTTCTCCAGAGAGTCTGTGCAAATACGAACTACCCAAGAATGGGAAATGCCTTTGCTGGTAAAGATTAGGACAAACTTTATGGTGGGTGGCACCACAGTTCAGAGGTCAGTCACAGAGCAAACATCCTCCAGCAGCCTTAGGGAAGAAAAAAAAAGGAAGCCTCTATGCTATTTTCAGACTGCCTGTTGTACGTTTTTGTCTGATAAATTATTACCTCTGCAACCATCTTCTCTAGGTACTTTCACGTATATTATGCTGTTACCTGACTTTTGTAAACTTAGTACAGCTTTTGTATGGCATTTAATTTCTTCCCTGTATTTTAGATTTCCCTCTACCCTACAGACATGTCTTGCAATGACCTGTGTCCTCCCACCCCCTGTGGCCCAACTCCTCTGGCCAACAGCTGCAACGAGCCCTGCATCAGGCAGTGCCAGGACTCAACATACGTGATCCAGCCCCCTCCCGTGGTGGTCACCCTGCCCGGACCCATCCTCAGCTCCTTCCCCCAGAGCACCGCTGTGGGATCCTCCACCTCTGCTGCTGTGGGCAGCACCCTCAATGCCGAGGGAGTGCCCATCAACTCTGGCAGCTCCTTGGGATTTGGGAGCTTTGGCAGCGGGTACAGCCGGCCCTACCATCGCTACAACACCTACAGCAGTGGCTTTAACGAGCCGTGACAAAGCGTGAGGAGCAAGCAGGAAGAAATGACCAGGATGAACCCGATGGAGGTCTGAGCTCATGCCTGTGGTTTTCAGAAGTGATGTGAGATACTTGCAACACCACCTGAAGTTAATGGAGTTGTGGGAGCTTGACATCTCCTAAAATCAGGCCTTTGCTTGTCTTATTCTTTAAATACTTCGTACTTTCTATGAAACATATTTTTTTTCCCTGTTGCTGTAGATGTGACTTTATTACCTCTGCTCACAGCAGCACTGAGAAAAGAAACCCGGGATGAAAAGACATAGTAGCTGTTGTCTTACTGAATCCTAGAAATATATAATTTGTTCTTTTGTATTCCACTTTTTGTTCTCATTAAAGTCATGCTGCATCGAAATGCTGGTCTCCTAGTGTTTGTTCGAAAAACTTTTAGCACCTCCGCTTTTGTAAAATTCCCTACTGCTCCCCGGCTGAGAAATCATTTTGCAGTCAGGAAGCTTCGGGAACGTTGTATAGACACGATAGATACTTTGTAACAATTTAGAGGCTGCTTGTGGAAATAAATTAGATACATGTAGCAAAGCAGATACTAGATACAATGTAGATATTTTGTCTACAGTTATTATGGATTTGCTACATTTCCTTCCCCAGCTCTGGCTTTAACCATGAGCTTAAACTACTTGTTAGAAAATTCCACTTGTTCATCAGGAAGAGTTTCTGGTGGCCACAGTGTGAACAAAGTGGAACTCCAGAGAGAAAAGACCCTGGGGAGTTTGGAGGGGAATGCTGTCCTGTTCCCCCCGCAAACTGCCTTGAGTATTTTTTTTTTTTGTGTGTGTGATTAATGCCAACCCATCTTAAATGTAATTTGTGACTCATGTTGTAAACTGAGCTTCTGGTGCCTCTGTGGATCTTCATGGGGTGGTGCTGAAATAGTTGGGTTTGGCAGAGGTACTTGCCTACACTCACCAGTTCCAGGCATCTGCAGAGTTAAATTTCAGGCTGAATTTTCACCCCATGCAAAAGTTTGTGATTTCAAAGTTTATTTTGAGCCTGAAAACCTTTCTCTTCTGAATGGAAAGGTTTTAAATGAACGTGTGTTAGTCCTGGGTCTCCAGATCCAGAGAAGTAGGCTGTGATCTTTTCCTTCATATACAACTAATCTAAGTAAATGTAAAATCAGGGACCTGGCATGTAGCTGCAGAAAAATGCATGTGAATGATATCTCATGTAACCCTCGGCAGAAAGAAAAGATGCCTTGTGAAAAGGGTTTCTACCAATGATTATAGGAAATCCCTTACTCTGAGGTAATGGATTACAAGAACACTTTTGTCAGCCTTGGTGGCACCAAGACATCATGCTGCAAGGAAGGTGGGTCTGACACACAGGGCCATGGGTAGAAAAATACTAATTTGGAATATAATTAAAACGTGCATTTGAAAAATCGTTCCAACATGTTTGAAAACTAACCAAAGCCCACCCATTGTGGGTGTGGTGTTTTGCAGAGGTTCTGGTAACTAAATAATTTCTTCCCTCCAGTGTAAACTAATTTTTGTTGCTGTTTTCTTCTATTGTTTCCTGGTGAATTCCAGCATAACAACCACACACTCAGAGATGTTGTGAATGGTGGGAGAAGGGGATGACGTGGGAGGGCTCTGAGTTGCAAGAACTTTTACTGCTCAAAGCCTCTGAGGCATCCGTTTCTTTAAAATGAGCTAATTAATTACAATTCAGAATTTATTGCAGATGGCACTCTTCCTGCCAGGGAAACTTCCATTTTCTGTGTGTCTTTCTCTGTGCATGGATTTTTGGGGTGTTTTTGTGTCTGAAGCCATTCTGTGGGGATTGCTGTGAGTAAGCTTCCTGTTCTATTTTGATTTAGAATTTTTTTCAGACATTTAGTCACTCACAGGTGTCTCAGGAGGATGTTCTCACATTATGCAAAAATTCTAATTATAATCTGAATATATAGGTCTGCCCTTGATTATACAAAAAAAGCTGTGAACTTCTGATTCACTCACTTCTATTCATCTCAAAGATCAGACCATTAAGTCATTCTGACTGTACAATAAATGTCTGGGGTTAGAGCAATAATTATTGTAATTACTTTTAAGGAAGGCTGTAGACATCTCTGAAAATGTTGTTTTGTTTGTTTTTTTTTTTAACTCATAGTTTGATTTTAAAAGTACTTCGTGTTTTCCAAGCAGAGCTTCGATGAAGCAAAAATAATTAAAAAATAGATGAAAATAATCAATGGATACTGTTATGCAAATTAATTCCTCAGATAGCTGCTAGATACCAGCTGCTATAGAAGAAAATATTTTTTTTAAAGCCTGTTAATCCTTTAGAATATGAAGAAGTACTGACGAATGGACTGGGTTGGTGAAGCTAAAAATGGCTAGGGCAGTTTATTTGAGAATCTCCTTGAAATATGAGGTGGATTAAACCAAGGCTTGAGCTATTTTTTAATTAAAAAATAAAATAGCTGTGATTCCTGCAGCCAGGAACAATGACATACATTTTAGAAGTCAATGACTGACCTGCACTCCCAAATCTTAATAATATATTATTACAGAAGTGATATGAGAACTCAAATATGGGTCATGTATCTTAAATTTGCACATAATGTGATATTTTGCATGCTTAGCACTTTAATAAAAGCTTCTGATAAACTTTGAAGTTCTCTGGAACCTATGACCAAGCCAAACAAGTTTCTGTTCCCAGAGGATCTTCACAAAGACACTCCTAATTTAGAGGCGATTTACATGTCTCAGTAGCTAAAGTGCTAGGACAGCAAAAACCTCGGTACTAATCTCTGCGTCTAGGGTTGCTTACGCATTTGACCCCTTTGCTCTTTGTCCTGCAAGCCCCCCCCCATAGAAGACACTCAATATCTTTTTACAGTCAAAAAATTGACTGCAAGTGGAGAAATTACTGACATTTTACATACTTTTGCCATTTCTCCTGCTGGCTACCATTGGTCCATAACACATCTGTACTAGACCCTGCAGGGGAAGCTGGAGAAATGGATGCTGAAATAGGAGAGGAAGGATTCTTGGATGTGACTTCTTCTGCCTCCACAGCTGAGTTGTACAAAACTTTCACAGATCTTTTGCAGAACTCTTCCTTGAGAACAAATATCACCAAGCAATGCCACATATTTATGCGCGTGGAAGTTAACCCAAAACCAGTTGCTGGTGTTTTGAGGTATGAGATAAGAATAAAAGTGCTTTTGTGGATTCTTTAGATAAAAAACTCCTAAGAGATCAGGCCCAAAGATCCTGTATTAATAAGATATGTGCTTCAGACTCTTACACAGAAGTGCAATCATTTGATATTATCTGTTAGACTGGACTGCTCGTATTTTTTTTCCTTTTTTTTTTGTTTCTTCTTCCATGTCAAAGAAGCAACATCTTAAGTGTTCTTCTAGCTATCTCAGCCTTTATACACAGCCATAACTCTTTCCAGTTCCTCCCAATTTTCAAAGGGTTTTTCAGTGCCCTTCCCTTTTAACAGTGTTTGCACTTCTCTCATTTTGGTGCTGGAGTTGGGTGGAAATTTGTGAATTCCTGGCCATTTTCTGAAAAACTCAGTCTCTCTTCTTTTTTTCCCTAAAAGTAGCTTGAATACTCAGACTACAGGTGCTCACGGGTTGTCTTCCAAAAGCTGAATTTCTTCATGATTTGGAATAGTGTTTACCTTGAAAAGGAGGGTACAAGGGACTGTATTATGTAAATTAGGCTTAATCTCCTTTAATGACACCAGGCAGATCCAAAAGGATTTTGAAGGCAGAATACATTCTTCTGAATTAATCATTCTTGTGTTCCCAGAAATTAACTCAGCCCAGAATATTTTAAGATGAAAGAAACTTGTGGTCAGATATACATGCCACAAGATAAGGAAGTGAAGCAGTAAATACACACAAATACTGAGGCAAAAAACCATGTAATCAGTAGTTGCTCATAAATAAACTAATGCACAAAGCGTGTCCCAAGTTGTTGGGCGACTTGGGACGCAGTATAAAAACCTGAGCAGCTCAAGGCTCTTCCATCCATTTCTCTTGCCTTCTCTGCCTTGGTGAATAAGGTAAGTCTGAACACACTTATTCTCTCTTTATATGTTGAACTATTGCCTTGACAATTTTGTAGCTTTTCCTCGTTAATGCTGTGGTACATTCAGCTTTTTTTTCTGGAGGAAGAAGAGGTTTTCATATGAAAGAGGAAGTTTTCTGTTAGTGGTCAGTTATAAAAATCACTGCATGTGGTAATTAAACACAAGTTAGCCAGTTAGGTCTATTTGTCCAACTTTGGGGTCCGAACAAGTTTTTAGGTCCTGCAGCTGAACATAAAACATCTGCAGTGACTTCTTGGGTCTGTTCAGAGTATTGTGCTGGTCTGTGGAAAATCCAGCTAAGGCCAGAACATCACAATGCCGGCCAGTACTGGCAGACCTGGGTCATCAGCTCTCGATGTAGAAAACAATTATCAGCCCAGCCTTTGAAGCTCAATTCATAGTTCTTCTGCAGTCAGTTAGTGACCTTTAACCAGTTGCTTCTCCATCTTTCAAACAACTGTGAACAAATTTGCACTGTAGCTTCTGAGATCTGCTGCTGATTTTAACAGTAATAACAATACACAAAAATAGAAGTGTTCCTGATTTCTGTTTCTTATTGAACAAATTTTAGGTGTTTAAGCTTCTATTTTCCACTTTCCAGAAGTGGGAAAAGGGACTTCCCAGCTGGAACGTGCATGAGAGGAAGCAATAGGAATGAAATGGGAAAGGTTATTTCTGTATTAGCATTAGGTAGGATGTTTGCCATCATTGACTGTTTAGCAAAGAGGCAAACATTGGATCAGGAATAAAAAGCTGAGCCTTACCCCTTCCAGCACAGCACCTTCATTTGGATGCTACAGAGGCAACCTCCTTTTCTCTAGGACACGCAGAGCCTTAATAGTTTTCCGCTGTGCAGCCACAACTGCCAGGGGAAGTGTTGAAAGTGCCTTTTCCCAGGGTAGGGTTATGGCCATGTGGTTAGGGCACTCTGCAATGTCAACGAAGAGGCTTTTGGAACCAGTGTGTACCCCGGTTCCTGGGTGAGCTGGCTAACCACAGAGACTTCAAGGTATGTTAGTGACTGAGATGAACCAGTGCTACGCTTCCTAGCAGCCTTTTTAAAGACAATGCAAGCTCAGGTCAGTTTTCAAAGTACTTCCTCTGAAACTGGAGAAAAATATAATCTTGCTCCCCATGCAATCTCCTGTTAGTTTGTTATATGAGTGAGTTTCAGCTATACAGAGTTTTATTTAAATTATTGTATTGCATTTCTTTCTTTCTTCATGTTTCAGCTTTCCCTCCACCCCAGAGACATGTCTTGCTACGACCTGTGTCCTCCCACCCCCTGTGGCCCAACCCCTCTGGCCAACAGCTGCAACGAGCCCTGTGTCAGGCAGTGCCAGGACTCCACAGTGGTGATCCAGCCCTCGCCCGTGGTGGTGACCCTGCCCGGACCCATCCTCAGCTCCTTCCCCCAGAACACCACTGTGGGATCCTCAGCATCTGCGGCTGTTGGGACCGCTCTCAGTGCTGGAGGGGTCCCCATCAACTCTGGCAGCTCCTTGGGATTTGGGAGCTTTGGCTATCCAGGCTTGGGCAGCGGGTACAGCCGGCCCTACCGTCGCTACAACACCTACCGCAGCGGCTTCTGTGGGCCGTGCTAAAGCGTGAGGAGCAAGCAGGAAGAAATGACCAGGAACGCTGAAGCACGACCCGACACAGGACTGAGCTCATGGCTATGGTTTTCAGATGTGATGTTAGATGCCCACAGTATGAAGTTAACGGAGCTGTGGGAGCTTGGCATCTCCTAAAATCAGGCCTTTGCTAGTCTTACTTTTGTTATGCTTTACTTTGTATTTCTGATCAAATGTCTTGTCCTCTTGCGCTTTTTTTTGTATTTGACAATGACTAGGTAAAACATGTAATTATTAGAAATTCTGCATGGCTGAATTAGTACAGTCCACTTAAACAATGAAGAAGGAAGATGTCATTTTGCTGAGTGTGTCATTGTGAGAGGGATGAGTGGGTACTGTCCTTAGTGGACCGTGGAATTGTATTCCTTACACTTTACATTGCTTCCTTCCATTCCTCAGCCTCATTAAATTTGTGTTGCATCATACTCTGAGTCTGCCTGTGCTTCTTTTTTCTCCCAGTCCCTTTTTCCAGCTTGTCTGTGGGGAAATAGGTCCCTGTGCAAGTCACCAGTTCCAGAGACAACTGTGCAAATAACTTCATGCCCATAGCCAAAGGAGAACGAATCAGATTTTGGCTGCAGAAAGTTTTTCTTTTGTCTGTACATAGTGAATCAAGCCTGAGACTCTTTCTCAAAGGCTAAAGATGATGTTCACCTGCAATGGGTGTGTGTCCTGTTCCTGCATAAGCAGGAAATCTTAACCTAAAGCAGCTGCTTCTGTTTACACTTCAAGGACCCTTTAGTTGCTCTGCCATGGAGATGGAAATAGGCCCTTTAACTGTGCTCTTTTAAGAGAAAATGTTTGTTTTGAGGCGGGTGTCTTTGAAGAAGGATGAGAATGGGGGAATAAGCTTGTTTGAGAAGGGGAATTAGCTCCCCTTCAATGAGAAGTGGAATAACCCCATTTCAGGGGAAAACTTACTGAGGGGAATAGTGTTTTTCCTTATCCTTCTGTAGGTGTAATAGAGGAGAGCACCTACACAGAAAAGAGGACAGAGGGATGCAGCAAGAAAATCTACAGGGGCCTGGGGAACACCAGAAATTATACACATAAACCTTTTTCTGAAGTGTTACCTCCACTCCTTTGTTCTTAGCTTGCTTCACTAATAGGATACAGGTACTATTACCCAAGCAACCTGTAAGACTGTGGCTTTCTTCATCCTATCTGTGATGCTTGGCAAGACCCCTTTAAGAGAAGAGACAGATGATGAGCACAGCTGAGCTTGCTTAGGGCAGAGCTGGTGGGAGAGGGGCAGCAAGTTAGTGCATCCGCTTTGAGTGCAGCCCAGAGCTTCTGATGGGTGCAGCAGAGACCAGGCCCCGGTAAGTCTGGGAGGGGAGGAAGAGAATGTTAACTGGTATTTTCACAAGGTAATCAGCCTTTAAAATTTGCTGGTCTGGGAGAAAGATATTAGAAGATGTTAAGTTCTAACACTTTCTTGGTGTGTCTTTATAAACTGATTCCTCTCTGTTGTGTCTAGTAGATCCGAATGATATCAGGCACTGCTTTGTTCTAGCTTCGTCATCTGTGTTGTAATAAAGGTGGTATTAAGAGACTGGGAGCTTTGGTCCCTAAAGGAAGAAGGTTTGAAGAGCTCTACCTGATGTGTCTGGGTGATTCAGTGTCTTGTCAGCCCATATGGCTCACAGCCTGATATCTCTGAATTTTTTTTGCTTGGAGTCTGTGTTTGTACAGACTGATGCTGAACTGTAATTAAAGCTGGGAAAGATGTTGACAAAGTTATATTGACTGTAGTTATTACTGGAGCTAAATTAAAGGAGATGCATCGGTTCCATGAAATAATGATTTTAAGGGATAGGTTTTCTTAATAAACAACAGAAGAGAATGGAAATTTAGCAGTTTGATATTATAATACAGCAGGTTGGTCTGAGTTAAACCTGTAATACATTTTTTTGCCATCTCAACTGAAGCTACTGCTTGATCAAAGGGGGTGCATCCCAGAGAAGTCATCATCTATTTGCAGTTGTGGCAAAACAGCATTTTCTTATAGAGGTCAAGCTGCATATCTAATACAGTAGAGAAGTTACAGTTGCACAGTATTGACTTGGCTGGAAATAGTCATGGCTGAGGCACTCCAGTGAAGGCATCTTTGAAATATTCTGGTGGACAAAGACATTTCTCATGACAAAGTACATTTTCCTACTCTTGCAATCCCCTTCTGCGTCTCTCTATTAAGCTTTCTTTTAATCAACTGCACCAAGCCTCTCCACAGGGGTAACCTCTGTTCACGTACACTCTTTCCAAAGTTGGGATCTTTCCTTCAAGCACTCAGAAATTGTAGCAGAAATGTCTGGTTTGCAGCTCACTTCCTCAATCAAAGAGCAGAAACACTTCCCAAGCATCCCATTCCCCCTTCATTCCTGTCCCAAACTGCTGCCTTTGGGTTAAAATGTGTTGCAGCAATAAGTGTGGCACAGTTCCAAACTAAGAGGTTTCTCTGTTTGGTTTTGTAGTTAATCAGAAAGTGTTTTAGGCACTGCTGCAGAGTACGAGCTAGATTATTGTGTTACACAGAATATTTTTCTAGGTGAGACAAGCTCAGGAGCTTCCTTTCAAGTTGTTATTGTGTTTGCTTTGGAAAATACATACAGAGTTAGGCTGGGGTCTACGCAATCAGGGAGCATGTGTGTGATAACACATAGTAGTAAACAACAAAATAGCAGAATAAAACCCAGTGCATGGCAGAGTAGGTGTGCTCTGACCAAAAGCACTGTCTGTATCTTCTCTTTCTTGATTAATAAACTTCTGCCTGTTAGTATTTATCACTGAGTGGCTGGAAGAAGTTGGTCCCATAGAAAAAAGAAAAACATGAGCTGTTTTTTGCAGGGCACTAAGTCTTTGCTACTGCTGTCAGTGAAGATGTATTTTAATACCAAATTTTGTAAAGCCAAAACCAGATTTGTAGCGTCTGCTGTGCGTCCAGGGATAAGGGAAGAAGCAGGAAGGCTCTGAAGCGCCAGAGCTTTTATCACTTTTTTTCTCAGGCTGCCTGGAGGATCTGAGACATTTAGTAACCAGTTCCTGCATTAATTTTTGGTTTTGGTGGTAGTTTGTTTACTGTTTATGTTTATTGTCTGGACTTCTCCTGGCGTTGGATGAAAACCACAATCCATGGTGTCTCTCATTTTTCTGGTTTGCATCCATTAAATACGCCCGGCTCCATTCTACCGGCTCCACCTTCCCAAAAGGTGGATGAGTCAAAATTCAATTTGGTTTGGAATTTTGTCAGCTCTTTAGCATTTTGGTCACATTGGCCCCTGGGAGTACCACCTGCTGTCAAAGCAAGAGCTTTTAATTTAGGTCCTGAGTGTGCAATTTCATCCCAGACAAGTGAATCTGAGATTTAGGATCACTACTCTTCGTAATATTCTAACGAGCAATATCCCAAACATTTCAACTCCTGGGATGAGGAGATTGAGCCAGCCAGGCTGACTCGATATAGAATCACCTTCAAGACAGGACTTGTGATTCTTTTTATCATCACCATACCTTTTGACGAGATTGTTTACAAAGCCACACGCTTCTCCTACGGTTGATAGATAGTTATTGCTAGAGAGGAACACGTTTATTTTTAATATTTTGATACTGCAGTAGTTTGTCTATTTGTGTGCATTGGGGAAAGAGTGGTAAACCTGGAGGGACAGGAGAACTTCAGTCAGTTGTGTCACTGTTGGGGACAGTACAAGCAGTGTCATCACATACCTAAGGGCATCCAGTGACTGATGATTGGAATGGGATTTTTAAAATGTAATTTTGTGCAAATGTTTAAAGGTATGTTAAGTAAAAAATGGAAGGACTCCAATCCGTGGCACCATATAATGTGAAGAAGTTTGTGAAATGCATTAGTAATCCTGCTCACAAATTTTAGGCACTGATTGTGTTCAAATAGTGTCACGTACAGTCACACTGTCTGATAATGTGTTATTTGCATGTCTGAGCCATTGATGAAAATATGTGTTTGAAGACTTTTGTTCTTCAAAAGTGTACAATCAGCATTTATTTCCCAGGAGATCTTCATGAAGATACTCACAATCCAGAGATAATTTACATGTCTCTAGCTAAGTGATTTAAACATCAGGAGAGGGGAGATTGGAATACTGGTCCCTGCCCTAAAATCTGCTTATGCGTTGTTGGCAGTTACTTTTTAATCTAGAAAATGTCTTTGAAAAAGAAATTGAAATGTCGCACTTTGCAATGTTCTTTAAGACCATGCAAAGTGAAGACAGCATTGCTTTCAAAAGAGGAAAAAAGAACAAGGATATTATAAGCTTCTGTAAGTAGCTACCATTAATTTGGAGTATAATTTTGTGTAATAGTGAAAGACACAGTACAGGGAAAGAATAATTTAATGGTAAATATAAAACTGTTTGGAAACTTCAATGACCCCGTAGTTAAGCTTGTGCAAGACATTGAGTGCCAGTGTCTCTGCCTAGCCTAAAATTCACATGCATCCTCAATCTGACTTGAATTGTTTTCCTGGAGTTTGATGTAGGAAGAAAGCGAAAACTGCAGACTTCTTAGATTAAGGACTTTGACACTCGCTTCCAAATTGAAGATCTGCATCTCAAATTCCTTCATGGAAGTGTAGTGCTTTAAATGAATAGATTGGATTGCTGATACTCTTTCATCCTGTCTCCTGAGTCAAGAAAGTGAAACAATATGTTCCCCCAAATAATCTTATTTCCCATTAAGTATCTTTGGGACTGGCAAAGTGCAATAATGTCTGCAAAGTGCTTTCTGTAACAGTATTATTTTTTGAATTTGCGTGGCTGTCTGTCTGTTTGAGAGGAATTTGCCAAACCTACAATCCAGTTCAGAGTCAGAAATTAACTTCTGGCCTTTTCAGAGAGGGGTGTGTCAAAAACCTCTGTTCCCCATCAAGAGGGAAGGGGGATTTCACAGGGGAGTTCGGGTGCGTCTTTCCTCATATTTGTATTCGTCTCTGCCAAATGACGTGCATTGCATATAATGCCCTTAGAATGCGAAATAATTTCTTTGGTAACTCAGATGAATCAGTTGATCTGACCAGGAATTAACTGGGCTCCTAAGGTTTCAAGATAAAAGAAACCTCTATAGTGGAATGCATACATTATGGTGAGGAAATTAAATACAAGAAATAAATACAAACAGTGAGGAAAAAGTAAATCACCAGCTGAGCGTATTTTGCATACAAGAAGTCTTTAGCAATTGGCTGGTAAACAAGTAGATGCACAAAGTATGTCTCAGGTCCTCAGGCACTCTAGGACACAGTATAAAAGCCAGCACAGGGCGAGCTGCTGCCATCCACTTCTGCTTTATTCTCCTTGGTGAAAAGGGTAAGTCTGAATCTCCTTCCTAACTTTCAATTGTCCTGAATTGTTGCGTATGTCATATTTTATTTTTACTCTGTCTTGTCTACAGCAGTCTAAGGGGTTTGCTCTTTATCAGTGTGTGGGGGAGAACTGCAAGTAGCTCTTTCTGTAAAGGAGGGTGGCTGTTCTTTGAAGGGTGGCAATTGCTGGGCGCAGGAGCTCAGACTCAATTTTCGTTTGTGTCACTGGAGCATTCAGTTCCAGGATGTTCAAATCTCTGTGTGGGATTTGCTCAGCAACTAGGTATGGAGGATTTATACAGATTTTTTACTATCTTGGAGCTTTTTCTATAGATAGACAAGTATAAGTGGGCTCAAATTTTCAAAAGTGTGCTAAACAATGTTGAAAGTGTATCCCTGGATACCATTAAAATAATCCTTCTCCATTCCTAAGTGCTTTGGGACCAGAAATATTTGAATCTTCTCCTTCTAAAATGTTATGAATACTTAGGCACTAGATCTCCATTGTAGCACCTTAGTAACCTGTAACCGAGGAATTTTTTTTGTCTTCCCTCTGTTGTGGGGTGAAGTTTCTCCTAATCATATCATACAAGAGATGATAAGTCTTGTCCCTTGTATCTCACCTATCGTAGGGCTGCAAACATCCTGGAGGAGGGTTGTGGGAAACGAGCTCTGAAAGGCTGTTCAAGAGCAGGTAGATCCATCCCACGAGCTGTCCTCTGCAGCGCTGAAGAGTTTGGGTTTCATCGAAGTCTCCTTTCAGCCTAAGACTAACACATTAGTCCATTCTCCACACGGCCTCTAGTTAGTTTCTGTCACTCTCCATCATCTTGGCAGCCTAATTACACAACCATCATTATAACGTTTTTTTCATGTACTTACTTCTTTCCCTGTGTTTCAGACTTAGTTCCATTCTGCAGCCATGTCCTGCTACGACCTGTGTCCTCCCACCCCCTGTGGCCCAACCCCTCTGGCAAATAGCTGCAACGAGCCCTGCGTCAGGCAGTGCCAGGACTCAACATACGTGATCCAGCCCTCGCCTGTGGTGGTGACCCTGCCCGGACCCATCCTGAGCTCCTTCCCCCAGAACACCACTGTGGGATCCTCAGCATCTGCAGCTGTAGGGGATGCTCTCAGTGCTGGGGGGGTCCCCATCTCGTCTGGCAGCTCCCTGGGACTCGGGAGCCTTGGATATTCAGGTCTAGGTGGCCTTTCTGGGAGGCTCTACCGTCGTTACAACCGATGTGGGCCATGATAAGCCTTGGGGAAAAAAACCACAAAGGAACAATCAGAAGCTTAAAAACATGATCCGGATGCAGGACTGAATTCATGACCATGGCGATATGCTTGCTGACCACCCTCAGCTTTTCCCTAAGCTAATGGGACTGCAGGAGCTTGGCATTTCTGATTTAATGCCTTTCTCTGTTATCAGTGAGGCAAAAAAAAATAACTTTTATTGTTGTGTGTAGGAGTTGGGTGTCCAGCTGTGAAGCATTGCCTTGAAATGGATGATTAGTTTCATCCATATTCAACCCTACTGCTTTCTTATACTGTACATTTTTTTTTTTAATTCTACTTCTCACTCATTAAATTTATGGTGCATCATAATATGTGTCTTGCGATGTTCTTCCTCTCTCCCTCTTGTACCCTTGTCTGGGAGAAATCTTAAATTTAAATTTTCATTTAAATCATACCATGCCAATTACTAAGGAGGTAATAATAGATAAACAATGAGTAATAGCACTTTTTTGACAGGGTACATTTTCCCTTAGCCACACTTCTTTAAGTATGAGATAATCATTCCTGGCTAACAATCAATGGGGGTAAAGAGGTGGGAAATCTAACTCTGTTTTACAGCAATATATAATTTAATTGCTTGGTATTCCGGTTCCTTGGACATCACAAAATCCCAGCAATCTCTGGCATTGGTTTCATAGTTTTTAGATTCTGAAGGAAGTTTTACCATTAACAATGAATGGCAGTGAATATCAGGAAAAACATTTAAAATTTAACAAATTAAGGGGAAAAAAAAAAGTATGAATCTTCCTTTTTGGCTTGCTAGTTTAGGAATGCTGCAATTACGCGGTAATTGGTTGCTAAATGATGTGGTGATTCGAGGGCTTTTGCAGTGTCACCAGAAATCCTTGGAGCCATAACAATTACCCAGCCTGTTCCAAACCTTGGGGAAGATAATGGCCAGAAAATTGCTAAACAAACATTCATTAACCAAACGCTGTTGATGTCTTAACGACCCCAATTAAACTTTCATTCCACATTTTAAAGAGAGATGGAGCAGGGGAGATTGTTTGATAAATTAGCAGCATACCACGGAGTTTTCCTCCTGGGGGAGGCTAAAGGACAAATGAAAACTGGAGAGGCTCTTGTGCAACACCACAGGGGTTTAACGTGAAAGGGAAGTGTACCCGACAACTACAGAAAACCAAGGCAATACAAGATGAAATGCATGACGCAGGTATCACACTCTGGTACCCGTGCCTCACACAAGACCCAGGGGACAACTGAGGCTGTGGAGGGATGCAGGGGGTACTGAGGTCCAGCCGTGCAGCCAGGGCACATGGTGGAACAGAGTAGTGGGCTGCTGGGCACAAACAGCCTCCTCCTGTCCCCGTGCCAGGGCAGCTGACGCACGCTGCTGGTCCCTGCATCTCGTGCTCCATGTCCTTATGATGTGGTCCTTGCTTCAGGGCTGTTACTGGGTTCTGGGAACATTCCTGGGGACTTCAGAAAGCCCCACAGCTCCCACAGGGGGACCGGCCCCACCTCTGGGCACCAGGGAGGTAACAGCTCTGGCTTCTTCACCTGTGGCACGGGGTATTACTCAGTTTTCATCTTAGCTCTGGTGTTCTTGTTATCACGTAACAATAGTAGCCAAGGAGGGAACAAGGGGAAAGACCCATGAAAGGCAAGAGTGGGATTTCTCAAGGGTTTATGAACTGTTTTTGTCTGCCAGCCAAAAGCTGAACTTCACATCCTATAAGACTGTCAATAAAGCCACAACTAAAAGGGGAATGGGGAAGAAATCAGCAGAAATTTAGTAAGAACAAAAGAGAAAAAAGAATCCACTCCTTCATTGGCAGATTTCGTAATACCCCCTATTCTAAAACTAGAAATATCAATATTAATAACAAATATCCTCAACCAGCATAAAATAAGAACCAAGATAGGAAGACTGTACATCACTAATCCAAACAAAACTGAGATTAATATATTCAGGAGAATAACCAGGGATTCTTCTGCTACTTTAGCCTGGCCCACAGCTGCTGCGGGGGAACTGGCTGTACTGGCATGAGGAGTACGGGCTGCAGAACCGGCTGCTGAGTGTGGAAAATGCTGAAATCTCATAGCCAAGATGAGACGTGGAGTCATACAGGTACTGAAGGGGCTCCCCAACCCAAGGTAACACAAAGGAAGCAAAAGACCAGTGGGATGTGTCGGATATGGTGCCTCTCCGGGGATAAGAAGGGCAGGCAAAGGAGTGCTGCCAGCCCCAGTCCTGCTCTCTGCCATTTCCCTAGCTCCAGCAAGTCTCACTCAAAGGTTCTCTCAACCCTCCATGCTGCCTCCATACTCTTTCTCCAAAGACTGCGGGCTCTCACCTCCCCTCTCAGGACAAGCATCTGTGCTGCCAAAGCTTCCAGGCACCCACCCCTGGGGGTCTTTGCAAAATGGGTCAAGGAAGAAGGGAGACACAAACTGGATGCAGGAAAACTTTATTGTGCCCAGAGGGGCAGGACAGATTGTCAGAGAGACGGTGGGCAAAAGCCAGAGAGGTTGGATGCAACGTGTTGATGAAGGAGGCTGAGGGATCTTCTCCAGAGCATCGCTTCTTGCACTGACAGCTGCCCAGGTGTTGGCTGGCACTTGGGATGCTCACCACTCCTCATTGCCCCAGGCCCACCAGCTCAACCCAGCATAAGTGGTGGTGGCACTGGCGTTTGGGCTGGGAGCAGTGGCTGGGGCTGTGGGGATGGGTCTAGCAGGGCCCACAGTTGTCCCTTACAACCCTGCTGTAGCGGGGCAAGGTGCAAGGGTTGCAGGCAGGAGCAGCGTAGGGTCTGCCAAAGGTGCAGAGGCCCCCCGAACCCTGGGTGGCCCCGGCACCATAGAGGCCCCCCAGACCCAGGTTGCCCCCAAAGGCAGGTGCTCCAGAGGAGCCCACCACGGCTTGCTGGGGGAAGGAGCTGAGGATGGGGCCAGGGAAGGTGACGACGACGGGTGGTGGC